>JAYESA010000017.1:125511944-125949444 GCA_036927795.1 Iris macrosiphon | reverse complement strand
GTAAGTGTGTATTTAGAATACATAGTTGGGATGTAGGGGGTTATAAGGCTAATAAGGCCGCCATAGACGGCTAGCAGTCAGGAATAATCAAGTATAAGGCTGATGGTACAGTCGCGTACCAACAGCTAGCAGTCACGACAGGGGGAAAGGTAAACTACATGCCTCCTAGTATTCTCCCATCCGACACGAAAAGCAAGACATGAACTCCAAATCCCAACACTAAGTGTAATCATACAATGGTACTAGTAGAGCAAGGAACCAATTATCACAATATAAAGATTAAACTTGAAGTGCAGGTACTTGCCTGATGTTTGGATCCAATTACAGTTCTATCCTCGGGGAAATTTCCAAAAATGTGTCCAGATGCTGAAATAACCATCATGCTTAGAAGATATCAAATAGCTAGAAACGCCTGTCCTTGAGTCCAATTTGGAGACAAGGGCAAAATCGGCAATTTTGGGTCAAAACGGGGTCCGCATGTGGGCCCGCTTTGCACCAAAAAATGTGTCAGGGTCAAAGGTCTCCAAATTCACCAAACTTAGTGTCAACAGGTCAGGAACGATGATACGAACCCAACGGAACTTCCAGAATTGGATTCCGATGAGTCGATCACAAAATCGCCCGTCGAGCGGGGCTTGAGGGGCCCACGACACGCGATTTCGTCAACGTTCTCAGAATTGAACCAAACTTGGGTCACAGGACCAGCGTATCGCTATGAGTCCGATGGCGTAAGTTTTGTTTCGATCCGACGTGTGTACAGAAAGTTAGGGCTTGATTCAGAAAAGTCGGATACGGGGCGTTGTCCGCGGATACGCGTTGATCCCGGTGTGCACGCACACCCGAATCGACTTCTGCGAAATCCCACACATCCGTATCAACGACGCGCACGTATCTGTGAAGACCGTGCGCGACCAAGTCGTCCCGTTTGGCGGGGCGTACCCAGTTCCGGGGTGAATCGGGTCATCGTTTTTCCTGTTTTTGGATCGCGGTGTGCGATCACCACAGGACGCGATGCCCCGAGCGATTTGTCCGGGCACCGAGAGGGTCATACAGGCTTCGCAACGCAATTTACGGAATTAAAAACGGGACAGCGAGGAGAAAGTTACACGTACCTGAACCGGGCTCAAAAAATTAGGATTTCTCGTGTCCGTGTCGTGTCCGACACGTGTCGACACAGGGGAGAATTAGGGCTAGGGTTAGGGTTCTGGAAACTGCCGGCGGCCGGAGGAGGGCGGCGCTGCGGCGGGGGAGAAGGCCGGCCGGGGCTAGGGCGACGTGCGGGAGGCGGCCGGGGGCACGGCGGAGGCGCGGTGAGGGGCTGGCTGGCCGAGCGGGGCTGCGGGCTGTGCTGGAGTCGGGGAGGCCGGAGGCGGGTGCTGGAGGAGAGGGCCGGGGGCCAGGCGAGGCGGTGGAAGGGCGGCACTGGCAGCGGCTGGTGAAGGCGGTGGCGGCGTGGGGTTGTTGGCCGGAGGGGGGTTTCGAGGGGGCTTATATAGGCTGAAGGGGGAGCTGGGCCGGCCGGACGAGGCGGGGGACGTGGCGAGCGGAGCGGGCGGAGCGGGCGCCGGGACAGGCGGAGCGGAGGCGACGTGGCCGGAGCTCGCCGGAAAATGCGCGGGGGACGGGGTCGTGGGGGAGAGGCGGTCACCCGGGTCGGGTCCGAGCGGGTTCGGGTCTGGCCGACCCGACCCGGTAGCATTTGGCGGGCTGGGCTTGGTATACGGGCTGGGCCGGAATGGTTGGACTGGGTCGGGCTCAAATAATAAAATAAAATAAATAAAAAAAAAATAAATAAATATTAATTAATTAAATATAATGGTTTTTAGGTATTTTAAAATAGGTCCGGGGCCCAAAAAATTCCAGAAAAATTACCCTAAGTCCAGTTTTTCATTTTACACCCAAAAATATTATTTTACACCTTCTTTGCCTCATGTTCAGCTCTTTTTGAGTAAAGATATATTTTAAACTTTTGTGATCTGTAAAGATTTCCACCCTTTCTCCATAAAGATAATGCTTTCATAGCTTAAGAGCAAAGATAACAGCTGCTAATTCTAAGTCATGAGTTGGATAGTTCTTTTCATGAGGTCGAAGCTGTCTAGAAGCATATGCTATTACCTTTTTGTTCTGCTCCAATACACAACCTAGACCTTTTTCAGAAGCATCACTATATATAGCGAATCCTCCGGTTCCAGATGGTAAGGTCAGAATAGGGGCAGTAGTCAGCCTTTTCTTCAATTCTTCAAAAGCATGTTGACATTCATCAGTCCATATAAATTCTGCATCCTTCCTGGTTAATTTTGTCATTGGTTTAGCAATTCTAGCAAAGTCCTTCACAAACTTTCGATAATAGCCAGCTAGTCCCAGAAAACTTCTAATTTCTGCTACAGAGTCTGGAGTGGGCCATGATTCTGCTGCTGCTATCTTCTTGGGATCTACTGCTATTCCATCTCCAGTTATAACATGCCCCAAAAAAATTCTACTTTGTCTAGGAAGAATGCACATTTGGATAATTTTCCATAAAATTTTTCCTTCCTCAATGTCTCCAATGCTAGCCTCAAGTGTTCTTCATGTTCTTCTGGAGTCTTGGAATAAATCAAAATATCATCAATGAAAACCACTATAAATTTGTCTAGATATGGTTGGAAGACTCTGTTCATTAAATTCATAAATACTGCTGGAGCATTAGTCAACCCGAACGGCATCACTAAGAATTCGTAGTGTCCGTTCCGGGTATTGAAAGCAGTTTTAGGGATGTCTTCCTTCCTCACCCTTACTTGATGGTAACCAGACCTCAAGTCAATCTTTGAAAATACCCGAGCTCCACTTAATTGATCAAATAAATCATCTATCCTTGGTAGGGGGTACTTGTTCTTGATTGTTAAAGCATTCAAAGCCCTATAATCAATACACATTCGAGATGTTCCATCCTTCTTTGGCACAAATAATACTGGAGCTCCCCAGGGTGAGACACTAGACCTAATGAAGCATTTGTCTTCTAACTCTTTTATCTGTTCATTTAGTTCTATTATCTCTTTCTTGTTGATTCTGTATGGATTTTGAGATACTGGCGTTGCTCCTGGCACTAAGTCAATAGAGAATTCAACTTCTCGGTCTGGGGGTAATCCTGGGAGATCCTCAGGGAAGACATTAAGATATTCAGAAATGATAGGCAGTGGCAATTCTTCTGGTACTAGGGCTCCGCAAATTTGGTTACTACCCAATTCTCTAGAACCTCTAGTGAATTCAAATTCTGGCTTGTCAGGGGGCCTGAAGATTACACTACCTCTGTGACAATCTATAGTGGCATGATGTTGAATCAACCAATCCATACCCAGAATAATGTCGAAACTGGAAACTGGCATTACGAGTAGCCTAGCATATAATTCTCTCCCACATAGTGTAATAGGACAATTGTTACATGCATCACTAACCGGGATAATTCCTCCACCGGTAATGATCTTATAACAATTCCTAAGAGGTTCAGTGACTAAGCTATGCTTCATAAGGAAATCTACTGACATGAATGAATGTGAAGCTCCAGAATCAAATAAAGTAATGGCTGGTATTAAATTTATAAGTACAGAACCTGTTATCACATCTGCTGTGGCTTCAGCTTCCTCTAGAGTCATTGCAAAAGCACGGCCTTGCTGAGGTGCACCCCTCTGTTGCTGATGTTGGTGCTGAGCAAAGCATTGTTGTTGAGTTGGGAGTGGGGGTCCTCTCTGCTGCGCTGCTGGGGGCCTGGCCTGAACTGGAACTTTTGGTGCAGCTGTGCGTCCTTGAGCAGCAGGACAGTCCCTCATCTGATGTGCTGCTGATCCACAATATAGACAGGCACCTAGCCTCTTTCTACAAACCTGCCAAGTGTGACCTTATTTTTGACAAAAGCCACAAGTGGGAGTTTGTTGGTTCTGTCCTTGAGTCTGGTGTTGGGGTGCTGTGGCTCGAGGGAGAGAACGCTGGGTTTGTTGCGGGGCCCTCTGCTGTGGTTGTAGTTGGAATGGGCGTTTGTGGGGTCCCATACTTCCAGTATCTCTCTCCCGCTTTAGTCTATGTCCCATGTCTCTCTCAACACCTTGTGCCACGCTCAAGATTTCTTCGTATGTACGAGCTCGGCTAGTGGTGACAACAAGGCGAATATCAGGAGACAACCCCTTCTTGAATCTACGGGCTCTATCCTCAGGGGTACGAACCATATATTCTGCAAAGTGGCTCAGTCTGCTAAATTCAGCAGTGTACTCATCAACAGAAAGATTACCTTGTTCCAGCCTCTCGAATTGACTTTCGAGAGCTTTCCGAGCCACTTCGGGATAGAATTTCTTCTTGAACAGCCTCTTGAAATCCTCCCAAGTGAGATCAGGAGCAGATAGTTGAGGTTCATCTCTAAACCAAGTCCGAGCTATGTCAAATAGTTGCAGGCTTGCAGATTCCACCTTAAGATCATCAGGGACCCGAGCAGTCTTCAGGAGTCGCTCCACATTCTCTATCCATTCATCGGCATAGAGAATACCTTCAGCCCCATAGAATTCCAGGGGTTTAAGGTTCTTGAAGTCCTTGGCACTTCCTGGCCTCTTTTGGGGTGACTCCTGGGAGCGAAGAGCGTCCGAAAGGCTAGTTTGTAGCAGGGCAGTCTGTTCCTTCTGGGATTCTACAAGTCCCTGGAACACTCCGAGTAGCTGTGCCCCATCCATAGTAACTGTCGGAGTAGTTGGAGGCGGAGGGAGCGCAAGAGTTTCAGGCACAGTCTGCTCGGCGGGTTCGGATGTGCCTCCTACAGTATTCCTTGTCTGAACCATTCTGAAAGATGAAGGGATAGGAAGATTTAGAATAGATTACTTGGAAATCAAGGGCGATAGGAAAATTTACTAGGAATGATATCAAGATTTGAAATAAAAGATCATATTCTGTGAATGAGCTTTTCCTAAAATCCTCAATCTTATTTCATACTCTGTCCTAGGATATTACCCTATTTAAGGGTACTATGACCTGCATGGGCCACCATAAAAATGTGTCACGACCCGCACCCGGATATTCGGGCACGAGTACGTGGGTACGTCCAGCCTACGCCGCAGTGTCGGCGGTAGTACGCTGTCTAGGTCATATTCACAGTTAAAATAAATCTAGCTCATTCACAAATAATAAATAGGCAAGGATAATAACAGGAAAAGGAATGCTAAGATTTCAAATAAATAAATGTGACAAATGGATCCATAGTTTATTACAGAACCAGAAGTTAAATCAGGGACAAACCCGATTACTAAGCTGAAAGGAAAAATAATAACTATCTGCTAACTACTCCTCAGAAGTGGTCTCCTGGGTGGGAACCGGCTCATCAAAAGTATCATCTGTTCCCTCATAGGGGCCATAATAGGTGGGGGCATAATCCTCATCATCGCCTAAATCAACGGATCCAGTCAGGAAAGGAGCAAAGTACACAATACACAACAAAGATTAAACTAAATATTTATGACAAGTAGAAAAGAACTGACAAGTATCATGTTGAGAATATGCATAAATAAGAAGTAATAATAACTAAGGGTTAATTGCTGTAAATCAGGAATATGAGTAAACAGGAAATATAATGAGACAGGAAAATGGAACTACAACAAGATAACAGGAACTGCAACAAGACAAGAAACTATGTGTGTGTAAGTGTGTATTTAGAATACATAGTTGGCATGTAGGGGGTTATAAGGCTAATAAGGCCGCCATAGACGGCTAGCAGTCAGGAATAATCAAGTATAAGGCTGATGGTACAGTCGCGTACCAACAACTAGCAGTCACGACAGAGGGAAAGGTAAACTACATGCCTCCTAGTATTCTCCCACCCGACACGAAAAGTAAGACATGAACTCCAAATCCCAACACTAAGTGTAATCATACAATGGTACTAGTAGAGCAAGGAACTAATTATCACAATATAAAGATTAAACTTGAAGTGCAGGTACTTGCCTGATGTTTGGATCCAATTACAGTTCTATCCTCGGGGAAATTTTCGGAAATGTGTCCAGATGCTGAAATAACCATCATGCTCAGAAGATATCAAATAGCTAGAAACGTCTGTCCTTGAGTCCAATTTGGAGACAAGGGCAAAATCGGCAATTTTGGGTCAAAACGGGATCCGCATGTGGGCCCGCTTTGCACCGAAAAACGTGTCAGGGTCAAAGGTCTCCAAATTCACCAAACTTAGTTTCAACAGGTCAGGAACAATGATACGAACCCAACGGAACTTCCAGAATTGGATTCCGATGAGTCGATCACAAAATCGCCCGTCGAGCGAGGCTTGTGGGGCCCACGACACGCGATTTCGTCAACGTTCTCAGAATCGAACCAAACTTGGGTCACAGGACCAGCGTATCGCTACGAGTCCGATGGCGCAAGTTTCGTTTTGATCCGACGTGTGTACAGAAAGTTAGGGCTTGATTCAGAAAAGTTTGATACGGGGCGTTGTCCGCGGATACGCGTTGATCCCGGTGTGCACGCACACCCGAATCGACTTCTGCAAAATCCTACACGTCCGTATCAATGACATGCACGTATCTGTGAAGATCGCGCACGACCAAGTCGTCCCGTTTGGCGGGGCGTACCCAGTTCTGGGGTGAATCGGGTCGTCGTTTTTCCTGTTTTTGGATCGCGGTGTGCGATCACCACAGGATGCGATACCCCGAGCGGTTTGTCCGGGCACCGAGAGGGTCATACAGGCTTCGCAACGCAATTTACGGAATTAAAAACGGTGCAGCGAGGAGAAAGTTACACGTACCTGAACCGGGCTCGAGAAATTAGGATTTCTCGTGTCCGTGTCGTGTCCGACACGTGTCGACACATGGGAGAATTAGGGCTAGGGTTAGGGTTCTGGAAACTGCCGGCGGCCGGAGGAGGGAGGCGCTGCGGCGGGGGAGAAGGCCGGCCGGGGCTAGGGCGACGTGCGGGAGGCGGCCGGGGGCACGGCGGGGGCGCGGTGAGGGGCTGGCTGGCCGAGCGGGGCTGCGGGCTGTGCTGGAGTCGGGGAGGCCGGAGGCGGGTGCTGGAGGAGAGGGCCGGGGGCGAGGCGAGGCGGTGGACGGGCGGCGCTGGCAGCGGCTGGGGAAGGCGGTGGCGGCGTGGGGTTGTTGGCCGGAGGGGGGTTTCGAGGGGGCTTATATAGGCTGAAGGGGGAGCGGGGCTGGCCGAACGAGGCGGGGGACGTGGCGAGCGGAGCGGGCGGAGCGGGCGCTGGGACGGGCGGAGGCGACGTGGCCGGAGCTCGCCGAAAAACGCGCGGGGGACGGGGTCGTGGGGGAGAGGCGGTCACCCGGGTCGGGTCCGAGCGGGTTCGGGTCTAGCCGACCCGACCCGACCCGGTAGCATTTGGCGGGCTGGGCTTGGTATACGGGCTGGGCCGTAATGGTTGGGCTGGGCCGGGCTCAAATAATGAAATAAAATAAATAAAAAATGAATAAATAAATATTAATTAATTAATTAAATATAATGGTTTTTAGGTATTTTAAAATAGGTCCGGGGCCCAAAAAATTTCAGAAAAATTACCCTAAGTCCAGTTTTTCATTTTACACCCAAAAATATTATTTTTATAATATTTTAATATTATTTATTATCAATAAAAAATTATTTAATAATTAAAATCCTGATTTTAATTACAGAAAATTCCAGAAAATTGTGAAAAATCTAAATTTAATATTTTTGAAAAAATCAGGGGTTTACACCCGGTTATGGGATTAGTGCTACCCGGTTATGGGTGTATATGCTTGTCGATACATCCGGCAGAGGTTACTAGCTGCGTCCTATCATGATCGGTGATGTAGTCAACATATACATCTGGCATCCAGTTTACAGCTAATGCCAGATACTTAGCCTCTGGTTCGACGCTACGCTTTATACTTTTTACCTACCCATACGTACCAAGGTTGTCTTCAAAGTACATTTCACTTAGCTGGTTAGATCACCCTCGAGTTTTTACAGTATTTACTTTATGACATGCTTCTATGTATCTTGTTATGTCCCTCTGAGGACCTGGCCCTTTCCAGATTTGGACGAGGCATATTATCCTACAGTGTACGGACCCGGACAAGAGACGAGGTACGCTGCCGAGGAGAAGCTAGAGGTGTTACAGTCAGAGTTTTCGTGATCAGTGGTAGGCCTTCTGCCTAGGATTGGGAGCATCATTATCTAGTCAGCCGATGCCCTAGTCATTATTTATTTTATCTGTCATTCAGTGCTTTTATTTCGTCATAGTAGTGGGTTTGTTCCCACCAGACATTCTTGGTTGTACTTTGATATTTTGAGACTGGCGTTTATCTTCCAGTATTTATTATAGTATTTTCTTGTTGTTTATATTATGGATGAGATTAGATTACCTGTTGTTGTTGATATTGGACTTGTTAGTATTTAGGACAGTGTAGCACTCTTCGTTAGGATTCCATTAAATTAGGATATCCTCGGAGACGTGTCAGCTGGCTATTGCCACGTGGCCTGGTCCCGTGCATTTTGGGACTGGGGCGTGACAGAATTCCAATTGTTATGCTTAGTGTTTCAAATTTTGCTATTTGCTTGGGAAAC
This sequence comes from Iris macrosiphon, assembly GCA_036927795.1. NCBI lineage: Eukaryota > Viridiplantae > Streptophyta > Magnoliopsida > Asparagales > Iridaceae > Iris > Iris macrosiphon. The sequence continues at coordinate 125,940,891 of JAYESA010000017.1, read as the reverse complement.
CAACCGTCGCCTCATTTCACTGAAGAGGTGCGTGAAACTCTGAACCGTCGTTTTCGTCTATATAAATAATATAGTTGCTTGTTCGATTCTTCACTCTTCATGCAAACTTGTCTTCATTTTCATGGCTTCACAAGATGCCTCTGAGCAGGGAATTAAGGAGGTTGATGGATTGACTTCTCTTTCACCGTTTGAGATTAACCCTGGTAGGACTTCCACTATTTCTATGATGTCCTCTACGAAGGAGGAGGATGGAGTGGTCCCCATTAATCTGAGTAGAGCAAATATTTTTCAGATTTATGTTGGTCCTTCCTCGAATAAACTCACCTTGTTTCGGACTGATGTTAACGATTCTCTTACTTCGTATCTTGTCATGGAGGAACGAGAAGATCAGGCCAGAATAATGGCTACCCGTCGAATATTTGCATATTCTGACGTTTGCATGCTTCATGCTCTTGCAATGTTTGTTAACAATTTGGAAGATTCTGACCCATCTTCTCCTTAAGTATTTTTATTGTCCTTTCCTCATTTTCCATCAATAAAGACATTTTGTTTTACCTTAGTGATACTTTCAAATCGAGATCCATTGAATATATATCTGCTCATAGGTATTATGGACATGGCAGAATAACTCTGTGGGGAAATTTGGTAGATTTATCACTAAAGACATACTCATGCTGAGTACAAATGATAAATTTTATGGGATGCAATACTATCAAAGAAGATATGGACGTGATAGCTCACTAGTTTATTCCACTGGGGAAGAGAAGAAAGATTAGTTTAAGGGCAAACTATTATCTTCTCTTTAGGGGATAATATAATGGAACATGATTCAGAGATAATATGGACATGAAACACATTGCACTTATTGACTGGTGAATAAACATGTTAGATTATTTCCAATCCAACTGGGAAACAGGAATATGATATCCTTAAAACAACTGGGCTTTAAGAATATAATATTTTTGTTGGAGAGAATCGTTTAGATGATCTCAACGAGAGTGTTCCGTTGGATCTGAGTATTGTCCCACTGAAAAATTTTGAGGACCCATTACCCATGTCTTATTCAAAAATGAATATAGGTAATAGTTTGAAAGGCCGTGTAGGCTACGAGTTGCTGGGGATTAAAAATATATTTGTTGTACATCTTATTTTAATCTGCTGGAGATAGAGAGGAATATGTCGTGCTTAGACATAATACTTCTTGAGAAATTTGTCATTGATAGACATCATTATCAAATCTCCATTAGGTTTAGCGAGTCTATAGGCCCTCGTGGGGTCTCTTTTTTTGGTTTCCAAAAGGGTGTTGGAGAATAATGTCTCCACCACATAAGGACCTTCCCATTTAGCTTAGAATTTGTCTTTGCTCTTATGTGTTGTGATCATAGGTCTCCTTACTGTAATGACCAATTAACCGACCTAGAATATTCTTTACTTGACCTTTCAATTATAAGCTCTGAAAATGCGTGCTTGGTATAGTTCAATACGTTATTGAACGTGTTGGCATTTTTTATCTAATGTTTCTAATTCTTGCAGATACAATCGATCATTATTCTCTACTGTTAGCTCATTCGCATTGGCTATTATAAGAGAAGGTATTTGAATTTTGAATAAAAGAACTGCTTCATATCTGTAGACCAAAGAAAATGACGTACATCCAATTGGAGTTCGAACAATTGTACGATACGCTCCACAAGATGAAACTTTGGAGCTGTGTAAGGAATAAAAATTCGTACGTGAATTTATAACGACAAGAAACGCACCAAACAGTTGAACACAAGATGTTCTCCTTACATTCTCCACTGAAAGCCTCCTTGACTTTCCTGTCCTCCAAATCCAAGCCAAAAATCTCCCGCCGCCACCACCACCACCACCACTGGTCCGGCCTCCAAACGTGGCGAGACTCCCCTCCAAACCTCAACCACCACTGGGGCCCCACCACCCCCACCCCACCTCCCCCACTGCCCCATCCCAACCCCCCTTCCTCCCTCGCCGAATTCGGGTCCCTAATCCTCTCCACGCCCGACCCGCTAACCAAGTCCTCCCTCTCCCACCTCGCCTTCTCCCTCTGGCACACCCGCCAGATCCCCGTTGGCCTCGCCCGTCCCCCCGATAACCCGGCCCGGCCCGACAAACCTGTCTTGGTACATTCCTCCCTCATTCTTCTTTCGGGAATTTTGTCGAACGGGTTCTGTGCGTGCGTGGGAATAGTATAGTTATGAGTTCATTCTTTGCTCCCTAGCTAACATCGTATCGATCTTGCTGCAGGTGTCGACGAAGGAGGTGCCGGCACCGAAGGAGTCGGGGCTGCCGCTGAACGCCTACATGCTGCACAGCCTGGCGCACGTGGAGCTGAATGCGGTGGACCTGGCGTGGGACACGGTAGTGCGGTTCTCACCGTATCGTGATGAGCTAGGTGACGGGTTTTTTTCTGATTTCACAAGGGTGGCAGATGACGAGAGCTGGCATTTCGGTTGGTGCCACCAGAGGCTGGCCGAGCTTGGGTTCAGGTGAAATGGCTTGCTTGCAACATTATTCATACAGTCGTATAGGACTTGCATAAAGTCAGAGCAGGACACATTAGATAACTTTTTAGTGTGTTGAGAATATTCTTGGATGCCTAGAAAGCATGAAAAATTCTCAGATCATTACTATTGTCCGTGTAGGATGCGACATGCCAGGAAAAGGCGCTAGGATTATGTCTTGTAGCAGTCATTATCACTTCCCCCCTCTTCTCCCCATATGCCAATCTCTCTGCTTCTTACTATGTTTATTTGTGGTCTCATTAGGAAACTCTCCACCCTTACCGACAGTGATTCACCACCACCATGGTTCAACTTATAATGAAGCCATTATTTCTAAGACCTTGGTCTTGTACTATACTGTTGATATAAGTTGCATGGACACGAAGGGGGGCACGTGCATGATACAGATTCAAACTGTTGTAATTCTTAAAATATCCTAGAATGTGGATACAATATATCTGATAAATAGGTTCTTAGCCATTCCTAAAACTATTGCAGTAAAAGTATTTCTCCTTTTCATGTCTATTTCATGGTTTGAAGTATCAGCCGATTATGATCCGATACGTCTGATACCGACATGGTTTGGCATGTCCCGATCCGATACCAACCACTACCGATATTAACTGATAGTTGGACGTCCCTTTCGCAGTCAATTCGGCAGAGAAAATTGAACGAAAAAGACAAGCCAGTAAGGATGTAAAAGCATGTAAATGATGAAAACTTATTTATTGTAGGTAAACCAATTAACCAATCAACAAGGTTGACTATTATTTCATTTAATTTCAAAATTACTAAGGAACAAGACATAAAATTATGTCTAAATGTATAAAATATTATTTTTCTAAACTTTTAATAATTATTTGTTTTCCGATACTTAAAATTATTGTGTTTGATAAGTGTCATATATGGATAAGGGTACGATTCTGTCTGGAGGAGTACCATGCAATGCAGATGGTATGCCAAACTTTCGAGTTTGCATCATGTGGTACCTTCATATATACTATGTAGCCTTTTGAGGAGATTGACAAAGATCTTGCAAATAAGATACTGGGGAAAAGTACAAATTAATTACTTTACTCGGCCATATGATGATTTGAATGATCTGCCATCCATTGTTACCTGGTACACCGAAAACCCCTTGTACCACGTTCGGGTGAGAGTGTACCGGTACGTGGTACACTTTCGATCTAATGTCGAACCAACTAGTACTTTAAAGCATACCGCGGACCGAATTGATGAACCAACTAGGACTACCCCTCAGTTCCTAAAATAAAGATAAGTGGCGTACCCTGTTTAGGAACCGTACCATGACCCATAACGTCCCACGTTCCGGGTAACTATGGTGCCACCCATGGCAAAGAACATAAGATCACCACCCCACTCTTGGCCGAATTCATATAACCATCACTTGGTTAGCTTGCAACCAACCCAACCACTAGTACCACTTCCTCATCTCTCTCCTTCCTGCCACCTTCAGCTCCAGTGGTGCCTCAACCACCACATTTTCTCCTCCTCCTCCTTTGCCTCTTTTCCCACCTCTCAACCCTACAGCTGGCAATAATCACCATGCCCTCATCTTCACCTACTGTTATGTTGGTTCCTGGTACCTGCTACCATTACCACTATGTTGTCATCTCATTGCCTGCTATGAGAAAGCTCTGAATCATGTCTCCTCTCAGATCATGCCACGTAGGCACATTCCAACTCAACCTATACATACCTGCATGGATAAACCTGCCACCTTGCTCCTCTGTTTTTCAGAAGCAAATTTGTTTCTTGAAAGCCAGTTGGCGGGGCTAATCTAACGTAACTTTTTTGGTATTTAGCCAAATACAAGAAAGGACAATCCTACAATTTTTTTTCTTCTAGACTATAAAAGAATGTAGACTAAATGAGGTTAGATGAGTTCTGATTCTCTGTTAACTTGTAGGATAGTAAGCTAAGGAGCCACACACATTCCTATATATATATATATATATATATATATATATATATTTTTTTTTTTTTTTCCGAAGAAGGCAAAAATTATTGAAAATGAAACTTCAGACATTACAACACTATAATCCTACGTACCCAAGGCCCAAAAATGGATCATCTTGGGTATAGGATAATCATATCAGCCTGTATATGTCTATATACATGATTTATACTAGTAGCCAGGCCCTCAAAAATACGCTGATTCTGCTCCCTCCAGACATGTCACACCATCACTCAAAAATCACTCGTATATGTCTGTATGCTCCCAACCCTTTTCCTTTTTATGCTCTGACCTCATTCATGACTGACAAGAGATCTCTATTATGCGTCGCAGGAAGCCCATAACTGATGCGGTGTTGATTCCAGATCTCCTAGACACGGTCATAACAGAAGAAAAGGTGGTTCCTGGACTCATCCATGTGCCCACACAGACAATATTTCGTGTCCGTACATTCCACACCAAAGTTGGTAAGTCGGTCTCTAGTAAGTAATTGATTACGAATCATCTTGTATAAACATAAGGAATGCTTGATCGCTCCTCCTTTGATCCATACTAGTTCTGCCCATTCTACCTCCGCATGCATGTTCCTAATTTGATTTAATGCCTTCCGGAAGCAGAAAGTTCCTTTTTCCATTTCCTCCTACCCCCAATAATCCTCCGTGTCCATTCTCCACTGCCCAAATGTCGACCGCGTGTGCCGATTTAACAACCGGCTTTGTAAGTTCCACTCTCCCTCCCGGATGAGGCAATTAACCTGTTCCTTGGATCCCCGTAACTCGTAAACTTGCCAGCCCTCCCTATCAATCAGACTGTGGTGATTAACCCAAGGGTCATGCCATAAACTCGTCTGTTTACCAGAGCAGATAATCCTAGATAGTCTAGGTTTAGCTGATCCTCTCAATCCCATGAGCAGTTTGACCGTCACCGAGAAGTTTTTGATACTAGCAGGCCAGAAATCTCACTTAGGAAAGTACCTTCCTCTGATCCAGTCAGCCCATAAAGACTTCACCGAGATGAATCTCCAGAACAGTTTATAGGATGTCGTTTCTCTAAGTAGTGTAAGTGACCTCAGACCTACACCTCCCTCTCTCTTGGGCCGGCATAGTTCATCCCAACTGATCGCATGTATACCTCCTTTCCATAGAAAGTTAGCACATATACGCTCAATTTTGTGAATAGTAGCTTTAGGTATAATGATCACCTGTAGCCAATACGATGCAATAGTCGAAATGACAGCCCTAATGAGTTCAATGCGTCCCCCAAACGACAGGATCTGCACCTGTCATCCTGCCGATCTAGCATGAGTAAAGTTGAGAATGCCCTCACAGTCAGCATAAGTGGCGTGGTTATAAAGGCAACCCTAAATATTTAACTGGCAGTATACCCTTAGGGATGTCCATCTTTCCCAGCCGCGTCGCCTTATTTCTACAAGTTCTGTTTAGGAACATCTATCTCTTATTTTTGTTGAGCTGTAGACCCAACATTCCTTTCGAGTTTGTCGAAAATCTTTATGAGAGCATCAATCGATCTGTTCGCCGGCTCCACAAAAACTAATAGATCATCCGCATATATCAAATGAAAAACCACCAGGACTGTCTTCCTAAACAGAGGAGCGACTTTTCCATCTATGACTGCCTTATCTATCAAGCACATAAGGAACTCCATCACGATGGCAAAGAGGTACAGAGACAACGGATCGTCCTGTCTAATACCCTTGGAACTCTTGAAGAAACCTTCCGGATGGGCCCCAGATTATAATAAAAAACGAGGGGGGTGCATATGCACTCCCTAATCCTGTCCACCCACCATATGTCGAATCCTATGCAAATCATAATGTGGCACATGAAGTTCCGGTTCACCATATCATAAGCATTCCTGAGGTCCAACTTGAGGCAAGTCTTGTTGCCTCCTTGCTTATTGAAGCCTCTCACCAGTTCATGGACTAGCAAACAACTATCTGAGATCGACCTTCCTTTGATAAAGGCTGATTAGTTATGAGAAATCAGCTCTTGCATAATAGGCCTCATCCGGTCGCACATCAGACGAGTGATGATCTTGTAAATGACATTGCAACATGCTTTAGGCCTGTAATCTCTTAAGAGTGGAAGCTCCCTCTACCTTGGCAATCAACACCACAAAAGCATGATTAAGTTCTTTGAGAAGTTTACTCGATTCAAAGAATTCTCTAACCGTTTCCAGGATATCGAATTTGATGAGATTCCAGTGGTTCTTAAAAAAGGCAACACCAAACTCACCCGGTCCCGGAGATTTATTCTAATCTGCCTCCTTGACAATTGTTTCTATTTCTTCGATAGTTATCGGCCTCCGCAAAACCTGATTACCTCGACCTGTCACCAGTTTTTTGAACTCACAGTGGGGAAAAATAGACTGATAGGTGGACTGATTGTAGAGATCATGATAGAAACTGCTTACTTCCTCACTAATCATATCAGGCTCAATAATAGGGCTCCCATTAGAGTCAAGGATACTGTGAATGGCATTCCGATGCTCTCTAGCTTTCACAGTGGCATGAAAAAACTTAGAACACCTATCTTCATCTCTAAGCCAGTTGCATTTCGTCCGTTGTCTAACTTGAACCTCGTCCAGGAACCTCTCCCTGCACAATATGTCCCGCAGGGCGACTTCCTCCTCGGAGAGAACGAAGTTGAGAGGATCCAAATGTACTCTCAGTTGGATGTAGTTGGATGTCAGAAAGTTTGTCTTCCATATCCCGGAGAGGTGTTGGAGGAAGCTCTTTGTTGCAATCCTTAAGTCGCTGCTTAATGCATTTGAACTTGTTGGCTAGCCTAAATTAGGCTGAACCACAAACATAGGAGTTCAATCCAAGGCGAACCACCTCCTCGTAGTCCTCCTTATGAATCCACGCATTATTATATCTGAACGGTCTCCCTTCTAACATTGGTTGCTCCTCCAGTCTGATGACAATAGGAGAGTGATCACTGGTGCCAGGAGGCAGACAATCCGCTCCACTATATTGGAAGATATCAAGCCATAGATCATTACAGAGAGCACGATCTAATTGAGTGAAGATTTGATTGCGGATAGCCAGGTTGTTCCACGTCCAGATGTGGCCAGACTTAGCCATACACCTAAGACCAGAGGATAAAAGACATTTTTGAAATTCTGCTAGAATAGCATCCTGAACTGGGAACCCCTCTATTTTTTCATTGGCATACATGATAGTGTTGAAGTCACCCACCACGAGTAGCGGCAATCTGTCCCCCACTATGTTGTTGGTGTCGATAATCTCTCTCCACAGTCTCATCTGCTGTGTCCTATCATTATGCCATAAACTGTCCCAGATATTACTTCAAGTCTACCCCTGTTGATGAATTTGATGGTGATCAGTTGGTCCGAGCAATGAATTAAGACCCCTTTCCAGACTCTGGTGTCCCACATGATCCATACACGGGCCATATCCCAATGTTCCAAATTATGGACGGATTCCCAATGCATCGGGGTTCTTCTCTTGATCTTGGAGGCAGATTTGGTTTTCGATTCCAAATTATTAATGATAGAGCACCTAGACTTTTTGGTATAGTCCATAACTTTCCTCCACCTACCTATAGAGTTAACCCCCCCTACATTCCAGGTGAAAATCGTCATTAAAGACGTGTGTTGATTCCCTTATTGGCATGCGGACTCTCCCTAAGGGGAGCAGAGAGTCCCTCCATCTGGGCCACCATACTTTTAACACCACCTTCTTATGTTCCACCTTAGCCTGCCAGATAGGGTTGTGCTCAACCAATGGCTCTGGAATAATCCCTGACACCGACATCTCATTTAATTCTGGGTTCTCCAGATTAACTTGATCTATCTGCACTTCCCTGCCCAAATTACCTGCACTTCCCAGCTTCTAACTTTGCTACGTTTCCCATAATGTTCAGTAGCCTTGGCCTGAAAAATGACCATGTTATTTCCTATCGTCTCATGTCCTCCCGTCTCCTTTCTCACCCTGTTGATCCTCCACTCCAAAAACTACCAATCCCTGGGGGCTCCATGTACCCTTTTCAATTTGATTCAACCGTCGGCTGGCTATGTTGGACGTGTGCTTCTGCAATCCTTTTTCCCAATACCGTAGGTCTGGGAACCCCAAGGTCTCCTGCTCCTCAGTATCCATGTTGGAGACATTCGTGCTTTTACTGCACTTATTGCATGTGTTAGGCTGGTTGTCCAAATTGGCGCCCTCCTTCACATTGGAGGGATTAGAAACCTGTCGGAAGATAGGTCCTTGATGATTAGCTTTACTATAGGGTATCGCATCTGGGCATTGAGAGATAATGTGGCCAAAGCTCTCGCAAATATTGCAGCAAGGTGGGACCATTCATACTCCACTTTCTGGAAGATAGTATCCCCTGATGGAAGTTCAATTTCTAGCTTGTCCGGTAAAGGGTCTGCCGTATTGATTTCCACGAATACTCTCGCATACGACAAGCGTTCCCTGATAGCGGTGGCATTATCAGTACGTAAAGGCTTTCCAACACCGCTGGCTATCTTCATGATGGCCTTGGTGCACCAAAGTTGGGGAGATAGCCACGAGAACCTAATCCAGATCGGCACTGTAGCCAAATGATCTCTTTCAAAATTAGAGGAGGGATCTCATCGTCTCATAACAACAAGTCTGCTGTCAAAAGTCCACGGCTCATTTTGGATCGTCCATTCTAGGTCCTTCGCTATCCGAAATTTGATAAAATAGAACCCATTTTTCCTAGAGAAAATCTCCATACTATCTTTCGGCCTCCACATCCGCAGGGCGAACCCTTTTAACTGACCGAAATACGGTCGAGCTCCCATGACATATAGGACTATGGTGTTCTTCCAATATTCTTCTGTTTCCACGATGTCCTCCTTAACAATCCCGATCACCGACCTCCCAAGGACGTTCTTCGGCTTGATATAACGCATATTAATTGCCTCTATGTTCATCCCCGATCTATATCGATCTGCCCACGACGATGGAGCGTCGATCGAAGGTCGAAATGGGGTGGCAGGCTTTGTAGACATATTGACAAACACCTTGGGTGCATGATTACCTGTCGGAAGAGTATGAGCCATTGGGAACCGAGAGGCCAGGGCGGGAGACTGAGTCTGAGGGGGTGTGGGAACCGCACTAGTGGCCCCATCGATAGCAGTCTAAATGGAGCAGACACCTTCCTTAGAGGAGGTCTCATTTTCCGACGGGGACCAATAGTCATCCACCTGTCGTCCAACAACGTCACAGCAGCAGAAAGAGGGGGAGAGGAGGAAGAGGCGGAGGAGGAATGAAGGGGAGGTTGGCTAGGGAGGGAGGGAAGAGGCAGAGAGGGGGGGGGTCGGGGGTGTCACGCCCCGATTCCTGCAAGGGCCGATCGTCCTCGCTTTAGCGCTTTGCGGAATCGATCGTCCTCGCATGGGTGTGATGCCGTGCAAGCCTAAGTTGCGCTTGCACAAGGCCAATGCTTTGAACAAGGACAAGTAAGCTATTCAAGATAGAAGCAGCGGTACAATAATACAGAAAAGTAAATGAACACAATGGTATAAGAAAACAATCTCTTAATTGATATATGAAATGATTACAAGACTTGCCAATTGGTTTACATAAATACATAATACAATGACATCGTTCCATACATTACATCCCTTTATACAAGAACAACTCAAAACATCTCGATATAACACAAGGCATCGACCCAGATCTCCGGCTCCTGAGGATGAGGCTCGGCTATCGCTTCTTCGGACGATCCAGCACCTACGAACATAACTGGTGGGGGGTCAACACTTTAAAAAAAGTACTGGTGAGTATAAAAGTAACGAACAGAAACAACACTCTCTAAAACCAATACTAAGTAAGCATGTGATAAAAAATACATTACTAGTGATCTTGCTACTTTTTACCTAGGTTTATTTCATGCAACACATGATTAGAGTCAGATTACTTCTTTCGAAAATATATCTTTGAAAACAGTTTGCATATTCAATACATTCAAGCATACAATAGGGGCAGTGTTCTATCGTGCAGTACGCAACATGTATCATGAAGCATATTCATTAACTCTTAGGAACATAAGCTATCTCTAGTGGACTATTCATCTCAGTTCAAGGCAGTAGTGCATCTAGTGGACTATTAATTCTATATTAAGGGGCAACATCGTAATCAAGTGAAACATGCAAGTCTAGGGACAGTACACAATTCAAGCATAATCAGAAATTAATACATCACTTATTCAGTGATTCTTATCCTTCGTCGAACGGTTATCCCTGCAACAGACATACAAGTTAGCAGCAATTTACATAAACATATGTCATTTCCTGTTCGTCTCTGCATTAAACAGTTAAGTATGCAAAAAGGCTAAAATCCTAGCATGTGTCCTAACTATATGATGGCCCATGAGAAACCCATGATTAGTAGCGGTGTTATCACGACCCAGCACTACACCAAAATACGCTCAAAATGGCTGCTTTGACACGTGAACCAGCTAACTAATGACATAAACACCCTCCTAATAGCGAGGACTTCATTACCTGCACAGAGGTAGGCTCGTACTTGGCGAACAGCTCCTTCTCAGAGCATACATGACAAGATGCACCAGTGTCCACCCACTAGTCAGTGTCCACGCCGTGTGACTCAACCTGCACAATCATAGCAACTAGGTTAAGATCACCTTGTGCTTTTGGTTTAGGCTTTGACCTGCAGTCTCTCTTGTAGTGACCCTTCTTGCCACAGTTGTAGCATGTTACTCAATCTTCGACTTTGGCTTGAACTGAGCCGACTTCACCTTTAGCTGGTTGAAGTCCTTCTTCTTCTTCTTATAAAAAAATTTCTGCTTTCCTTTAGAGTCACTAGCATGAACCATATTTTCCTTATCCAACTTCTTGGACAAGGAGTCCAACTTCAATTGCCTCATTGCATCCTCTTCAATGTGAATCCAGTGAAGAAGATCTTCGAGCTAGATCTCCATCTTTTTACGGTACATGTTAGTCTTGAACTTAATCCAGCCTGGAGAAAGTTTGGTGACGATAGCCACCACCATAAATTTGTGTGCCTGCTTCATACCCTCTTTCTTCAGTTTCTGCTGCATCTTCAAAAGTTTCTTAACTTGTGGTAACATCACCTTCTCGTCCTCAAATTACAAAGTAAAGAACTTCTCGACGAGATAGATTTTAGACATTTTCTTATCAGTTTTGTAGTGCTTCTCAAGAGATTCCTAGACATCTCTTGCCTTATCCTTCTTATTGTAGGACTCTGCAATCAAGCCGTCCATAGCAATGAGAATCAACAACCTGCAGAGGTCGTTGTCTTTCTTCCACTTGGAGTGCGCATCTTGCGCCACGCCAATTGTAAGCTCTACTCCATCTTCGGGAATAGTAGGTTCAGGATCAACCAACACATAAGAAACTTTGACAAGATGAAGATTCTAGGAGATCTTTCTCTTCCAAATATTGTAGTGTTCGCCATCAAATTTCTCAAGCTTGTGAAATCTAATATCGAGAAGATTTGAGAAGTTGTCCATTCTAACTCGGATCTTACCTTGAGATTGGTAGTCCCGAAGTTAGATCAAATTAGAGGAGATCCATAAACTAGAGACTCACACAAGAGTTTCTCTACAAAAGTTGGTACACTGAGATTCACATAAAAATTTCTCTTCAGTGACACACAACTTCACAGAAGCACTATACCAAGAACATGTTACAAACTGACCAAAGAGAAAAGAAAAGAAAAAAAAACAAGAATCATAAAGCGTTCTTCTCTTTACGTTCGCAGACGCTACAATGAGAAAGAACGAACACAAGAAAGAAAAAACAAAGAAAGAAACTCCTTGCTGGGGTGATCAAAACCACCGGTGCTCAAGGCAAGATTCGCCCTACAAGACGATCTGCCCCTAGGATCCAGCAAGTTCACACGAGAACTTCTGGAATGCTCTAAGTCACCTTCGGAATCACTCGGTAAAAGAATATGTGAAAGGGTATTCACTGGGCCGCATGCTCCTCTGGTCCTCTTTGGTTTTTCTCTCTCTCAATTTTCCTAACAACCCAAATAAAAGAGGAGAGCCTCTATTTAAAGAGAATGTTAGCAACCATGCGGCCTGAGAAAAAACTAGGCCGCATACGCACTGACCGATCAGTTGCACCCAAACTGGGGCGACTGGGCTGCATGCGCCGATCGGGCCGCATGCGCCGCCTGCACGCTGTACTGCTCAGAGCAGACAGCACCGCCAAGCTACCAAAGCTGCAATCGCGTGACACAGAGAGCCACGCCCCGCCCACGCCAGACTGAGTCACCAACAGCAGTCCTTGTCCCCTCCATATAGTTCCTTGCCTCATGATGACCTGGCCGCAAGGCCCCTGGCCATAAGGGCACCGGACCGCATGGGCTCCTGGCCGCATGGGTACCGGGCCACATCAGTTCCTGGCCGTATGTGCAACGGGCCGCATGGGCATCTGGTCATATATGCCCCTGACCGCATGCGCTCCTGGCCACATGGGCTCCAGGACTCATGTGCTCTTGGCCGCTTGGGCTCCAGGCCGCATAATGCTAGGCCACATAGTTCCAAGAAGCATGCGCCCGAGCAAAAAACCATTCATGCAACTGGCGCATAAAAGGAGCGCACGAGCGTCATGCGACGATGCTGACGTGCTAAGTGCAAAACGTGCCAACAAAGCTCCCTTGAGCCAGAGCCCGAGCCCGAGTTCGAGTCGCTAAGCACCTACGGGACTTAGCTCCTAGGGGAAAGTTTCCAAAGGTGTTGACAAAATAATGATTGTCATAATGGGTTTCACACTTAATCCCTCTAGGAAAATCAACCAACATGGGCCCCCAACCTATGTGCATATACCAATACTAAGCAAACCTATATATTGAGATATACACATTGGTGGTTTTACAATGTAGGACTAAAACTCCCAAAGCAAAGTAAAAAAACACCAACAATTTGAATACAAAAAATAATAACCGACTTGATAATAAAAAAAAGGGCAATTTGATAGCTTACAGGTCTTTCCTAACTTCAAAGCATTAGACGATGCCATTAGCAGACTTGTTGTTTATTGAACGACTAAAAATCACTGTTATCATGGTTCTTGCAAAGTTGGATATGACGGCTAGGAAAAACTAATATACCAGTATTTTTTAGAAATATATACAAGCTTTGGATTTCTCTTGTTCTCTATCTTCCAACTTTTGTACCTTAGTAGAAATTTGATGCCATATTGGTAAAGTTTGTCCATTTATCTTATATCATGTAATTACAGTTTTTTATTTGGAACAACACAGTTAGGTCTATCGTCCTTCTATGAGATTTATAATTTTCATAATCTACTCGTCATTTAAATTCAAATTGGACTTAAATGCAAAAAATGATCCATCCTCACCTTTCATATTTTTCCCTCTATCCATATGAGAAAGTTTGTGAAAGAAAGCAATATTTGAATTGGATGTCATTGTCTAGATCTTATCTGAACCAATTCAATTTTGATATAGTTGGTATTCAAGATGTGTATGTAATAAAAACTTTCTCATATAATATGTCTTAAATCTTGAAATTTTAAACTAGTATATGTAACTTTGAAAAGTATAACAAAGTCATATTTAAATGCAAATAGGCTCATTAAAATTCTTATTATAATTAATTATGATGGAAATACATTCTTTACTCAGATCCATCCCAATGAATGGATTACTTAATCTAAACGGATAGGTGAATCAAAATATTCATATTCGTATTAATCAATTATTTGGGTTGATATTTTATAAAGTTATTTGTATTTAATAGGAAGCATCGTGTTTCCTAAATAAAAATTTCTGACTACGTCACCGAATTATAAGTACAGTCTCCAAGACATTATGTGCTATTCTTTTGCAAAAAGACCATTGTGATAAAGATGATGATTATGATGATGATACTGTGATCACAAAATTTTAATTATGACGATGACGATTAAAGATCAAGGAAAATAGTTTGACTAAAAAGTAAGCATACCGCCACCACAATTTCATCCTTAGTCACCAGATCACGCGTTTCATTATCAACCTTGATGTGCCTCCTCAAAGCCTAAAACGTTTTTCTTAAATCAGTTTGCCATATCCATTAGAAAATGAAAAGACAAGTTACCTCCATCTACCAACATAGCATGTAAAGGTCCCTGTTGGACTGCTAAAGAAATTAAACATTCTAAATTCGGCATAAGCTATAACTAGATCTTTATTAAGATCATATTCATAAAAAGCAACATAATTCTCACGATATTCTTGATGTATTTTCTCTATAACAAAAATAAAAAGCAGCTTCATTTGAAATGCAAAGTATTGTTTACGTTGTACAGAAAATAGACGTCAGCAATGATCCTAATAACATACAATGTCGTGTGCACAGAGATAACTTTGTCAACCAAACTTCTTAGAAAATTTACTAGATTATCACAAACAACCAGAACATTCAACCAATAATACAATGCAAACCAATAGTTTGGTAATGGAAAGAAAATACTATAATTTGTAATTTTGTGCACAATCCTCTAGAAAAATAGGATGCACGAGTTCAGTATACAAAGGACTAGAGAAAAATATGTAGAGTGAGGGAGATCCATTCTCAAAGATTGAATGTATTGATCACTCATTAGGCAACAGGAATGTGAAAAACCATTCCTGCTCATTGTAGCAGTCTGAATGCAAACCAGAAAATACATTCAATACAGTGTAGACCAATAGTTTGGTAAATGGAAAAACAACCATAATTTAGTAACAAAATTGGCCATCATGTGTTGCTTGTGTTAGAACATGAAAATAAAATTTGGTTTATAGTTAGACTCTCGCATGCTACCTTAGCTTCGTGCTAGTAGACTTTGTTAATGCTTCGAGTATATCATTATATACTCTTCGTGGTACACTGTTTCACTTGTTTACACTACTCGTCTTATAGATTATGTCGTCCGATATGTCCCTGTACGGTTTCATTTCTCGTACTACCCTTTAGATCCGTGCTAAACGTAAAGACTTATGTTCTAAAATAAACTATATCGCAAGTTTTTCTTATGCATATGTTTCAACAATGTTTTAATGCTTGTCTGCCTACATGCTAACTTGTACTCGTTTGTCTCGTTTTAATGTTTGTCACATAATTTTATGCCGCAATTCTGTAACAACATGTATCTAGTTAGCCAGAAGACTATCAAATAGTCTTTTTGTGCAATATGAACCTACAAGTATTCGGGATCGTTAGATTCAAGACAGTTTTCGAACTAGACTTCGACGGACGTATGATCAATATGGAGCTTAGAAATATTATTCTCCTATTAAATAAGTTACAACCGAAAGAATAATAAGAATAATGGTTTCTCCTTACATCACACACTTATCATCTTAAAAATGCTTGCCGGCTATGGAGTTACTTAGGAAGACAAGTATGAAAGCTTTAATAGATGAATCAAGTGGCGATGGGCCGCAGTGCCCCTTATGTAATATGTTATCCCCATAAGTGACAGCCTTAAGTTCGGTAAAGTAGTAAAGTGGATAACAACCTTATGTGATATGTTTATTATTTTATTTCTTAAATTTTGTGTTGATAATACTAGTGTATTATCGTTCATGAAAAAAATTATATGAACATTAAACTTTGAGGACAACATTTTTAAAGTTCATCTCAGATCTCGAAATCTAAAATCTGCCACTGGAGAAGATCTAGATTAATGATATCCCTTCAAATTTTAATTAATAGTGATACAAATATATAAAGACTCGTGGAAGAATATGGTATATCCATATACAACGAACACACCAAAATAATCCTGAAATACGTGCGATTTAGAGTAACTTATATACCTGATAAAAAAATAAACAAAACAAAAGTAAGTAACTGTTGGAGTTCAATCTGGATTTGATAAATTTTGGAGTCCAAATATGGCCAATGATTTGATTTGATATAATTTAAAAATCTACATTAAATGTAAGATTTGATTAGATTTTAAATTTGTATCAAATATTTAATTTGACCATATTTGGACGTCCATAATTGGTGTTGGGCTATTTTAGGTGAAATAAGATTCTTATTTTAAGGTTTTTTATTTAGAAAATTATATTATGACCTAAAATATAATTTTTTATCCTATAAATATAAGAGGAGGGTGGAGGCACAAAGTATAGCACAAGTTGGAGATTTGGGGTACTCGTCCATAGAAAATTTAAGAGAAAGTATGTGCTTGGTGTACGTTAGACAGGGGTTGGTTATCTCAGGTAGGTTGGCCTAAAGTTTTCGCTACGGGCACTCTCAGACACGGTGTCAGAACATTTGCAGGGCATGTCCGATTTTCAATATCTGGTATCAAGGTTACTGGTTTTGGTTCTGGCAACTATGTCTACAGAGCAGATGAAAACTCGTATGATCACCCTCACATGGGTGAATTGGGCAATTTTGAAGCCAAGGATGGAGGATCTACTCTGGTGCAAGGACTTGCATGGTCCGTTGGAGGACGACAACGCTAAGTCATCAGACAAAGTTGCTGAAGACTAGAAACTACTGGATCGGAAGGCCGTTGGATTCATCCGCAAATGGTTGGACGACTCTGTATTTCACTACGTGTCCATGGAGAGTTCGGCAAAAGAATTATGGGATAAGCTACATTCACTATACGAAAGGAAGACGGCTGGCAACAAGGCATTTCTGATTTACCAACTCGTCAACTTAAAGTACACAGAGGGTGCCCTAGTGGCACAACATCTGAACGAGGTTCACAGTATTATCAATTATTTGTCTACGATGAAGATGGTGATTGATGACGAGCTTCAGGCCCTTTTGCTTTTGAGTTCTCTTCCGGAAAGGTGGGAGACATCAGTGGTGTAGTAAGAAACTATGAGCCTGGTGGAGTTATCACGATGGAGGCAATCAAAAGAAGTTTGTTGAACGAGAAGATCTGGCATAAGCAAGTGGAATCGTCGTAGGAGTCCACTCTGGTGGCTTCCTACGAGAAGGGAAGACCCAGGTAACAGGCGAGGACAGGAAGGAGTTCTCAGGATCTTGCGACTGTGGACCGCAATGAGGGATGCTATCACTATGGGAAACTATATGGAGCTCAAAGCTGAGAAGGCCAAAGGCAAGGATGCTCAGGAGGATCTCACGGCTATGGAAGATCTCATCATCGCAGCAACCGACGCAGAGAAATCTTGTGGCATGTGTCATGATGACGATTGGGTCATGGACACGGGGGCATCGTATCACGCCACTCCTTATAGGAGAATCTTCATGTCATACCACGGCGGTAGGTTTGGACATGTGAAGATGGACAACAAGGGGATGGCTGCAGTTGTAGGCATCAGTGATGTGCACTTGACAACGGAGCTTGGTGAGAAGCTCATTCTCAAGGATGTGCGACATGTACCGAGTTTGTGCTACAAATTGGTTTCGGTAGGGAAGCTGACGGATGATGATTGTCACAGTTTATTTGGAGAAAATATTGTATGCTTATAAAGGGTTCCCAACAGCTGGCTTGAGGAGATTTATGTTGTGGCATGTACAGGCTCAAGGCGCTGAGTTGTACAGGCAGGCCACAGACATCGGATGGAGGCTCGAGGGGTATTCGACATGAGTTAGATTATCTGGAACTTGCTCAGGAGGGGTTTTGAGATAATTTGAATATTACGGAGGATTCGGTTCGTCGAGACAAAGTTACGAATGGTGATGAGCCAAAGACTGAGGGTCAGTATGTCAGTCCCATCACAGTTGGTCGGTCTCTAGTTGGGGGTTGCTTCACGGATCCGATCTTGGCGACGTGTGGTTTGCCAAAGCTTCACGGAGCGACATTCGTTTTAGCAGTTCGAGGCCAAAGAGGAGATCAAGGTTTGCAGCAAACTCAATCAGAGGCGGGAGCATCACCATTCACACAGCTCCGACGGAGCTGTAGGTCATCGACGAAATGCACAGTGCGTGATGTTCTGCTCGTGGATGCATGTGTATATGGGAGCTTCAAGTTCGGACACGAAGATGGACAGATTCAGGAGTCGAATCTCAGAAGAATTGCACCGTCCACTTTGTTGGGCCAGCCAAGGGTGAAGAAGCTCGTCGGAACGTTAACACATTTCGATGAAAGACGGAAGTCGGGGACAGGCAACCAAGACTCACGGTGAGGCTGATAGTCAAGGACTTTGGTCTCAGCCGTATCATTGATGTCGGCAGGATCCCTAGGATCTAGCAAGTTCATACGAGAACTTCTAGAACGGTCTTGGTCACATTCGGATCACTCAAAAAAATAATTTGTGGAAGGGTGCTTGCTCACTACGGCCGCATATTCCTCTGGTGCTCTAGGTTTTTTCCCAATTTAAAAGAAAGAGAAGCTCCTATATATATAGAGTAAAACATCACCTATGCAGCCTGAGAAAGCTCAAGGCCGCATATGCGCTAACCAACACCAAGCCGCATGCGTAGTCGTAGCAGCATGTGACGCTGGAGCCGCATGCTTCGCCACCGCCGCCTGTCAAGCTGCACAGGACAGCGCCGTCAAACGCCGCCAAGCGCCGAAAGCATCAGCCACTGTGCACAGATACCATCGTGTCGCATACGTCGGATAAACTGGATGGCAAGGATAACCATGCGCCGCATGCGCCACCAACAGCTGACCCTGTCCCCTCCACATGGGACTCGCTCATACAAGCTCGCTGGCCGCATAGCTCCTGGCCGCATAGCGAAGTGCGTCAACAAAGCACCACTTTGGGCCCTTGAGTCCGAGTCCGAGTCCGAGTCCGAGTCCGAGTCGCGGGCTTAGCTCCTAAGAAAAACTTCCCAAAGGTGGTGACAAAATAAATATTATCATAATGGGGTTCACACTTAATCCCTCTAGAAAAATCAACCCACATGGATCACCACCACATGTGCATATATCAATACTAAGTAAAGCTATATATTGAGATATACACATTGGTGGTTTTTCAATATGGGACTAAACTACCAAAGCAAAGTGGAAAACACCAACAGTTGTCTCTGTCTCTGCTAACTGTATCCATCTTTACATACACCCAAGTGGCTCTCGTCCAGCTTGGAACCAGTTGTGTATCTTTGGCCTCCTGCAATATGCGATGGAGGCTGGTTTTGGAATTCCATGGAGGCGAGGATATCCTCCTTAACTGAAGCTTGGGCCACTATAGGAGACTGTAACTCTATTCTGAATGCAGAGGAGAAAAGGGGAGGTAACTCTTTCAATTACCACTATAAAAAAGATTTTATAAACTGGTTCACTAATTCTGCAGGTATGGATCTTGGATTCAATGGACCGGCTTTTACCTAGAGTAATTGCAGAGCAGCTGCTTTCAACATTGATGAGAGATTGGATCGAGTTAATGTAGATGTCATATGGAGATCCAATTTTCCGAAAGCTGGGGTACAACATCTGCCTTGTATTAATATCGACCATAATCCGGTGATACTCAAACTAGAGATCTACCCAAGAAAAAGTCTTTTTCCAATCTGATTTGAAGCTTCTTGGACAAAAGAATCTGATTTCAAAGATGTCCTTACTGCACAGTGGAATGATCTTCCATCTGCCAATGACATTTACTCCAAACAGATGAAGATCCTTCCATTCTTAAGACGATGGGGAAAGAACAGAGTGGGCAATTACAATGATGACATTAAACGCCAGGAAAACCTCCTCATGTATATGCAACAACAACCTGTGACTGACGCTCGGATCCAACGGGAGAAGATGATTCACTCGACACTCAATAAATTACTACATCAGCAAGAGTTGTTTTGGAAACAACGAGCGTGCAACTCGTGGCAGAAAGATGGCAACAGGAACACAAAATTCTTTCACCTAACCGCTCTGAACAGGAAGAAGAGGAATACCATTTCTAGTCTGCTGAAACCCGATGGCAACACAGTTTCCACACATGAAGAAATCACCAGGTTAATGGTTGAGCATTTCATTACCATCTTCAAGGCTGCCTCTACTTCCCCGGTGTTGGTGTTTTTTCACGGAGTTTTAGTCCCACATTCGAAAACCACGTATGCGTATATCTCAATATATAACTTTGCTTAGTATTTGTATACAATTTTTGTATTACAAACTATTAAAAAAAAATAGTACAAGAGATCCTAAACAAAAATATAAGTATAATTGATTTTGGAAAAGTATAGCTGTAGAGATCTGATCTGCGGACGATCACTTTACTCCTTGGACCACACGACGACGAAAAAATACAAGGAATGTTGTGAACAACTTGGAGAATTGAACAATAAGAAAGCTTTGGCAACAACGGTACGAAAAGCTTCTATTTCTCTCCTTCTGTTCTTGTATCCCTCTCCCTGTGTATCTGTAATGGATGTACCGATCCTGTATTTATAGAGTTTAGGAGCGGTTATGAGAGTGTGCGCGCACTTTGGACAGTCTGCACTATTTTACCATTGTGAGTAAAATTTTGGTGGACTAGCACCTCACGTTCTGAATGAGTGAGTGCACAACTAGCTGCTTGCTTGACACGTAGCTTCCTATATGAGGAAAGCATAGGTCGTAGGGGACAGTTATTTGTACACTTTTTACGAGAAGCATGACATGTAAGACACGCACTCATAACTGCTCACTGTCAGTTAGAATAGTATATGCACTTTAGAAGTGGTCTGGAGACTGACGCACTTTTGGAAAGAAATTGGCACAACGGGACACTTTTGAAAAAATTGGCACAACGGTGCACTTTTGAAGAAATTGGCATGGCGACGCACTTTTGATGAAGTTGGCACAGCAGCACACTTTTGATGAAGTTGGCACAGCAGCGTACTTTTGAAGAAATTGGCATAGCGGTGCGCTTTTGATGAAGTTGGCACAACAGCACACTTTTGATGAAGTTGGCACAGCATCGTACTTTTGAAAAAATTGGCACTGCGGCACACTTTTGATGAAGTTGGCATAACGGTGCACTTTTGAAAAAATTGGGACAGTGACGTACTTTTGATGAAGTTGGCACAGCGGCGCACTTTTGATGCAATTGGCACAGCGGCATACTTTGGATGAAATTGGCACGACGATGCACTTTTGATGAAATTGGCACAACGGCTAGGTCGCTAAACGATAACCTTGATTTGTGTGCCGCAGCCCAACTGTAATAATGACTTCTGACTTTTCGATTTTTGTTCCAGCCAGTAAGATTTATCGCATTTAATGCTCGAAAAAAAAACAGACATGTAAATTGTACGCATGTCTGCACTGATAAAAGCAGCTTGAAAGTGCACCACTTTTTATTCTCTGAATAGTGTGCCACCCTATGAAAAGAAAGAAAGTGCTCCATCCTCTGAAACTAGTAGAAAGTGCACCATCATCTAAAATAGAGAGAAAGTGCGACATTCTTTCCCTATTAAGTTTATTGTAGAAAATTGTGCCATCTTCATACGGCGCACTTTTTATGCTTCTACAAGATTTTCTTCAAAGTTTTTGAATTTGTTCAAATGAATTCAAAATATTTTGAATTAGAAGCATAAAAGTTGTTGAGATATTTGTGCACGCACTCAGGGCAGAATTCGAACAGTTTTGTTGACATAGTTGTAGGTGTGACTTGCACGTATCTTGTCAATTTATTCAGTTTTGACTTGTTCCTTGGTTTGACACGGTCTTTAAGGAGATGTAAGCAGCTTTTAAGGAGATACATACAGCTTTTTCAGGAATAATTTTTAAGTTCTATGCCACACTTGGCATGTTTTCTCTTACAAATAGGAGAAAATTTTCATCAACACTCCCAGACTTATCTCCTTCTTGCTGTGAGACTTGAGTATGGTTATTGTTAAGTGTGAGTCTAAGAAGATGACCGAAATAGCATTGAGCTATTGGCTTTGTTGGTCACCAAGAAGACGCAAGAGGAGACGCTTCTCAACGATGGGTGAGAGACTCGTCTGGCGATCGTTGCCGCTGAGCTCTTTGTGTGATGGAGCAAAGAAGGATATCATAGGCTTCATCATTCATCTTGAACTGATAAATTATCCAGAAGACTGTTCGTTGTCTTCAAACCCAACTCGTTGGAAGTACTCTCTTAACATGGCCAATGTGCTAATTACAGGGTTGGGATTGGAATCCCCAACCGAGACTTCTAGCGGTAGCTGTGGATGGCGATAGCGGAACAACTTCGTTTGACTCACCATGTCCTCCATCGAGTCAGGACAGAAATAGGTCCGTGCTCATTTATAGAGGCCCAGTCCTGTGTAGCATCCTTGCTTGTCTACATCACAGATTTCTTTTTCCTATATTGTGGTTTGCACTGAGGAACTCATTTTTCTGTGCCTTAAAGAAGACGGGACACAGAGATGGGGATGGCTCTGTGATAAATCTCCATCATGTAAAAATTTGGATGTAATAGATTTCCATATGTATAATCATGATTTTTTAGAATAAAAATCTAGGTGTGATAGATCTCCATCATATGAATCATGATTAAGTATCAATAAAATTTTAGCTTGACTTTATTGTGCGTATTGCTGATGAGTGATTCTTGTTGTTTTTACCTCCACAAAAATGTTCTTTGAAATGGACCAAGTATTACGCGCACTACGTCTCTTCTGTCATCCAAACAGTGTGCATATTTATGCGCAGTTATACCAACTGACTGATACACATATTCTGTTATGCGTATTATGAAACATTTTCTGTCAATAAGCCAATGTGTGCATGTGGAAATTTCTAACCCAATACGCGGAATTTGTAAACCCCCTTGACCAAATTTAGGGTTATTAGTTTAGATTGAGAGACTAGGATTTAATTTGGTGACAATTAGAATTAGATTACAGTATTTTAGAATTTTGTTCAACATTATATCTCCTAGTGCGCCTTACCGTTGCTTCGATAATTGGAGCACCTCACTAGCCATTGCATTCCTACAAATTTCACAACATTGTCCTAGACGTGCCCGCCTACCTTTCTGACATTTGTATAACTTATAAATATGCTCTCTTGTGCTATATTTTTAGTCGCACAATAATCGTCGCGGACGTTATTGTTTAATTCTAAATAAAATACGACTTTGTACCCTTGTGTGTTCCAATCGAAATTGGAGGCAAATCTTGACCGTTTTGTGTAACCCGAATTTTGTTAATATTCTACACTGAATCCTTTATGTCCATGACGCTTGTGTCCCACCTAATTTTAACTTCACATGGATTTTTCCTATAATTTTCGGAATGTGCAAACGCACAACATCGCCCCCTCAATTGAACCTAGCATTTCAATTTAAATAATGCAAATTGTAGCCTCCAAACATCCCCATAAGAGGCCAGGCCCAACCCCAAGAAGTGTTGACTAAGCCCAATCCCTTTAGGTCAACCCTCAACCCCCTTCACATGTATAAATATATATTTTTTCATTGTTTTCACCTAAACATCAAACCCACCCCTAAAATAACCTAGCCAAATATTATTCATCCTTCTTCAACCGAGCATCACCCTTCCCCCCTTTTCTCGACCGGACGGCAACCCCACCACCTCATGCCGCCACCACCACAGCACCTGGCCGCCACCCTTCACCAGTCGATGCAAGACCACCCCCCTAGCCGCCGGACCACCCCCTCAGGCCGCTTGCCACCGCCATCAACCACCATCTTCACCCTCATCAAAACCATCATCAAAACCATCACCCGACCCCCTTCCCGAGTACCCTCAACCAACCCCACCGCCGGACTACCACCGCCTCCGCCACCCGCTTGACCACCATCTCCACCACGCCAACGCCATCAGCACCATCACCCACACCACTGTCAACCACCTCCCCATCACCATCCGCGGCAACCCTCAACTACACCACCAGCATCGGCCGTACCTCAACCAACCCGAACACCCCAACCCGCCTGACCACCGCAAACGACCACTGTCCGGTTGACCGCTGTCGTCCCCACGACCAGCACAACCTTCCCCCCGTTACCAGCAACCGCCACCATTGCTACTGCCACCGACGGCCACCACCACAGCTGCTGCAACTGCTGCTACTGCCATTCCAGGGAGTTGCCACTGCTGCTGTTGTTCCCCGAGCCCCCGCCGGAGCTTCGCCGCCCCCTCGCCGGTGACGACCGTACGGCGGACACGTACCCCCCCGGACACGACACGTCGAGGTATTATATTTATAGTATATATATTTAGAGATAATGAATAAATTGTGTATAATTGTATATATATAGTATATATGTATATATGGGGTATAAATTGTATATAATGTATATATATAACATATATTTATATATAGTGTATATCGTAGTTAATGTATATATAGAAAGTATATTTGTATGTATATATATGTTATTTGTTTACATATATATATGTAGATTTAATTGTATTGTAAATATATATGTATATATAAAATGTATAATATATATGTATATATACATGTATTATATTAATGTTTATGTATAAATAAACATATTTATATATATATGTGCATTTTATATATATACGTATTTATGTATATAAAAAGTATTTATGTTGTTATATATATATGTATAAATATATGTATATTGTTGTATATATATATATATATATATATATATATATATATATATATATATATATATATATATATATATATGTATATAAATATGTAAATATGTAAATATGTAAATATGTTATCAATTTTTATTATGTATATATACGTAATTGTATGTATATATATATATATATATATATATATATATATATATA
The DNA here is from genome assembly GCA_036927795.1 of Iris macrosiphon. Taxonomy (NCBI): domain Eukaryota; kingdom Viridiplantae; phylum Streptophyta; class Magnoliopsida; order Asparagales; family Iridaceae; genus Iris; species Iris macrosiphon. Next base: position 125,915,746 of record JAYESA010000017.1, on the reverse strand, counting down.
TATATATATATATATATATGAATATGTAATGTATGTATTTATGTATATATAATGTGTAAGTATATATTTGCATTTATGTATATATTTATATATGTACTATTGTGTTTATATTATGTATTATTGTATATAGTATCTAATGTATATACGTATTTATATATGTACGGTTGTATTTACATAATGTATTTATATACCATATCTAATGTATTATTTTATTATGTACATATATATATATATATATATATATATATATATATATATATATATATATATATATATATATATGTTATTTAATTTCATATATATATAATGTACATTTGAATATATGTATATTTTGTATTTATGCATATATATATATATATATATATATATATATATATATATATATATATATATATATATATATATATATATATATATATATATATATATATGTAAATATGTTATTAATTTATATTAGGTATATATGTAATGTAATATAGGTATATATGTTGTTATTTTTATATATATATGTGTATACATGTACTTATGTACCTAGGTAGATATGTATTTATGAATGTATATGTACATATGTCTATATGTATAAATTGTATATAAATGTATGTATGTTATGAATTTATTTAATATAGATATATGTATATATGATAGGTATGTATACATGTACTATGTTAGCATAAGTAATTAAGCATAGTGTAAGGTATTGATTTATAATTATTGTTATCTGTTCATAGGCATCCGAGACGGTGCTACCTTGACTGCTAGTTCCGGAGCATTACTTGCGCACACCAGAGTTCCAAACAAATATACCTTGCCTTGTTGTACTGTTTAAATTCTGTATTATTAGCTGCATGTTTATTATTTTAATTGTGCACGTTCGAAAGAGACTCGGGTGCAGTCAACGAAGGCGTTGACGTTAGGACTTGTGTCTGAATTAAAGTCTAGTGGACCCACCTAAGTTGCGAAATTATCGGTATGACTCTCCAGGCCTTGACACGTATCATTACACGTCACAGAGTGAGTTCATGTAGGGACGCGTGCCTCATGACTGACTGGCCATCAGTGTGAGCAGTATGTGTGACGGTATTTAGCTTAGTTGTTTATTACTCTAGAGACTTGCATTATAGTATGAGGTGTCCACGTAGTATTTGCGACTTGTACATTGACATTGGACGGAAGAGACAATTAGTAGGCGTATGGGACAGACATTTGGTTGCCGTAGTTTCAGAGTAAACTGCGGGGCCGTGAGCTTCAATGTTACCCGGTTATGGGACAAGTGTTACCCGATGATGGGCTCAGGTTACCCGGTTATGGGATTAGTGCTACCCGGTTATGGGAGTATATGCTTGTCGATACATCCGGCAGAGGTTACTAGCTGCGCGCTATCATGATCGGTGATGTAGTCATCATATACATCTGGCATCCAGTTTACAGCTAATGCCAGATACTTAGCCTCTGGCTCGACGCTACGCTTTATACTTTTTACCTACCCATACGTACCAAGGTTGTCTTCAAAGTACATTTTACTTAGCTGGTTAGATCACCCTCGAGTTTTTACAGTATTTACTTTATGGCATGCTTCTATGTATCTTGTTATGTCCCTCTGAGGACCTGGCCCTTTCCAGATTTGGACGAGGCATATTATCCAACAGTGTACGGACCCGGACAGGAGACGAGGTACGCTACTGAGGAGGAGCTATAGGTGTTATAGTCAGAGTTTCCGTGATCAGTGGTAGGCCTTCTGCCTAGGATTGGGAGCATCATTATCTAGTCAGCCGATGCCCTAGTCATTATTTATTTTATCTGTCATTCAGTACTTTTATTTCGTCATAGTAGTGGATTTGTTCCCACCAGACATTCTTGGTTGTACTTTGATATTTTGAGGCTGAAGTTTATCTTCCAGTATTTATTATAGTACTTTCTTCCAGTATTTATTATAGTACTTTCTTGCTGTTTATATTGTGGATGAGATTAGATTACCTGTTGTTGTTGATATTTGACTTGTTAGTATTTAGGACAGCGTAGCACTCTTCATTAGGATTCCATTAAATTGGGATATCCTCGGAGACGTGTCAGCTGGCTATTGCCACGTGGCCTGGTCCCGTGTATTTTGGGACTGGGGCCTGACATGGTTTTAGTGGTGGCCCATGCAGGTCTTTGTTTATCGCTTGTGGTATGGTAACATGCCCAGCGAGCCTGCAATAGGATAGAAATTAATAGATCTCATCCACTTTGATTACCGCCTTTGAACCTCTTTCGCATTGGTTAATTGAATATATGCATCCCGTTTGTTATCCCTTTACTATTTTAATGAAATTATATTTCTTGCAGCAAGATGAACTTGCGCAGTGGACGAGGAGCACCCAGTGCTGTGGTACCAGCCGACACCACCCAGAGAAAGGAGATATCCCAAGGACCACCTGGAGAGCAACCACTACTGCAGGCCCCGGTAATTCTACAGGCCCCGCTGATACATTGGCGTGAGACTTCTCAGGGCGATCCTACACAGCAGTACGAAGGACAGACTTCCCAGACGATCCCTACACAGCATTTCGAGGGCTAGACTTCGGAAGCTACACCGATGCCACAAACCGAGAGGCCGACATCCGAAGAAATACCTACCACACAGCCAGAGGTCCCATTACCACCACCTCCACCCTATCCACCTCAGATGCCATAATCAGATGGACAGCCACAGATGCTTCAGTTCTTTCAAGCTATGATGCAGGCACAGTGGCATCAGACCGAGATGTTGAGACAGAGTTTGATGGCAGTTCTAGAGAGGACACCTGCCCCAGCTGTAACGCCCCGCAACCGCTCGGAGCGTTACGCTGAGTCGGACTGAATAAATCAAATGCTGGTTACATTTGAAATGTCGGATTTTGGGAAGAAGGATTAATCGAGTTGGTTTCAATGTGCAGATGGCTAGCGGGTTCGATGGAAATCAGGTGTTCGTTCCGAACACTACTGAATAGCTGGATGGAAACGATAATGCCGTCTTCCTTAGTCCGATCGGTCGGATGATTTGGAGAGCACGGCCTGCTCGCACGGTCATACCAGTTGAGTAGATCGCGCTTGCATCGGACCACGGGTTCAAGGGATTGGCCGTATCGGCAGGACAGGATGCCTAACGGATTCGAACATTGTGAGTGGGCTCTTTCCCTTCTCCTCTACTCCTTCATGCCTAATAATATGGAAAACACGTAAAGGCTTGAACACTTGGGCTGAAACATTGGGAAGCACTACACTGAGGCATGCATAGAGTGTGCGTCGTTGGCTTGGTAGGATTGTGGCTTGAATGGTTTACGCGTTGGATAGTTGGATACGATAGCTGGATTATTCATTTGAGGCGATCGGTTGGATTACTTGGGATTATGCTTGGACGATTGGAAATATACAAGTTGGATGATACAATTGAGGCAATGGGAACATTGAGAATATCGGGATTCGGGCGAGCGAACGTGCATCCGTGCGCGTGTATCACAAGGATGCTTTGTCTTGCAAAGCAGGCAGTTGTGGTTCGAAACCGAACAACTGCATCGGCGCGGGCATTGTGCCTCTTTTGGGGCATTGTGCCATGGGTTAGCTTCGAGCATAGGTGTTGCACCAATTTGGATTGTGTTGAGAAGAGGCTTCGTGCCTATGAAACACTTGATATTTTGATGCCTCGGGCTATGTTTTGAGGTCGAGATTTGGGTTCTTGGAAGGACATGTTGGAAGAATGGTTATGGATGTGTTGGTTGGATTATTGGTGGAACGAGTCTAGGATCGCTTGGTGGGGCGAGAATGTTCGATCCTCTCGTCATACCTACGTGTCTGCATAGTCACGGACAACCTGGGTGGCACAGGGTTTGGTTTCCTCGAACGGGTGCTCCGGGGCACCGGGACCGTTCGACCATGGAGGAGACAATTGGGTAACGCGTCTTAGGCGCGGTGCCAGCGGTTGGATGCGATTCAGGTGGGTTAGCTACTTAGCGCTGTTTCGAATAGAACCGCATTGATCTGTCCGATCAACGTCCTTTATGGCCTTTGGCCAGTGACTTCATATAAGAATAGATGTTGGCTTGCTTTACTTTGGTTGGTTTGTGCATCGTGTAGGCGCGGCCACCTTGCCTCGGCAAGAGTGTGCACTCGAGAGTGGGATGTATAAACTTTGGTTGAGGATGGATATTGAGGCGAGACTGATGGTTCGATATGTTATCGTGCAAGCGATGACATTGAGTTAGACGGGTCGGCTATATAAATGCTTGTCGTTTGGTTTGAGATTGAATGCTTGCATGCTTAAACTGCTTTACTGCTTTCCTTAACATGTCATTCAAATGCCATGAAATGAATCTAGGATTCAAACTAGAAAGATCACCATATAACTGTTTGCATTCACTATTTTACTTAGTGTCGGCTTAGGCGAGTGGGTTACCCCGCTCACCAGTACGGTTGTGTACTGACCCACGTTTGTGGGCATTGTTTCAGGTACACAGACGTAGTGGCGCTGCTTGGATATACGGGACAAGATGTATGAACTGTAAGTACCTTTGTGGGCTAGAGAAAGAGCAAGAGTTATTTCATCGTCTCCGTGGCATCGCCTTTGTGGCATTGACTCGGGGCACCTCATTTGGACCCTATCGTGAGCTTCGCTGCGTATACTCTGATTGTATGCTTGGTACACAATACTTGACTTCCGCTGCAACTTGGTTGTTTCAATGATAACATTTGGTGTTTGACAACATCGCCTTGTACGAGCGCAACTCCAGGCTCGTACGGCATCACGTCCCGATGAGAACGATTGTCCTGCGGGAGAGCTGCAACGTGGTGATTCACGTTCAGCGGGGACTATCGAGCTTGCGGGAGATTGGGGCGTGACAAATTGGTATCAGAGCGCCCGGTTCATTTCTTCGGACTTGGTCCTTCGCTTCATCACAAACTCTAAATAGCTTCCGCGTGTCGTCTAGCTCTTGACTCTACTCGGTGCCGCATCGGATGTTTCATACAATAAGTCTATTTATTGCTGGTTTTGGCTATATTTTATTTCTTGGTTGGGTTGCCTTGGTTGGTTTTCGTAGGATCGCTTAGTTGGTTGGCGTTGTTGCATTTGTGCAACAAGTGTGGGCTTTCGTTGGGTTGGCTTGGCTTAGCGTTCTGGAGTTTCTGATTGCCTCAGTGGATCAGTTGGTTGGCTAACGAGACTTGGTTATGCAGCATATTTTGAGTAGAAACATTCGAAGAGAATAGATCCTTGCACGAGTTACTCGTCAAGCGATTGTGTTGGATAGAAGTTAGAAGTTTGGCTGTGGCGCATCGGTTGAGCATGTTTGAGTTTGGCTCGGGAATATATGGATAAGTTGGTACGAGTTGCTCGTACAACAAAAGTGTGAAACCGTTGGGTATTGGGTTGGACTATTTGGAAGACAATCATTGCACGATTGCTCGTGTTGAGAAAGTATCAGACGGTTTGAGAATAGCTGGGAGCAGTGAGAATGGAACATAGCACGAGTTGCCTAAAGAGATTGATGGTTAAAGAATTGGCTAAGTTTTTGTGTCAGACTTAAGATGGGGAATGGCATGATTATGCATAAGAGATGGTTCGAACGGATCTTGGATCTGTGAAGGAAATTGTAATGCGAGTAGTGACTTAATTCGAAGTGGTATATGGGATCAAATGTGTTAAGCAAGGCATTGGAAAGATTTTGGTTGGACATCTATTGGAATTGCCTGAACGGACTCGGATAACGAATACAAGTCGGTTGGTGCAAATCGATTGAGTTGGAAAGAATGAAAATGGAGCAAGCGAATATTGAGTTGAGCATATCGTGAACGGACTGGTGCAAATGGAAAGCATCGTTGGGCTTAAGAGATGGATCGAATCAGAACGAACAACTGGGATGCGTTTGAACGAGCAATGGGTAAATCAAATGATAGCGAGCACGAACTACGATTTTGGGCGACACATTTGAGCTGTTGGTTGAGCAAAGAAACACGATCTTGGTTTGGAGGGACAATGAGATGGATTCACACAAACGTGAAAGATTTTGGATGTTGCTGCTCGTGAAGTTGACTCAGGTTTAGCGGAAATAGAATTTTGGGCAAGATGGTGCAACGATAGTAAACGGATTCTCCGGAAGACGTGGACGAACGTTTGAAGATAGCTAAATGTGATAGCAACGTCGGAACAAATCACTGCGCTGCTCGAGTAAGTTGGAAGTGCATTGTGGGACGCAGCAAATGGATAAGAATTGGAGCAAGTCTTGGGTTTTGAGAATCATTGCAATTTCTAGTACGAGAATCGAATATGCAATTCGAAAATTTGATGGATTCAGGACAGAATGGCGGATTGTGTAGCGCCCCGTTCTTCCGATGCGGAGATCGCGGCTAAGAAACACAAGACGGTATCGTTCGATCGGGATAGATTGAATTAAGAACTCGTCCTCGTTATGGATTTGTTTCTTCGGAATCGATTCCCATATTCAGTGGACTGCGCCCCAAGGATCGGCTTAGCGGCAGAGTCAGGAGGGACCTCTCCGCTGCTATCTTTTATTGCCTCGGTTTTCGATGTCGCTTGTTGCTTTCGTGCTTTGAGTTGGTTTTGGGATTTGCTTGTTTTCCTTGAACGGTTTTGATGGTTTTCATTGTTTTCGTTCATAGACTTGCACTTCTATTCCGAGAATGGAAAGAGAGGAAGAAGTATTAATCGAGCTGTTCGTGTGCAGGTGAACGAGCAGTAGGCGGCTTGCGAACGGAGTCGTGAAGCGCCTCTTTCCTTCTTCTTTCCAAAATCTAAGTGAGTGGCTACCAACCCGATTAGCTAGTTCTGCTTCCAGCTTCACTCCTTCGCCCCGATCAAACGATACCAAGTAATAATAAAAGAAACCAAGATAAAAGAGAATAGACTTGGTTATATGCTTGTCACGAACGAATACTTAAATTCATGCTTGTTCGCTTGGAAATAATCATAAACTGTTGCTTGTCTTATGCAAATACATATTTCATACTCGTGTTGCCTGAAGTGCATGAATGCTTAACAATTATGGATATGTCGTGTGCTCGTGTTGCCTCGAAGGCGTAACTGATTGTTTAAGTAACGTATTGTTCGATCATGGACAACTTGTGCACAAGGGTAAGTTCTGCGGACGGTCGCTGGGGCACTGGCACCGTTCCGGTCCGGGCGGAACTCGTGTGTAGTCATCGTGTGCTGGAGGGGATAGCTTGCAATGCATCGTGTGCTTGTCGTGTTCTGGTTGCATGCTATCCCTGTCCTTGACTATGTCCGTTATGGCACCACGCCAGTGATCATCGTGTATATTTAAACCTGTTGCATACTAACTTGTGTCTCTGTGGCAGGGAAGGCAAGGTAAGTATTGTGCAGGTAATTCAGACGGTCAGGTAAAAAATCCACCGAACGGTGGCACGTTCATTTCAGTAAATTCAATATGCTGCTTAACTGTAAATGAACTAAGACAAGATAGAAACCCACAAATATGCATGCTTCTCTAAACAACGTGTTGATTGGTAAAGTCGGGCTAGCTCGCCTTCACCAGCATGTTTCGATATGCTGACCCTCGTTGAAACAGGTTCTCCGCACCAAGGCGAACCGAGCGAGGAGCCGAAGTCGTCTACCCGATCCAGTCCAACTGTTGGCGCATCTTCACCGCGCCCCCGAAGCATTTTGGAGTCAGGAGCCTGCAACTCTTCATACACAAATGCAGCTCCGTGGCAAGGCGATCCTCCAGCCCGGAGGTCTTTATCGTTTTGAGTTTATAAAAGGATGTAATGTACAGGACTGCTATCTCATTTTGAGTCAACCCCTTTTGTAAGCCGTTCGGCATATTAGCTGACTCGTTCAAGAGTTTGTAATAGATGTTCATTATCAATAAAGAGAACTTTTCTATGTTTCAAATCTGTGTTTCAATTTATCTGCGTACTCTGAATACGTGCTTGCTATGCAAATCATTAAAAAGCCTTGTGCGGGCGCAAATCCAGGCCCGCACGGCGGTCACGACTCGGGGGACGCCTCGGGGCGTGACATAGTGGTATCATAGCACAGATTCAAAGTTCCTTAGACTTCGTGCTGGAAAAGTTCCTTTAACGATCAAATTCCTGTGCGAACTCTTGAACTCGCTAGGCCAAAATGAGATACGTTCATGCAATAAGTCCATAATACATTATGATCCTAATGTAATTTACCTTCTTTTGAAGGAATGGATCCAGCGTAATCTGCAGCGCAACCACCGATCGAAACACAAGAAAGCAGTTCAGGCAATTCGGAAAGCTCTCGGAGCCAAAGAGGCATGTCTCAAGTCGACCCGCTTGAGCGGTTAATGCAAATGTTAGAATCGCAACGACAACGAGACGATGCTCGCCAAGCTAAGCTCGAGAGTAATCTAGAGACCCGATTCTCAGTCCAACAAAAGCAGGTAGATGCCCTGCAACAGATCGTTCAGACTTTGGCTGCCAACCATTCCGCCGCAACAGCAGCGACTCCGGTGGAACAGCCCGTGCTTGAAGTGGAGACGCCTCAAATCCCAAGGCCGAGGGACGTGACTGCCTTCAACTTGGGCCATTTCAAGAAAGTCTGCAACACCCCATTCAACGGGACTGAGGACCCAGTGGTGGCTCTAGATTGGCTAGCCGAGATCGAAGACCACTTCACTCTGCTAGAGGTCCCCGAAGATAAGCGCGTTGCCTGCGCGCAACTACAGCTCCGCCTCAACGCACACGATTGGTGGGACGTGCATCGACGATCTCTCCAATTTGATCACGGAGAGGAGGCGATCTCGTGGACGACCTTTCGTGCCGCGTTTGAAGAGGAGTATATACCGCCTCCAGTCCAACGCCAAATGGAAAATGACTTCGTGCAGCTGAGGCAGGGCAGTATGACAGTTAAGCAATACTCCGCCGAGTTCAACCGACTCTCGAAGTTCGCTAGAGCCTATTTACCTGATGTAGCGAGTCGAGCCAGAAGGTTTGAAGGTGGACTACGCCCTGCCATCCATTCGCACGTGGTCAATAATCAGTACGGGACAATGCGTGAAGTCATGAATCACGCCCTATCTCTCGAACCACTCTATCCTCACGTTTCTATCGGCGCTGTGCATACATCCAGTCACAAACGCCAAAGCAACGAGGGAGGAAATACCGCTACAAAGCGCCCGAATAACGCTGGTCAGCAGGACGGGGATTGGAACAAAACTTGTCACTTCTGTAGGAGAAAAGGGCACCTTAAGAAGTACTGCCGTAAAAGACTTGGATTATGCCTCGCTTGTGGCGATCCAGCCCATGCTATTTCCTCCTGTCCGAACCTTCATGGTCGTCGTCCTGAATAAAATAATCCCTAACGGTAAGTTCTACCCTAAGTTTCGGGACGAAACTTCCAATTAGTTGGGTAGGATGTAGCGCCCCGTTCTTGCGATGCGGAGATCGCGGCTAAGAAACACAAGACGGTATCGTTCGATCGGGATAGATTGAATTAAGAACTCGTCCTCGTTATGGATTTGTTTCTTCGGAATCGATTCCCATATTCAGTGGACTGCGCCCCAAGGATCGGCTTAGCGGCAGAGTCAGGAGGGACCTCTCCGCTGCTATCTTTTATTGCCTCGGTTTTCGATGTCGCTTGTTGCTTTCGTGCTTTGAGTTGGTTTTGGGATTTGCTTGTTTTCCTTGAACGGTTTCGATGGTTTTCATTGTTTTCGTTCATAGACTTGCACTTCTATTCCGAGAATGGAAAGAGAGGAAGAAGTATTAATCGAGCTGTTCGTGTGCAGGTGAACGAGCAGTAGGCGGCTTGCGAACGGAGTCGTGAAGCGCCTCTTTCCTTCTTCTTTCCAAAATCTAAGTGAGTGGCTACCAACCCGATTAGCTAGTTCTGCTTCCAGCTTCACTCCTTCGCCCCGATCAAACGATACCAAGTAATAATAAAAGAAACCAAGATAAAAGAGAATAGACTTGGTTATATGCTTGTCACGAACGAATACTTAAATTCATGCTTGTTCGCTTGGAAATAATCATAAACTGTTGCTTGTCTTATGCAAATACATATTTCATACTCGTGTTGCCTGAAGTGCATGAATGCTTAACAATTATGGATATGTCGTGTGCTCGTGTTGCCTCGAAGGCGTAACTGATTGTTTAAGTAACGTATTGTTCGATCATGGACAACTTGTGCACAAGGGTAAGTTCTGCGGACGGTCGCTGGGGCACTGGCACCGTTCCGGTCCGGGCGGAACTCGTGTGTAGTCATCGTGTGCTGGAGGGGATAGCTTGCAATGCATCGTGTGCTTGTCGTGTTCTGGTTGCATGCTATCCCTGTCCTTGACTATGTCCGTTATGGCACCACGCCAGTGATCATCGTGTATATTTAAACCTGTTGCATACTAACTTGTGTCTCTGTGGCAGGGAAGGCAAGGTAAGTATTGTGCAGGTAATTCAGACGGTCAGGTAAAAAATCCACCGAACGGTGGCACGTTCATTTCAGTAAATTCAATATGCTGCTTAACTGTAAATGAACTAAGGCAAGATAGAAACCCACAAATATGCATGCTTCTCTAAACAACGTGTTGATTGGTAAAGTCAGGCTAGCTCGCCTTCACCAGCATGTTTCGATATGCTGACCCTCGTTGAAACAGGTTCTCCGCACCAAGGCGAACCGAGCGAGGAGCCGAAGTCGTCTACCCGATCCAGTCCAACTGTTGGCGCATCTTCATCGCGCCCCCGAAGCATTTTGGAGTCAGGAGCCTGCAACTCTTCATACACAAATGCAGCTCCGTGGCAAGGCGATCCTCCAGCCCGGAGGTCTTTATCGTTTTGAGTTTATAAAAGGATGTAATGTACAGGACTGCTATCTCATTTTGAGTCAACCCCTTTTGTAAGCCGTTCGGCATATTAGCTGACTCGTTCAAGAGTTTGTAATAGATGTTCATTATCAATAAAGAGAACTTTTCTATGTTTCAAATCTGTGTTTCAATTTATCTGCGTACTCTGAATACGTGCTTGCTATGCAAATCATTAAAAAGCCTTGTGCGGGCGCAAATCCAGGCCCGCACGGCGGTCACGACTCGGGGGACGCCTCGGGGCGTGACAGATTGATGGAATAAGGTTTCAACGAGCACAGTTCTCGGATTCGAAAACTTCGCTCGGATGAATGGTTGGATTTTGAGTCAGATTTTCAGATGAGATATAGCATGGTTTATAGTAACTGTCCATCGTGATGATTACAATTATCAAGCGTAGCTTCGGGACAGCTGACCCTAAGCGACCTTGCCCGCTGAATCGGATATGAATATGGTAGACCCATAGAACGACCCTTGAGGCGGCGTATTTGGGAATGCGTCGAGGGCAGATGTGAGCAATGATTTTGGCTTATTGACTGAGTGTTGGAATTGAGAGACCCTTGGGATAGCCTTCAGCTGAAGATGCAGCCAGAAGATCGAAGCAATGGTGGAAGTAGCCTTGTCAACTGATGAGATTCAGAGTCGCAGATTTTTATCGTGGCATCGCCTCTGACTCATCGTGCCCTGGAAGGGAATAGCATTCATATGAATTGACGACTGTGAAACTAGCTCGTGAAGTTAAAGCAGCGGCTCGTTCAGATCAAATCCTTGCGAATACTGGAAGGGACAGATTTGCTTCAGATTTACAAGATGTCTCGGAACTATTCTGGGAAGCGTGCTCGTTCGGAAGGCAAAGGTGATATTCTATGCTTCGAGGCAGTGGAAGCAGCGCGAAGAACTATTTCATGCGCAACCTAAGAATTGTGGCGAGTGTGTCCACGTTGAAATCGTGGCGACACAAATCCCTTTGGCGTGGCGGCGAGATCTTCGTGGATCACACGAACCTCAATATAGATATTCACCCTGTGAGATATTGAGATGGCAGGAAATGTGTTGGACTGAGCTGATCTAAGCAAGTTGATATTTGGGTAAGTCGCATAGCTGGGGTAGATCAGTTGTGAGAATCGTTCGGTGCACGAGATAATATTTGGAGATGTTGCTAGTACTGATTTCAGAAATAGTGGGATGGATTGAGCTGGAACACGAACTTATTGTGTCGGTAGAAAATCTGCATAATTGAGAATAGTTCTCGAGCGAATGTGTTGGAATGGGAATTGTGATTTGGTTCAATTGGGAGCAAAGCAAATGGACGCCTCGAACATAAAGATACCCTTGTAACTTGTTCAAATTTGCTATCGCAAAGCTCGGCTGAAATGCATGTATTTTAGGGACGCCTTAAATATATGTACGATCCAAAACTAAGCGATACGAGAAATTCGGGTTGAGCTGCAAGGAGGATGTGGGAATATGGAACTTGTACGAGCGTTCAGCAGAACGAGATGTTGTGTCAGAAATAGTGAATATGTGAGTTGCTTAGAGCAGATCCATGGAATTGGATTGTGGCATGCTAGTAAGGAATGAGTACCAGCACGGTTCGTGGACGAACCTGATTCTAAGTGGTATATTATGTAACGCCCCGCAACCGCTCGGAGCGTTACGCTGAGTCGGACTGAATAAATCAAATGCTGGTTACATTTGAAATGTCGGATTTTGGGAAGAAGGATTAATCGAGTTGGTTTCAATGTGCAGATGGCTAGCGGGTTCGATGAAAATCAGGTGTTCGTTCCGAACACTACTGAATAGCTGGATGGAAACGATAATGCCGTCTTCCTTAGTCCGATCGGTCGGATGATTTGGAGAGCACGGCCTGCTCGCACGGTCATACCAGTTGAGTAGATCGCGCTTGCATCGGACCACGGGTTCAAGGGATTGGCCGTATCGGCAGGACAGGATGCCTAACGGATTCGAACATTGTGAGTGGGCTCTTTCCCTTCTCCTCTACTCCTTCATGCCTAATAATATGGAAAACACGTAAAGGCTTGAACACTTGGGCTGAAACATTGGGAAGCACTACACTGAGGCATGCATAGAGTGTGCGTCGTTGGCTTGGTAGGATTGTGGCTTGAATGGTTTACGCGTTGGATAGTTGGATACGATAGCTGGATTATTCATTTGAGGCGATCGGTTGGATTACTTGGGATTATGCTTGGACGATTGGAAATATACAAGTTGGATGATACAATTGAGGCAATGGGAACATTGAGAATATCGGGATTCGGGCGAGCGAACGTGCATCCGTGCGCGTGTATCACAAGGATGCTTTGTCTTGCAAAGCAGGCAGTTGTGGTTCGAAACCGAACAACTGCATCGGCGCGGGCATTGTGCCTCTTTTGGGGCATTGTGCCATGGGTTAGCTTCGAGCATAGGTGTTGCACCAATTTGGATTGTGTTGAGAAGAGGCTTCGTGCCTATGAAACACTTGATATTTTGATGCCTCGGGCTATGTTTTGAGGTCGAGATTTGGGTTCTTGGAAGGACATGTTGGAAGAATGGTTATGGATGTGTTGGTTGGATTATTGGTGGAACGAGTCTAGGATCGCTTGGTGGGGCGAGAATGTTCGATCCTCTCGTCATACCTACGTGTCTGCATAGTCACGGACAACCTGGGTGGCACAGGGTTTGGTTTCCTCGAACGGGTGCTCCGGGGCACCGGGACCGTTCGACCATGGAGGAGACAATTGGGTAACGCGTCTTGGGCGCGGTGCCAGCGGTTGGATGCGATTCAGGTGGGTTAGCTACTTAGCGCTGTTTCGAATAGAACCGCATTGATCTGTCCGATCAACGTCCTTTATGGCCTTTGGCCAGTGACTTCATATAAGAATAGATGTTGGCTTGCTTTACTTTGGTTGGTTTGTGCATCGTGTAGGCGCGGCCACCTTGCCTCGGCAAGAGTGTGCACTCGAGAGTGGGATGTATAAACTTTGGTTGAGGATGGATATTGAGGCGAGACTGATGGTTCGATATGTTATCGTGCAAGCGATGACATTGAGTTAGACGGGTCGGCTATATAAATGCTTGTCGTTTGGTTTGAGATTGAATGCTTGCATGCTTAAACTGCTTTACTGCTTTCCTTAACATGTCATTCAAATGCCATGAAATGAGTCTAGGATTCAAACTAGAAAGATCACCATATAACTGTTTGCATTCACTATTTTACTTAGTGTCGGCTTAGGCGAGTGGGTTACCCCGCTCACCAGTACGGTTGTGTACTGACCCACGTTTGTGGGCATTGTTTCAGGTACACAGACGTAGTGGCGCTGCTTGGATATACGGGACAAGATGTATGAACTGTAAGTACCTTTGTGGGCTAGAGAAAGAGCAAGAGTTATTTCATCGTCTCCGTGGCATCGCCTTTGTGGCATTGACTCGGGGCACCTCATTTGGACCCTATCGTGAGCTTCGCTGCGTATACTCTGATTGTATGCTTGGTACACAATACTTGACTTCCGCTGCAACTTGGTTGTTTCAATGATAACATTTGGTGTTTGACAACATCGCCTTGTACGAGCGCAACTCCAGGCTCGTACGGCATCACGTCCCGATGAGAACGATTGTCCTGCGGGAGAGCTGCAACGTGGTGATTCACGTTCAGCGGGGACTATCGAGCTTGCGGGAGATTGGGGCGTGACACCAGCACCCGTACCACCACCTCCACCAACTCAGGTAGTTGGTACTGTACGATGGTTCCGCCAGATGGGCCCGGATACTTTTTCGGGCAACGAGACTACAGAGGAGATCTCTAATTGGGTCGCCAACACAGAGATGCTACTAGAGGCTTCTCAGTTGCATCCAGACCTTTGGATGACCGCAGTGAGGGCCCAACTAAAAGGCAATGCCCATCACTGGTGGCATTCTATAGAGCGCAGTGTAGGCAAGACCCAGACATGGGAGCAGTTCTTAGAGTACTTCAACGCGAAGTATTTCCCGACTACAGTCAGAAATGCTCTATACTCCCAGTTCCTGTATCTAGAACAAGGGAACATGACTGTTGACGCATATGACGCGGAGTTTAGTCGATTCAGCAGATTTGGTGCCGTCTTGATACCCAACGATCTAAAGAAGGCCCAAAGATTTCATCACGGCCTTACCTTCGAGATACAAAGGTACACTACCACCCAGGCGAGGATTTCTTATGAGGAGGTTCTTTCAGAGGCAAGGATCCAGGAGGCTATCGGCAGAGGAGCAAGATATTCCATCACGACCGCACCAGCCAGAGCCCAGCCCAGAGCAGGAGGACCGATCCGTCAACCAGAAGTGCAGACTCAACAAAAGAATGTGCCGCATCAACAGAGAGAGCAACCAACATGTCACTTTTGCAGAAAGAAGGGACATATTCAAAAGGATTGCAGAAGACGATTAGGACTATGTTTGAGGTGCGGATCAGACCAACATCAAGCTCAGGAGTGTTCCCAGTATGTCGATAGAGCCCAGCAGATAGTACAAAGGCCAGCTCCACCAGTCCTAGGTATGCCCGTAGCATTGCTTGATGATTTATGGTTTATTACGTGTTATTTTAATTTCGAGGATGAAATTCTTATAAGTTGGGTAGATTGTAAATCCCCTTGACCAAATTTAGGGTTATTAGTTTAGATTGAGAGACTAGGATTTAATTTGGTGACAATTAGAATTACATTATAGTATTTTAGAATTTTGTACAACATTATATCTCCTAGTGCGCCTTACCGTTGCTTCGGTAATTGGAGCACCTCACTAGCCATTGCCTTCCTACAAATTTCACAACCTTGTCCTAGACGTGTCCGCCTACCTTTCTGACATTTGTATAAATTATAACTATGCTCTCTTGTGCTATATTTTTAGTCGTACAATAATCGTCGCGGACGTTATTGTTTAATTCTAAATAAAATACGACTTTGTACCCTTGTGCGTTCCAATCGAAATTGGAGGCACAATCTTGACCGTTTTATGCAACCCAAATTTTGTTAATATTCTACACTTAATCCTTTATATTCATGATGCTTGTGCCCCACCTAATTTTAATCCCATGTACTTCTAATTAATTACAGAACCCCGTGCACGGTATTTTAATTAATTAAAATCCAAATTCCATCTTTGTGCAATTTTCCCAATTGTTGGGCATTTTTATGCAAAAATGCAATGAGGTGTCCACACCATTGGACAGTGCATGAAGAAAATCCAATTTCCCCTTCACATGGATTTTTTCCATAATTTTCGGAATGTGCAAACGCACAACATCGCCCCCTCAATTGAACCTAGCATTTCAATTTAAATAATACAAATTGTTGCCTCCAAACATCCCCATAAAAGGCCAGGCCCAACCCCAAGAAGTGTTAACTAAGCCCAATCTCTTTAGGTCAACCCTCAACCCCCTTCACATGTATAAATATATATTTTTCCAATGTTTTCACCTAAACATCAAACCCACCCCTAAAATAACCTAGCCAAATACTATTCATCCTTCTTCAACCGAGCATCACCCTTCCCCCCTTTTCTCGACCGGACGGCAACCCCACCACCTCAGGCCGCCACCACCACAACACCTGGCCGCCACCCTTCACCAGTCGACGCCGGACCACCCCCTAGCCCCGGACCACCCCCTCAGGCCGCTTGCCACCGCCATCAACCACCATCTTCACCCTCATCAAAACCATCATCAAAACCATCACCCGACCCCCTTCCCGAGTTCCCTCAACCAACCCCACTGCCGGACTACCACCGCCTCCGCCATCCGTGTAAACTCCCTCACCCAAAATAGGTATTTTGTGTATATTTTATATTATTATATTTATTATAGATGTTGAATTTATTTAGAGTATCCTCTTAGTTAATTAGAAAATAAATTTTTTAGTATATTTACTTATATAAATATTTATTTAGAATTATTTTTATGCTATTTTAGATTATTGGGATTTTTCCATAATTTTTAGTTAATTAAAAACTAGTAACACTAATTTTCTAGGACTTTAAAGAATTTATTTTATGTTCAAACTTAATTAAAAATATCCCAAACTTTTATTTTAGGTTCTAAATAATAAAATATATTTTCTAGAATTTTTTGGGAATTTTCTGATTATTTTTAGCATTTATTTTGAGTTAATTATGAAAAACTGAATTAAAAACTAATTTCTGAAAAAAAAACCCAAAAAGTAAATATTTCTGCCCAGTCAGCAAACGAGGGCCCACCTGTCAGCCTCCAGTAGTGAACAGGGCCGGGCCCGCCTGTCAGTGGCCGCTAGGTGGGTGCGTGTGCGCCAAGCCTAGCCGAGCCGAGCCGCGTCCTAGTCCGAGTCGGACTCAGCTGAGCCGAGCCGCTTGAATATCTGACCGTTCGATCTGAGCGGGGAGCCATGGATGGCTGCCACATGGCAGAATCCGA
This sequence comes from Iris macrosiphon, assembly GCA_036927795.1. NCBI lineage: Eukaryota > Viridiplantae > Streptophyta > Magnoliopsida > Asparagales > Iridaceae > Iris > Iris macrosiphon. The sequence continues at coordinate 125,898,517 of JAYESA010000017.1, read as the reverse complement.
GCCGCGGCTGATCTTTCTCTCTCCTCTATATATATAATAGTTTAAGTTATTTTCTAGGGTTTTTCTTGAGCCGATTTTTGGAGAATTGTCATCTAGGGTTCCTTCATCTTCCAGAAGCCATTGCGCATAGCTTCGGACTCCAAACGAGGCCTAGTTTCTTGCATTAGAAATATATTGAGGTTAGCTTTCTGATTATATAAATTGTTTTTCAAAATTATTAGTATTAAATTCTGGAAAATTCGTAGAGCACAGCATGTCCGAAAATAGACGTGTTTCGATGTTTTTGCATTTTCGGGAGAACCCGGAATCAAAATCACTAACTGTTTAAAGTTTCAGAAAGCTAATGTCGAGATCATCGACATATATTTTTTCCAGAATTTAATTCGAAGTATTTATATACTGCTAATTCTGTAGAACTTCTAGGTTAGAATTTAACCATCGGTGCACAATACAAAATTTGTATGTGCCATAATTCCCAAACGAATTTGAATTCGGACGAGCCGTAAATTTCAGTATGTTTTTGATGTTGAAATCTACAGGAAATCATGCATGAAAGTCGAGTTTATGTCGGTTGACTTTTTGGTCAACAGATCGCCTCGATTTGTGTGCCATGAGTCTCGAGTTGATAAAATTCAGTTTCTTTGGACAAAATTTAGGAATTAACATAAAAATCAGAATAATAAGATTAAAATGGGATTTTAGAGTAATTATTCCAGAATTAAATAAATTAAAATAAATTATCTTTTGACGTGATAAATTTGTAATACATAGGCTATTTGGACTGTGACTTGGACTCTGATTCATACCAGCCGCAGGACCCCAGGCGAGTACATTCTCTGACAGTGTTCCAGTAGGACGTAGTATTTAGCCACCACGGTTAGTTTACATCAGACCCTGAGTCGGAGAACCCAACACGCGTTCGTACATTTACACGTATGCAAATATTTTTCAGTTTGGTATATATATTTATGTACGTAATTACTATATGTATTCCAATAATTATGTAAATAAATTGCTAGTTATATTATTATATAAATATGAATATATATGTAAGTAAATGCAAATTGATAATTATGACTAAATATTCAGACTATCCGACCCTAGGACACCGTGGACTATCCCATACTTACCTTGACCATGTTGACCCTAAGAACTTATGAATTTTTCTGCCTTGCGTACATTAACGTACTGGCATAGACACCTATCAGTTGACTGACTGATTTCGTACAGTACTTGAAGACGCGACACCCGCGTAATTCAACGCGTAATTGACCGTGTTAGATGACTAGTGTTACCCCTAGTATACCCCCTGAGTCCCGTGTAAATATTGTTGTGTGTGTACTAGTGTAATGACTAATGATTTATTTGCATTATATTATATGTACATAGGATGTTGGATTATTCTGCACGACTTTTGGAGCAGGTTATTGGTACATCGCAGCTTTTTTGCCAGGCAAGTATACCTTGCCATTGTACTGTTATTTATATTCCATATGTTGCATGCATCTTTATTTTCTGTCTTTAGTTCATATATTTTAACTGTTATATAAAATATGCACGGCGGAATCGTCGCGGTATATTTTTATTTATGTAATTGCATTGACCTTGTTTATGAGACTACCCCATTATCATGTAGCATCATTAGGTTCCATTTGACTGTGACACATATTTTTACACGAGTTGTGAGTCTCATATAGATCACGGACGCACGTATTGACTGATCATCGGTACGTGTGGGACGTGCGTTAGGAATAACTGTTGTTAGAAACTTTGCATGCTAGTAGACTTAGCAGTTATTAGAGGTCTAGGGGCATAGCCTATTGTAGTACGGTGGTCCCATCCTTGTCCTTGTTTGGTTGCAGGATTGAGCCAGGGTACTAAGAATAGGCTATGAACCAAATTGTGTCATGGATGTGACATGCTTAGAGCATGGGGTGGGGAGAACAACAAGTACCGCATTTGAGCTCCTTTACACTTTTTCTATTGTGCGGCCGGATTCTCCGCTGGAGATACGGGCGGTGATGACCACTATATATTATATTATTATCAGGCGGGCCTCCGGCGTTCAAAAGTCGTCGTGCCTTTGTAGGCCCCTGGATCTCCAATAGAGAACCATGCCAAATCCCAGGTTTTCAGCCAGATAGCTCACTTGTGGGGAAAGTTGTTCTTAACTACATTCACTTAGATGGTTAGGCGACCCCATTGGATATTTATTTCAGTACTTTATTGGCATGTGTTTAAGTATCTTGTTATGTTCCTCTGAGGACCTGGTCCCCTGCCAGGTGTATTTGTTTTTGAGTATTCGCAGGAGCGCAGATTCGGATGGATACCTATGCTTCGTGGATGTCTTCACTTCGAGCCGTGGTTGATAGCTGATATTCTTATATTGTGTTATTGTGTTGTACTCATATTGTATTTGCTCTTATATTCGGGTTGGTAGTGGATTTGTTTCCATCCAACTATCCTCCTTAGATACTTCTTATTGAGATCTAGTTTCATAGATACTGGTTATATATTTATATTAATTTTCATGGATGAGATTTAGATTATACCCTGTGACTTGTGACATATATTATACCACTTGTGGATTTGATATTCATAATACAGCGTACGTATGGATTTGGTTTCCATATATTGGAGTTGCCATATCCATGCGGCTGGCATGCTTACGTGTCCCAGTCCTACGTATTTTTGGGACTGGGGCGTGACATATTTTTGTGGTGGCCCATGCAGGTCGAGAGCATATTGTCTCGGTTACGTTACTGTACCGAGCAAGCCTGCACCTAGGACTAGAGTATAGGATCTCATCCACAAAATTGACTATGATTCATCTTTCTCCTCTCTGTTCTATTCGAACAATTGTATCCTGCTTGATTCCTGTACTTCCCTAATAAGTTCCTTGAGTATATATAGCCTTCTGCTAGAATATAGGAACCCATGTTATTAGGATGATAATTAGAGTAGTATACCTATTAAGAATATAACGAGAATATAGACACACCACTAAGTTTAAAATATCTAGTGAACCCTAGAATTTCTTATCTTTAGATTGGTATACCATTACCCCTTGATGTATTAAGAAGACTTGAGAGTAGTATAGACACTACTAGAGATAGTTAGAAGTTTTACCATAATGTTTGACCCTAGTATTGAGGAACCAATGGAGAACCAATATTGAACATTAGGACTGAACCTAACCTTCATAATTGGATAGTATTGGAGAACTATAAACTTATGTCATTGTCTTATTGTTAGTAGACAGCACCCTAGGAAGCCTAGAGGAATGTAATCAACACTTTCCCTTGATCATACCCCGAACATGGCAACTAGCATACCACTCCCCTTGGAAAACCATGATGCTATCTAGAGTCCCTCTATTTCATATATTGTTCCCCTGTGACCATAGCGCTCGCTAGTGTGCGACGACTGATTTTTTTTTCTTCATCTTTCAACTCGTGCCATCTGACACTTCTGATTGTAGGCCAGGTGATTTTATTCTGTGTTAAGGACATATAGTTGCTAGGATTATAGTTGTTAACGTTAAATTTTGAAGTTATGTGTTTAGTAGTTAGAACTTGATGGTTTAAGTTATTCTTGTATATTGTGACCTGGTGATTATCCCTTAGTTTAAATTGCGTAGCATGTACCCCCACCTCGATACAAGTTAGATCCCTTTCCCCTTAATGGCTAGTAACTCTTCTATTCTTACTATTGATACATGTTCTATGAGTACTATGATTAAGACTTAAGGTGACCCTTACCTATATAATGCAATAGGAGACCCTAATAAGTACCAAGATCTTTCCTCATATACCCTAATAAGAGTTTCTGTTTTATTTACATGTGCAAGATTATTTTGTAGGATCCTCTTAAGACTGTCACAGTATTAGTTTAATTCTTTTAAGTTGGGTAGTATGCCTCACAACCTAGTATCACATAGTCCACTTGACCCATCGAGGTAGTGTAACTGAATGACATTAATTGTATGCTAGCATTAGACGACAGTGTTTATTCAGACGGTAGAATTTAGAGGTCCATGCCCTATTTGGTCGACTAGCGACTTAGACAAGGAGGTGGTATGATAACTGTAGAGATTGTAGAGTCTTTTATTATTGTTGCTTATTTTGTTTTTTTTTGTGAACTTGAATTGACTTGTACCTCTTTTCATTATCATCTAACATACTTATATTTGTTGTACTACCTTGACTTATGCTGCTATTATAGCCTAGTTTTGCAAGCTTACTCTTCTATCGGGCTTGATCATGATATATGTATTAATGGGTTAACACACTAATACATTTCAGAATCAGTGTATTAAGGCCTAGCTAACCTTAGTGCGCTTGGTTCGCCCTTCGCATAACTACCTTACGTGGATTGAGATATATAGTGATTAGTAGACGAATATACTTACCCTCTAGACATGTCTGAGCGTATCGTATCGACTACATAACTGTACTAATACGAGCATGCGAATACAAATTTACCAAATAGGATTTCAGTCCACAACTGCCTTGATAATTCCCATTGAATTCCTTAAAACGCCTTGATCCCGATACTTCTATTCTATTACCTCGCCCTTAAACTCTTTATTATTGATCTCCGTCTTTCCTTATTTCGAAAAGATGAAACCTCATGATTGGTATAAGTTTGATACACAGAGAGTACTGGATATACCCCATATGCCGATCACATACTTGAGGATTATTCTTTCGTAATTAAGGACATATCATATATGATATAATCGGCGTTGAAGTTTTGAGGATTGAATGACATGAGTAAATAAATTAAGGAATATTTTTCTTAAAGTATATAGCCTTCTGTGATAGATGGGTAAATTCTAAGTTGGGTAGCAGTGCATTGGCAACTCGAGAGAAATTTTTTTTAGATTGTGATCGAGTAAGATTAGATTGGGAGAGGTTCAAGCCATTTAATTTTAAAAATTTTAGAAGAATGACTAAGATGATGAGGATTAATGAATTTTAAAAATCTTGATATTGAGGACCCAATATTTATATCTTAAGTACATAATTTAAATTTTTGAGTATTGAAGGTAAAATCATCAATTTGAATTTGAAGGATAAATATATAATTTCAGACTTGAACATTGGTGGACTGCATTTAAATTATTTTTCAATTTGATGATTTAAATTAAGAATTAAAATTTGATGGTTGGACTACCTATTTGAAATATTGAGGATGTGAATGGAATTTAAAAAGTTGAAGAATACAAAAATTTATAAGTGAAAATAGGAATAATATTGGACTCGAATTACTTCTAGAGGAGATTATGATAGTTGGAGATCGTGAGATAAAATTTGATATGGGTTATTTAAATCTTGAAGATATTATATGGATTTAATTTAAATTTGGATATTGATGATTTGGAAAAGTAAGAAGAGATTACAATAGGTTGAATTTTGATTTGAACAATGATTATCTTAATTTTGAAATGATCGCGATAGATTTGAATAGATTTTGTTATTTAAATTTTTGGAAGAGATTGCGATTGACGTACCTTATGTACGAATGTGAAGGATTTAACAAATTATGCCTTATTTTAATTTCGAGGACGAAATTATTTTAAGTTGGGTAGATTGTAAACTCCCTCACCCAAAATAGGTATTTTGTGTATATTTTATATTATTATATTTATTATAGATGTTGAATTTATTTAGAGTATCCACTTAGTTAATTAAAAAATAATTTTTTTAGTATATTTACTTATATAAATATTTATTTAGAATTATTTTTATGCTATTTTAGATTATTGGAATTTTTTCATAATTTTTAGTTAATTAAAAACTAGTAACACTAATTTTTTAGGACTTTGAAGAATTTATTTTATATTCAAACTTAATTAAAAATATCCCAAATTTTATTTTAGGTTCTAAATAATAAAATATATTTTCTAGAATTTTTTGAGAATTTTCTGATTATTTTTAGCATTTATTTTGAGTTAATTATGAAAAACTGAATTAAAAACTAATTTCTGAAAAAGAAAACCCCAAAAGTAATTATTTCTGCCCAGTCAGCAAACGAGGGCCCACCTGTCAGCCTCCAGCAGTGAACAGGGCCGAGCCCGCCTGTCAGTGGCCGCTAGGTGGGTGTGGGTGCGCCAAGCCGAGCCGAGCCGCGTCCTAGTCCGAGTCGGACTCAGCTGAGCCGAGCCGCTTGAATATCTGACCGTTCGATCTGAACGGGGAGCCACGGATGGCTGCCACGTGGCAGAATCCGAGCCGCGGCTGCTCTTTCTCTCTCCTCTATATATATAATAGTTTAAGTTATTTTCTAGGGTTTTTCTTGAGCCGATTTTTGGAGAATTACCATCTAGGGTTCCTTCATCTTCCAGAAGCCATTGCGCATAGCTCTGGACTCCAAACGAGGCATAGTTTCTTGCGTTAGAAAGATATTGAGGTTAGCTTTCTGATTATATAAATTGTTTTTCGAAATTATTAGTATTAAATTCTGAAAAATTCGTAGAGCACAGCATGTCCGAAAATAGATGTGTTTCGATGTTTTCACAATTTCGGGAGAACCCGGAATCAGAATCACGAACCGTTTAAAGTTTCGGAAAGCTAATGTCGAGATCATCGACATATATTTTTCCCAGAATTTAATTCGAAGTATTTACATACTGCTAATTCTGTAGAACTTCTAGGTTAGAATTTAACCATCGGTGCACAATACAAAATTTGTATGTGCCATAATTCCCAAACGAATTTGAATTCGTATGAGCCGTAAATTTCAGTATATTTTTTATGCTAAAATCTACAGGAAATCATGCATGAAAGTCTAGTTTATGTCGGTTGACTTTTTGGTCAACAGATCGCCTCGATTTGCGTGCCATGAGTCTCGAGTTGATAAAATTCAGTTTCTTTGGACAAAATTTAGGAATTAACATAAAAATCAGAATAATAAGATTAAAATGGGATTTTAGAGTAATTATTCCATAATTAAATAAATTAAAATAAATTATCTTTTGACGTGATAAATTTATAATACATAGGCTATTTGGACTGTGACTTGGACTCTGATTCATACCAGCAGCAGGACCCCAGGCGAGTACATTCTCTGATAGTGTTCCAGTAGGACGTAGTATTTAGCCACCACGGTTAGTTTACATCAGACCCTGAGTCGGAGAACCCAACACGCGTTCGTACATTTACATGTACGCAAATATTATTCAGTTTGGTATATATATTTATGTACGTAATTACTATATGTATTCCAATAATTATGTAAATAAATTGCTAGTTATATTATTATATAAATATGAATATATATGTAAGTAAATGCAAATTGATAATTATGACTAAATATTCAGACTATACGACCCTAGGACACCGTGGACTATCCCATACTTACCTTGACCATGTTGACCCTAAGAACTTGTGAATTTTTCTGCCTTGCGTACATTAACGTACTGGCATAGACACCTATCAGTTGACTGACTGATTTCGTACAGTACTTGAAGATGCGACACCCGCGTAATTCAACGCGTAATTGACCGTGTTAGATGACTAGTGTTACCCCTAGTATACCCCCTGAGTCCCGTGTAAATATTGTTGTGTGTGTACTAGTGTAATGACTAATGATTTATTTGCATTATATTATATGTACATAGGATGTTGGATTATTCTGCGCGACTTTTGGAGCAGGTTATTGGTACATCGCAGCTTTCTTGCCAAGCAAGTATACCTTGCCATTGTACTGTTATTTATATTCCATATGTTGCATGCATCTTTATTTTCTGTCTTTAGTTCATATATTTTAACTGTTATATAAAATGTGCACGGCGGAATCGTCGCGGTATGTTTTTATTTATGTAATTGCATTGACCTTGTTTATGAGACTACCCCATTATCATGTAGCATCATTAGGTTCCATTTGACTGTGACACATATTTTTACACGAGTTGTGAGTCTCATATAGATCACGGACGCACATATTGACTGATCATCGGTACGTGTGGGACGTGCGTTAAGAATAACTGCTGTTAGAAACTTTGCATGCTAGTAGACTTAGCAGTTATTAGAGGTCTAGGGGCATAGCCTATTGTAGTACGGTGGTCCCATCCTTGTCCTTGTTTGGTTGCAGGATTGAGCCAGGGTACTAAGAATAGGCTATGAACCAAATTGTGTCATGGATGTGACATGCTTAGAGCATGGGGTGGGGAGAACAACAAGTACCGCATTTGAGCTCCTTTACACTTTTTCTATTGTGCGGCCGGATTCTCCGCTGGAGATACGGGCGGTGATGACCACTATATATTATATTATTATCAGGCGGACCTCCGGCGTTCGAAAGTCGTCGTGCCTTTGTAGGCCCCTGGATCTCCAATAGAGAACCATGCCAAATCCCAGGTTTTCAGCCAGATAGCTCACTTGTGGGGAAAGTTGTTCTTAACTGCATTCACTTAGATGGTTAGGCGACCCTATTGGATATTTATTTCAGTACTTTATTGGCATGTGTTTAAGTATCTTGTTATGTCCCTCTGAGGACCTGGTCCCCTGCCAGGTGTATTTGTTTTTGAGTATTCGCAGGAGCGCAGATTCGGATGGATACCTATGCTTCGTGGATGTCTTCTCTTCGAGCCGTGGTTGATAGCTGGTATTCTTATATTGTGTTATTGTGTTGTACTCATATTGTATTTGCTCTTATATTCGGGTTGGTAGTGGATTTGTTTCCATCCAACTATCCTCCTTAAATACTTCTTATTGAGATCTAGTTTCATAGATACTGGTTATATATTTATATTAATTTTCATGGATGAGATTTAGATTATACCCTGTGACTTGTGACATATATTATGTAGTGTCCCGTTCCCCCGGTGCGGGGAGCGCGGCTAAGAAACACAAACGGTATCGTTCGGTCGGGATAGATTGAATTAAGAACTAGTCCTCGTTATGGATTTGTTTCTTCGGAATCGATTCCCATATTCAGTGGACTGCGCCCCAAGGATCGGCTTAGCGGCAGAGTCAGGAGGGACCTCTCCGCTGCTATCTTTTATTGCCTCGGTTTTCGATGTCGCTTGTTGCTTTCGTGCTTTGAGTTGGTTTTGGGATTTGCTTGTTTTCCTTGAACGGTTTCGATGGTTTTCATTGTTTTCGTTCATTGACTTGCACTTCTATTCCGAGATTGGAAAGAGAGGAAGAAGTATTAAAAAAGCTGTTCGTGTGCAGGTGAACGAGCAGTAGGCAGCTTGCGAGCGGAGTCGTGAAGCGCCTCTTTACTTCTTCTTTCCAAAAATCTAAGTGAGTGGCTACCAACCCGATTAGCTAGCCCTGCTTCCAAGCTTCACTCCTTCGCCCCGATCAAACGATACCAAGTAATAATAAAAGAAACCAAGATAAAAGAGAATAGACTTGGTTATTACTGCTTGTCAATCAAACTCGTGAACGGTTACTTACTTACATGCGTGTTCGTTCGGAATGTTCATCATATGCATAAATTGTAGTTAGAATATAACTTCTTCTATAAATTATGCTATTTATGAATCATATCGTGTATGCACATAACTGTTCCTAGAGGCTATGCAAAGGAAACATGCATTACTCGTGTTGCCTCAACTGCGTGAAATGATAACTTAACTAAACATCGTGTGTTCGATCATGGACAACTTGTGCACAAGGATATAAGTTCTGCGGACGGTCGCTGGGGCACTGGCACCGATCCGATCCGGGCAGACTTCGTGTTTATAGTCAATCGTGTGCGGACGGGATAACTTGCAACGCATCGTGTTTTCTGAGCTCCTCGTGTTTTCCCGTTGCATGCTATCCCTGTCCTTGACTAGTCCATTATGGCATCAAGCCAGTGATCCTCGTGTGTATATGCTTGCAACGCCTCGTGTGTTTATCGTGTGAATATGGCTTGCAATACATCGTGTGTTCAACGTGTATATTTAAACCTGTTGCATACTAACTTGTGTCTTCGTGGCAGGGAAGGCATGGTAAGTATTGTGCAGGTAATTTAGACGGTCAGGTAAAATCCACCTAACGGTGGCACGTTCATTTCAATAAATTCAATATGCTGCTTACTTGTAAATGAACTAAGGCAAGATAGAAACCCACAAAAATATGCATGCTTCACTAAACAATGTGTTGATTGGTATAGTCAGGCTAGCTCGCCTTCACCAGCATGTTTCGATATGCTGACCCTCGTTGAAACAGGTTCTCCGCACCAAGGCGAACCGAGCGAGGAGCCGAAGTCGTCTACCCGATCCAGTCCAACTGTTGGCGCATCTTCACCGCGCCCCCGAAGCATTTTGGAGTCAGGAGCCTGCAACTCTTCATACACAAATGCAGCTCCGTGGCAAAGCGATCCTCCAGCCTGGAGGTCTTTATCGTTTGAGTTTATAAAAGGATGTAATGTACAGGACTGCTATCTCATTTTGAGTCAACCCTTTTGTAAGCCGTTCGGCATATTAGCTGACTCGTTCAAGAGTTTGTAATAGATGTTCATTATCAATAAAGAGAACTTTTCTATGTTTCAAATCTGTGTTTCAATTTATCTGCGTACTCTGAGTATGTGCTTGCTATGCAAATCATTAAAAAGCCTTGTGCGGGCGCAACTCCAGGCCCGCACGGCGGTCACGACTCGGGGGACGCCTCGGGGCGTGACATAGTGGTATCAGAGCACAGATTCAAAGTTCCTTAGACTTCGTGCTGGAAAAGTTCCTTTAACGATCAAATTCCTGTGCGAACTCTTGAACTCGCTAGGCCAAAATGAGATACGTTCTTGCAATAAGTCCATAATACATTATGATCCTAATGTAATTTACCTTCTTTTGAAGGAATGGATCGAGCGCAATCTGCAGCGCAACCACCGATCGAAACACAGGAAAGCAGTTCGGGCAATTCGGGAAGCTCTCGAAGCCAAAGAGGCATGTCTCAAGTCGACCCGCTTGAGCGGGTAATGCAAATGTTAGAATCGCAACGACAACGAGACGATGCTCGCCAAGCCAAGCTCGAGAGTAATCTAGAGACCCGATTCTCAGTCCAACAGAAGCAGGTCGATGCCCTGCAACAGATCGTTCAGACTTTGGCTGCCAACCATTCCGCCGCAACAGCAGCGACTCCGGTGGAACAGCCCGTGCTTGAAGTGGAGACGCCTCAAATTCCAAGGCAGAGGGACGTGACTGCCTTCAACTTGGGACACTTCAAGAAAGTCTGCAACACCCCGTTCAACGGGACTGGGGACCCAGTGGTGGCTCTAGATTGGCTAGCAGAACTAGAAGATCACTTCGCTCTGCTAGAGGTCCCCGAAGAGAAGCGCGTCTCCTGTGCGCAACTACAGCTCCGCCTCAACGCACACGATTGGTGGGACGTGCATCGACGATCTCTCCAATTTGATCACGGAGAGGAGGCAATCTCGTGGACGACCTTTCGTGCCACGTTCGAAGAGGAGTTTATACCGCCTCCAGTACAACGTAAAATGGAAAATGACTTCGTGCAGCTGAGGCAAGGCAGGATGACAGTTAAAGAGTATTCCGCCGAATTCAACCGACTCTCCAAATTCGCTAGGGCCTATTTACCTGATGCAGCGAGTCGAGCTAGAAGGTTTGAAGGTGGTCTACGTCCTGCCATCCATTCGCACGTGGTCAATAATCAGTATGGAACCATGCGTGAAGTCATGAATTACGCCCTATCGCTCGAGCCACTGTATCCTCACGTTTCCACCGGCGCTGTGCATACCTACAATCACAAACGCCAAGGCAACGATGGAGGAAATACCGCCGCAAAGCGCCCTAACCATGGCGGTCCCCAAAGGGGAAACCCGAGACCATTCTGTGAATACTGTAAAAAGTCAGGGCACACCACTGACAATTGTTATCGCCGCAAGGGTCTATGCTTCAACTGTGGTGCGAGGGACCACGTATCTCGGGATTGTCCACTCCCCTCTAAGCTTCTGCCCCAACAGAATAATCCCTAACGGTAGGCCCTGTTCTTAAGTTTCGGGACGAAACTTCCAATTGGTTGGGTAGGATGTAGTGCCCCGTTCCCCCGGTGCGGGGAGCGCGGCTAAGAAACACAAACGGTATCGTTCGATCGGGATAGATTGAATTAAGAACTCGTCCTCGTTATGGATTTGTTTCTTCGGAATCGATTCCCATATTCAGTGGACTGCGCCCCAAGGATCGGCTTAGCGGCAGAGTCAGGAGAGACCTCTCCGCTGCTATCTTTTATTGCCTCGGTTTTCGATGTCGCTTGTTGCTTTCGTGCTTTGAGTTGGTTTTGGGATTTGCTTGTTTTCCTTGAACGGTTTCGATGGTTTTCATTATTTTCGTTCATTGACTTGCACTTCTATTCCGAGATTGGAAAGAGAGGAAGAAGTATTAATCGAGCTGTTCGTGTGCAGATGAACGAGCAGTAGGCAGCTTGCGAGCGGAGTCGTGAAGCGCCTCTTTACTTCTTCTTTCCAAAAATCTAAGTGAGTGGCTACCAACCCGATTAGCTAGCCCTGCTTCCAAGCTTCACTCCTTCGCCCCGATCAAACGATACCAAGTAATAATAAAAGAAACCAAGATAAAAGAGAATAGACTTGGTTATTACTGCTTGTCAATCAAACTCGTGAACGGTTACTTACTTACATGCGTGTTCGTTCGGAATGTTCATCATATGCATAAATTGTAGTTAGAATATAACTTCTTCTATAAATTGTGCTATTTATGAATCATATCGTGTATGCACATAACTGTTCCTAGAGGCTATGCAAAGGAAACATGCATTACTCGTGTTGCCTCAACTGCGTGAAATGATAACTTAACTAAACATCGTGTGTTCGATCATGGACAACTTGTGCACAAGGAAATAAGTTCTGCGGACGGTCGCTGGGGCACTGGCACCGATCCGATCCGGGCAGACTTCGTGTTTATAGTCAATCGTGTGCGGACGGGATAACTTGCAACGCATCGTGTTTTCTGAGCTCCTCGTGTTTTCCCGTTGCATGCTATCCCTGTCCTTGACTAGTCCATTATGGCATCAAGCCAGTGATCCTCGTGTGTATATGCTTGTAACGCCTCGTGTGTTTATCGTATGAATATGGCTTGCAATGCATCGTGTGTTCAACGTGTATATTTAAACCTGTTGCATACTAACTTGTGTCTTCGTGGCAGGGAAGGCATGGTAAGTATTGTGCAGGTAATTCAGACGGTCAGGTAAAATCCACCTAACGGTGGCACGTTCATTTCAGTAAATTCAATATGCTGCTTACTTGTAAATGAACTAAGGCAAGATAGAAACCCACAAAAATATGCATGCTTCACTAAACAATGTGTTGATTGGTATAGTCAGGCTAGCTCGCCTTCACCAGCATGTTTCGATATGCTGACCCTCGTTGAAACAGGTTCTCCGCACCAAGGCGAACCGAGCGAGGAGCCGAAGTCGTCTACCCGATCCAGTCCAACTGTTGGCGCATCTTCACCGCGCCCCCGAAGCATTTTGGAGTCAGGAGCCTGCAACTCTTCATACACAAATGCAGCTCCGTGGCAAAGCGATCCTCCAGCCTGGAGGTCTTTATCGTTTGAGTTTATAAAAGGATGTAATGTACAGGACTGCTATCTCATTTTGAGTCAACCCTTTTGTAAGCCGTTCGGCATATTAGCTGACTCGTTCAAGAGTTTGTAATAGATGTTCATTATCAATAAAGAGAACTTTTCTATATTTCAAATTTGTGTTTCAATTTATCTGCGTACTCTGAGTATGTGCTTGCTATGCAAATCATTAAAAAGCCTTGTGCGGGCGCAACTCCAGGCCCGCACGGCGGTCACGACTCGGGGGACGCCTCGGGGCGAGACATATTATACCACTTGTGGATTTGATATTCATAATACAGCGTACGTATGGATTTGGTTTCCATATATTGGAGTTGCCATATCCATGCGGCTGGCATGCATACGTGTCCCAGTCCTACGTATTTTTGGGACTGGGGCGTGACAATCTGCCTGACCACCGTCTCCACCACCCCAAAGCCATCAGCATCATCACCCACACCACCGTCAACCACCTCCCCATCACTACCCGCGGCAACCCTCAACTACACCACCAGCACCGGCCGCACCTCAACCAACCCGAACACCCCAACCCGCCTGACCACCGCAAACCACTACTGCCCGATTGACTGCCGCCTTCCCCACGACCAGCACAACCTTCCCCCCGCTACCAGCAACTGCCACCGCCGGTCTCCACCACAGCTGCTGCAACAGCTGCTGCTACTGCCATTCCAGGGAGCTGCCACTGCTGCTGTTGTTCCCCGAGCCCCCACTGGAGCTCCGTCGCCCCCTCGCCGGTGACGACCGTACGACGGACACGTACCACCCCGGACACGACACGTCGAGGTATTATATTTATAGTATATATATTTAGAGATAATAAATAAATTGTGTATAATTGTATATATATAGTATATATGTATATATGGGGTATAAATTGTATATAATGTATATATATAACATATATTTATATATAGTGTATATCGTATTTAATGTATATATAGAAAGTATATTTGTATGTATATATATGTTATTTGTTTACATATATATGTGTAGATTTAATTGTATTGTAAATATATATGTATATATAAAATGTATAATATATATGTATATATACATGTATTATATTAATGTTTATGTATAAATAAACATATCTATATATATATATGTGCATTTTATGTATATTTGTATTTATATATATATAAAGTATTTATGTTGTTATATATATATATATATATATATATATATATATATATATATATATATATATACGTAATTGTATATATATGTATATATGTCATGTATTGTATTAGTTATATATGTATTATGTATATTATGTATATAGGTATTATGTAATTATGTTATATATATATATATATATATATATATATATATATATATATATATATATATATATATATATATATATATTTATTTATTTATTTATTTACTTATTTATGTATGAATATGTAATGTATGTATTTATGTATATATAATGTATAAGTATATATATGCATTTATGTATATATTTATATATGTACTATTGTGTTTATATAATGTATTTGTATTATGTATTAATGTATTATTGTATATAATATCTAATGTATATATGTATTTACCGAAGTCTTTTCCTTATTTGTTTTACCTTCTCGGTTGAATCGATCACCATCTCTGGTCCCAGTAAAGCTCTTTCTCCTACATCGTCCCATGACAGCGGGGTACGGCATCTTCGTCCATATAAAGCCTCAAATGGAGTCATTTTAATACTTGCTTGGTAACTGTTATTATAAGAGAACTCCACAAGATGTAGGTAATCCTCCCACGATCCTCCAAAATCCAGAACACATGTATGGAGCATATCTTCAAGTGTCTGAATTGTACGTTCAGATTGTCCATCGGTTTGGGGATGATAAGCTGTGCTGAATTTGAGTTGAGTCCCCAAGCTAGCTTGTAAGCTCTTCCAGAAGTGAGAGGTAAATCTTGAATCTCGGTCGGAGACAATACTTACTGGAACTCCATGCAATTTAACAATCTGTCGGATATATAAATCTGCCAACTTCTCCGTAGGTAGCCCTACTTTGAAGGGTAGAAAATGTGCAGACTTGGTCAGTCTATCCACTATCACCCAAATTGCATCCTTTCCACTAGGTGTCCTTGGAAGTCCAGAAACAAAATCCATAGTAATATGTTCCCACTTCCACTCCGGGATGGGTAGTGGTTGAAGCAATCCCCCAGGTCTTTGTCTTTCAGCCTTGACTTGTTGGCACACTAAGCAACGAGATACGAACTTGGCTACTTCTCTTTTCATGCCATGCCACCAAACATGCGTCCTTAGGTCCTTGTACATTTTGTTGGCTCCTGGATGTATAGAGTATTGTGATCTGTGTGCCTCTTGCATAATTTCTTCTCTTATATCTCCTTGAGGTACACATAATCTATCTCCATGTCTTAGTGATCCATCTTCATGAATTTTGAATTCCTCCACTAACCCAGCTTGTACTTGGCCTCGAATGCTTCGTAGGCCTTCGTCTTGAAACTGAGTCTCCTTAATCTTATCTATTAAGGTAGATTGGATCTTCAAGTTCATCATTTGACCTTCCCTTCCTGGGATAATTACCTCAATACCCAAACTTTCCAAGTCCTCGAGCAAGTGTCGGTCCATCGTCAAGTACATTGCCATAGGATATCTGCTTAGAGCATCAGCTACTACGTTGGCCTTCCCAGGATGATATTGAAGGGTGATGTCAAAATCTTTCATTAACTCCAGCCACCTTCTTTGCCTCATGTTCAGCTCTTTTTGAGTAAAGATATATTTTAAACTTTTGTGATCTGTAAAGATTTTCACCCTTTCTCCATAAAGATAATGCTTCCATAGCTTAAGAGCAAAGATAACAGCTGCTAATTCTAAGTCATGAGTTGGATAGTTCTTTTCATGAGGTCGAAGCTGTCTAGAAGCATATGCTATTACCTTTTTGTTCTGCTCCAATACACAACCTAGACCTTTTCCAGAAGCATCACTATATATAGCGAATCCTCCGGTTCCAGATGGTAAGGTCAGAATAGGGACAGTAGTCAGCCTTTTCTTCAATTCTTCAAAAGCATGTTGACATTCATCAGTCCATATAAATTTTGCATCCTTCCTGGTTAATTTTGTCATTGGTTCAGCAATTCTAGCAAAGTCATTCACAAACTTTCGATAATAGCCAGCTAGTCCCAGGAAACTTCTAATTTCTGCTACAGAGTCTGGAGTGGGCCATGATTCTACTGCTGCTATCTTCTTGGGATCTACTACTATTCCATCTCCAGTTACAACATGTCCCAAAAATTCTACTTTGTCTAGGAAGAATGCACATTTGGATAATTTTCCATAAAGTTTTTCCTTCCTCAATGTCTCCAATGCTAGCCTCAAGTGTTCTTCATGTTCTTCTGGAGTCTTGGAATAAATCAAAATATCATCAATGAAAACCACTATAAATTAGTCTAGATATGGTTGGAAGACTCTGTTCATTAAATTCATAAATATTGCTGGAGCATTAGTCAACCCGAACGGCATCACTAAGAATTCGTAGTGTCCGTTCCGGGTATTGAAAGCAGTTTTAGGGATGTCTTCCTTCCTCACCCTTACTTGATGGTAACCAGACCTCAAGTCAATCTTTGAAAATACCCGAGCTCCACTTAATTGATCAAATAAATCATCTATCCTTGGTAGGGGGTACTTGTTCTTGATTGTTAAAGCATTCAAAGCCCTATAATCAATACACATTCGAGATGTTCCATTCTTTTTTGGCACAAATAATACTGGAGCTCCCCAGGGTGAGACACTAGACCTAATGAAGCATTTGTCTTCTAACTCTTTTATCTGTTCATTTAGTTCTATTATCTCTTTCTTGTTGATTCTGTATGGATTTTGAGATACTGGCGCTGCTCCTGGTACTAAGTCAATAGAGAATTCAACTTCTCGGTCTGGGGGTAATCTTGGGAGATCCTCAGGGAAGACATCAAGATATTCAGAAATGACAGGCAGTGGCAATTCTTCTGGTACTAGGGCTCCGCAAATTTGGTTACTACCCAATTCTCTAGAACCTCTAGTGAATTCAAATTCTGGCTTGTCAGGGGGCCTGAAGATTACACTACCTCTGTGACAATCTATAGTGGCATGATGTTGACTCAACCAATCCATACCCAGAATAATGTCGAAACTGGGAACTGGCATTACGAGTAGCCTAGCATATAATTCTCTCCCACATAGTGTAATAGGACAATTGTTACATGCATCACTAACCGGGATAATTCCTCCACCGGTAATGATCTTATAACAATTCCTAAGAGGTTCAGTGACTAAGCTATGCTTCATAAGGAAATCTACTGACATGAATGAATGTGAAGCTCCAGAATCAAATAAAGTAATGGCTGGTATTGAATTTATACGTACAGAACCTGTTATCACATCTGCTGTGGCTTCAGCTTCCTCTAGAGTCATTGCAAAAGCACGGCCTTGCTGAGGTGCACCCCTCTGTTGCTGATGTTGGTGCTGAGCAAAGCGTTGTTGTTGAGTTGGGAGTGGGGGTCCTCTCTGCTGCGCTGCTGGGGGCCTGGCCTGAACTGGAACTTTTGGTGCAGCTGTGCGTCCTTGAGCAGCAGGACAGTCCCTCATCTGATGTGCTACTGATCCACAATATAGACAGGCACCTAGCCTCTTTCTACAAACCTGCCAAGTGTGACCTTGTTTTTGACAAAAGCCACAAGTGGGAGTTTGTTGGTTCTGTCCTTGAGTCTGGTGTTGGGGTGCTGTGGCTCGAGGGAGAGGACGCTGGGTTTGTTGCGGGGCCCTCTGCTGTGGTTGTGGTTGGAATGGGCGTTTGTGGGGTCCCATACTTCCAGTATCTCTCTCCTGCTTTAGTCTATGTCCCATGTCTCTCTCAACACCTTGTGCCACGCTCAAGATTTCTTCGTATGTACGAGCTCGGCTAGTGGTGACAGCAAGGCGAATATCAGGAGACAACCCCTTCTTGAATCTACGGGATCTATCCTCAGGGGTACGAACCATATATTATGCAAAGTGGCTCAGTCTGCTAAATTCAGCAGTGTACTCATCAACAGAAAGATTACCTTGTTCCAGCCTCTCGAATTGACTTTCAAGAGCTTCCCGAGCCACTTCGGGATAGAATTTCTCCTTGAACAGCCTCTTGAAATACTCCCAAGTGAGATCAGGAGCAGATAGTTGAGGTTCATCTCTAAACCAAGTCCGAGCTATGTCAAATAGTTGCAGGCTTGCAGATTCTACCTTAAGATCATCAGGGACCCGAGCAGTCTTCAGGAGTCGCTCCACATTCTCTATCCATTCATCGGCATAGAGAATACCTTCAGTCCCATAGAATTCCAGGGGTTTAAGGTTCTTGAAGTCCTTGGCACTTCCTGGCCTCTTTTGGGGTAACTCCTGGGAGCGAAGAGCGTCTGAAAGGCTAGTTTGTAGCAGGGCAGTCTGTTCCTTCTGGGATTCTACAAGTCCCTGGAACACTCCGAGTAGCTGTGCCCCATCCATAGTAACTGTCGGAGTAGTTGGAGGCGGAGGGAGCGCAAGAGTTTCAGGCACAGTCTGCTCGGCGGGTTCGGATGTGCCTCCTACAGTATTCCTTGTCTGAACCATTCTGAAAGATGAAGGGATAGAAAGATTTAGAATAGATTACTTGGAAATCAAGGGCGATAGGAAAATTTACTAGGAATGATATCAAGATTTGAAATAAAAGATCCTATTCTGTGAATGAGCTTTTCCTAAAATCCTCAATCTTATTTCATACTCTGTCCTAGGATATTACCCTATTTAAGGGTACTATGACCTGCATGGGCCACCATAAAAATGTGTCACGACCCGCACCCGGATATTCGGGCACGAGTACGTGGGTACGTCCAGCCTACGCCGCAGTGTCGGCGGTAGTACGCTGTCTAGGTCATATTCACAGTTAAAATAAATCTAGCTCATTCACAAATAATAAATAGGCAAGGATAATAACAGGAAAAGGAATGCTAAGATTTCAAATAAATAAATGTGACAAATGGATCCATAGTTTATTACAGAACCAGAAGTTAAATCGGGGACAAACCCGATTACTAAGCTGAAAGAAAAAATAATAACTATCTGCTAACTACTCCTCAGAAGTGGTCTCCTGGGTGGGAACCGGCTCCTCAAAAGTATCATATGTTCCCTCATAGGGGCCATAATAGGTGGAGGCATAATCCTCATCATCGCCTAAATCAACGGATCCAGTCAGGAAAGGAGCAAAGTACACAATGCACAACAAAGATTAAACTAAATATTTATGACAAGTAGAAAAGAACTGACAAGTATCATGTTGAGAATATGCATAAATAAGAAGTAACAATAACTAAGGGTTAATTGCTGTAAATCAGGAATATGAGTAAACAGGAAATATAATGAGACAGGAAAATGGAACTACAACAAGATAACAGGAACTGCAACAAGACAAGAAACTATGTGTGTGTAAGTGTGTATTTAGAATACATAGTTGGCATGTAGGGGGTTATAAGGCTAATAAGGCCGCCATAGACGGCTAGCAGTCAGGAATAATCAAGTATAAGGCTGATGGTACAGTCGCGTACCAACAGCTAGCAGTCACGACAGGGGGAAAGGTAAACTACATGCCTCCTAGTATTCTCCCATCCGACACGAAAAGCAAGACATGAACTCCAAATCCCAACACTAAGTGTAATCATACAATGGTACTAATAGAGCAAGGAACTAATTATCACAATATAAAGATTAAACTTGAAGTGCAAGTACTTGCCTGATGTTTGGATCCAATTACAGTTCTATCCTCGGAGAAATTTCCGGAAATGTGTCCAGATGCTGAAATAACCATCATGCTCAGAAGATATCAAATAGCTAGAAATGCCTGTCCTTGAGTCCAATTTGGAGACAAGGGCAAAATCGACAATTTCGGGTCAAAACGGGGTCCGCATGTGAGCCCGCTTTGCACCGAAAAATGTGTCAGGGTCAAAGGTCTCCAAATTCACCAAACTTAGTGTCAACAGGTCAGGAACGATGATACGAACCCAACGGAACTTCCAGAATTGGATTCTGATGAGTCGATCATAAAATCGCCCGTCGAGCGGGGCCTGTGGGGCCCACGACACGCAATTTCGTCAACGTTCTCAGAATCGAACCAAACTTGGGTCACAGGACCAGCGTATCGCTACGAGTCCGATGGCGCAAGTTTCGTTTCGATCCGACGTGTGTACAGAAAGTTAGGGCTTGATTCAGAAAAATCGGATACGGGGCGTTGTCCGTGGATACGCGTTGATCCCGGTGTGCACGCACACCCGAATCGACTTCTGCGAAATCCCACACGTCCGTATCAACGACGCGCACGTATCTGTGAAGACCGCGCGCGACCAAGTCGTCCCGTTTGGCGGGGCGTACCCAATTCCGGGGTGAATCGGGTCATCATTTTTCCTGTTTTTGGATCGCGGTGTGCGATCACCACAGGACGCGATGCCCCGAGCGGTTTGTCCGGACACCGAGAGGGTCATACAGGCTTCGCAACGCAATTTACGGAATTAAAAATGGGGCAGCGAGGAGAAAGTTACACGTACCTGAACCGGGCTCGAGAAATTAGGATTTCTCGTGTCCGTGTCGTGTCCGACACGTGTCGACACAGGGGAGAATTAGGGCTAGGGTTAGGGTTCTGGAAACTGCCGGCGGCCGGAGGAGGGCGGCGCTGCGGCCGGGGAGAAGGCCGGCCGGGGCTAGGGCGACGTGCGGGAGGCGGCCGGGGGCACGGCGGAGGCGCGGTGAGGGGCTGGCTGGCCGAGCGGGGCTGCGGGCTGTGCTGGAGTCGGGGAGGCCGGAGGCGGGTGCTGGAGGAGAGGGCCGGGGGCGAGGCGAGGAGGTGGACGGGCGGCGCTGGCAGCGACTGGGGAAGGCGGTGTCGGCGTGGGGTTGTTGGCCGGAGGGGGGTTTCGAGGGGGCTTATATAGGCTGAAGGGGGAGCGGGGCTGGCCGGACGAGGCGGGGGACGTGGCGAGCGGAGGGGGCGGAGCGGGCGCCGGGACGGGCGGAACGGAGGCGACGTAGCCGGAGCTCGCCGGAAAACGCGCAGGAGACGGGGCCGTGGGGGAGAGGCGGTCACCCGGGTCGGGTCCGAGCGGGTTCGGGTCTGGCCGACCCGACCCGACCCGGTAGCATTTGGCGGGCTGGGCTTGGTATACGGGCTGGGCCGGAATGGTTGGGCTGGGCCGGGCTCAAATAATGAAATAAAATAAATAAAAAATGAATAAATAAATATTAATTAATTAATTAATTAAATATAATGGTTTTTAGGTATTTTAAAATAGGTCCGGGGCCCAAAAAATTCCAAAAAATTACCCTAAGTCCAGTTTTTTATTTTACACCCAAAAATATTATTTTCATAATATTTTAATATTATTTATTATCAATAAAAAATTATTTAATAATTAAAATCCTGATTTTAATTACAGAAAATTCCAGAAAATTCCAGAAAATTGTGAAAAATCTAAATTTAATATTTTTGAAAAAATCAGGGGTTTACACCCGGTTATGGGATTAGTGCTACCCGGTTATGGGAGTATATGCTTGTCGATACATCCGGCAGAGGTTACTAGCTGCGCCCTATCATGATCGGTGATGTAGTCAACATATACATCTGGCATCCAGTTTACAGCTAATGCCAGATACTTAGCCTCTGGCTCGACGCTACGCTTTATACTTTTTATCTACCCATACGTACCAAGGTTGTCTTCAAAGTATATTTCACTTAGCTGGTTAGATCACTCTCAAGTTTTCATAGTATTTACTTTATGGCATGCTTCTATGTATCTTGTTATGTCCCTCTGAGGACCTGGCCCTTTCCAGATTTGGACGAGGCATATTATCCTACAGTGTACAGACCCGGACAAGGGACGAGGTACGCTACCGAGGAGGAGCTAGAGGTGTTACAGTCAGAGTTTTCGTGATCAGTGGTAGGCCTTCTGCCTAGGATTGGGAGCATCATTATCTAGTCAGCCGATGCCCTAGTCATTATTTATTTTATCTGTCATTCAGTGCTTTTATTTCGTCATAGTAGTGGGTTTGTTCCCACCAGACATTCTTGGTTGTACTTTGATATTTTGAGACTGGCGTTTATCTTCCAGTATTTATTATAGTATTTTCTTGTTGTTTATATTGTGGATGAGATTAGATTACCTGTTGTTGTTGATATTGGACTTGTTAGTATTTAGGACAGTGTAGCACTCTTCGTTAGGATTCCATTAAATTAGGATATCCTCGGAGACGTGTCAGCTGGCTATTGTCACGTGGCCTGGTCCCGTGCATTTGGGACTGGGGCGTGACAGAATTCTAATTGTTATGCTTAGTGTTTCAAATTTTGCTATTTGCTTGGGAAACCAACCGTCGCCTCATTTCACTGAAGAGGTGTGTGAAACTCTGAACCGTCGTTTTCGTCTATATAAATAATATAGTTGCTTGTTCGATTCTTCACTCTTCATGCAAACTTGTCTTCATTTTCATGGCTTCACAAGATGCCTCTGAGCAGGGAATTAAGGAGGTTGATGGATTGACTTCTCTTTCACCGTTTGAGATAAACCCTTGTAGGACTTCCACTATTTCTATGATGTCCTCTACGAAGGAGGAGGATGGAGTGGTCCCCATTAATCTGAGTAGAGCAAATATTTTTCAGATTTATGTTGGTCCTTCCTCGAATAAACTCACCTTGTTTCGGACTGATGTTAACGATTCTCTTACTTCGTATCTTGTCGTGGAGGAACGAGAAGATCAGGCCAGAATAATGGCTACCCGTCGAATATTTGCATATTCTGACGTTTGCATGCTTCATGCTCTTGCAATGTTTGTTAACAATTTGGAAGATTCTGACCCATCTTCTCCTTAAGTATTTTTATTGTCCTTTCCTCATTTTCCATCAATAAAGACATTTTGTTTTACCTTAGTGATACTTTCAAATCGAGATCCATTGAATATATATCTGCTCATAGGTATTATGGACATGGCAGAATAACTCTGTGGGGGAATTTGGTAGATTTATCACTAAAGACATACTCATGCTGAGTACAAATGATAAAATTTATGGGATGCAATACTATCAAAGAAGATATGGACGTGATAGCTCACTAGTTTATTCCACTGGGGAAGAGAAGAAAGATTAGTTTAAGGGCGAACTATTATCTTCTCTTTAGGGGATAATATAATGGAACATGATTCAGAGATAATATGGACATGAAACACATTGCACTTATTGACTGGTGAATAAACATGTTAGATTATTTCCAACCCAACTGGGAATCAGGAATATGATATCCTTAAAACAACTGGGCTTTAAGAATATAATATTTTTGTTGGAGAGAATCGTTTAGATGATCTCAACGAGAGTGTTCCGTTGGATCTGAGTATTGTCCCACTGAAAAACTTTGAGGACCCATTACCCATGTCTTATTCAAAAATGAATATAGGTAATAGTTTGAAAGGCCGTGTAGGCTACGAGTTGCTGGGGATTAAAAATATATTTGTTGTACATCTTATTTTAATCTGCTGGAGATAGCGAGGAATATGTCGTGCTTAGACATAATACTTCTTGAGAAATTTGTCATTGATAGACATCATTATCAAATCTCCATTAGGTTTAGCGAGTCTATAGGCCCTCGTGGGGTCTCTTTTTTTGGTTTCCAAAAGGGTGTTGGAGAATAATGTCTCCACCACATAAGGACCTTCCCATTTAGCTTAGAATTTGTCTTTGCTCTTATGTGTTGTGATCATAGGTCTCCTTACTGTAAGGACCAATTAACCGACCTAGAATATTCTTTCCTTGACCTTTCAATTATAAGCTCTAAAAATGCGTGCTTGGTATAGTTCAATACGTTATTGAACGTGTAGGCATTTTTTATCTAATGTTTCTAATTCTTGCAGACACAATCGATCATTATTCTCTACTGTTAGCTCATTCGCATTGGCTATTATAAGAGAAGGTATTTGAATTTTGAATGAAAGAACTGCTTCATATGTGTAGACCAAAGAAAATAACGTACATCCAATTGGAGTTCGAACTATTGTACGATACACTCCACAAGATGAAACTTTGGAGCTGTGTAAGGAATAAAAATTCGTACGTGAATTTATAACGACAAGAAACGCACCAAACAGTTGAACACAAGATGTTCTCCTTACATTCTCCACTGAAAGCCTCCTTGACTTTCCTGTCCTCCAAATCCAAGCCAAAAATCTCCCGCCGCCACCACCACCACCACCACTGGTCCGGCCTCCAAACGTGGCGAGACTCCCCTCCAAACCTCAACCACCACTGGGGCCCCACCACCCCCACCCCACCTCCCCCACTGCCCCATCCCAACCCCCCTTCCTCCCTCGCCGAATTCGGGTCCCTAATCCTCTCCACGCCCGACCCGCTAACCAAGTCCTCCCTCTCCCACCTCGCCTTCTCCCTCTGGCACACCCGCCAGATCCCCGTTGGCCTCGCCCGTCCCCCCGATAACCCGGCCCGGCCCGACAAACCCGTCTTGGTACATTCCTCCCTCATTCTTCTTTCGGGAATTTTGTCGAACGGGTTCTGTGCGTGCGTGGGAATAGTATAGTTATGAGTTCATTCTTTGCTCCCTAGCTAACATCGTATCGATCTTGCTGCAGGTGTCGACGAAGGAGGTGCCGGCACCGAAGGAGTCGGGGCTGCCGCTGAACGCCTACATGCTGCACAGCCTGGCGCACGTGGAGCTGAATGCGGTGGACCTGGCGTGGGACACGGTAGTGCGGTTCTCACCGTATCGTGATGAGCTAGGTGACGGGTTTTTTTCTGATTTCACAAGGGTGGCAGATGACGAGAGCCGGCATTTCGGTTGGTGCCACCAGAGGCTGGCCGAGCTTGGGTTCAGGTGAAATGGCTTGCTTGCAACATTATTCATACAGTCGTATAGGACTTGCATAAAGTCAGAGCAGGACATATTAGATAACTTTTTAGTGTGTTGAGAATATTCTTGGATGCCTAGAAAGCATGAAAAATTCTCAGATCATTACTATTGTCCGTGTAGGATGCGACATGCCAGGAAAAGGCGCTAGGATTATGTCTTGTAGCAGTCATTATCACTTCCCCCCTCTTCTCCCCATATGCCAATCTCTCTGCTTCTTACTATGTTTATTTGTGGTCTCATTAGGAAACTCTCCACCCTTACCGACAGTGATTCACCACCACCATGGTTCAACTTATAATGAAGCCATTATTTCTAAGACCTTGGTCTTGTATTATACTGTTGATATAAGTTGCATGGACACGAAGGGGGCACGTGCATGATACAGATTCAAACTGTTGTAATTCTTAAAATATCCTAGAATGTGGATACAATATATCTGATAAATAGGTTCTTAGCCATTCCTAAAACTATTGCAGTAAAAGTATTTCTCCTTTTCATGTCTATTTCATGGTTTGAAGTATCAGCCGATTATGATCCGATACGTCTGATACCGACATGGTTTGGCATGTCCCGATCCGATACCAACCACTACCGATATTAACTGATAGTTGGACGTCCCTTTCGCAGTCAATTCGGCAGAGAAAATTGAACGAAAAAGACAAGCCAGTAAGGATGTAAAAGCATGTAAATGATGAAAACTTATTTATTGTAGGTAAACCAATTAACCAATCAACAAGGTTGACTATTATTTCATTTAATTTCAAAATTACTAAGGAACAAGACATAAAATACTTAAAATTATGTCTAAATGTATAAAATATTATTTTTCTAAACTTTTAATAATTATTTGTTTTCCGATACTTAAAATTATTGTGTTTGATAAGTGTCATATATGGATAAGGGTACGATTCTGTCTGGAGGAGTACCATGCAATGCAGATGGTATGCCAAACTTTCGAGTTTGCATCATGTGGTACCTTCATATATATACTATGTAGCCTTTTGAGGAGATTGACAAAGATCTTGCAAATAAGATACTGGGGAAAAGTACAAATTAATTACTTTACTCGGCCATATGATGATTTGAATGATCTGCCATCCATTGTTACCTGGTACACCGAAAACCCCTTGTACCACGTTCGGGTGAGAGTGTACCGGTACGTGGTACACTTTTGATCTAATGTCGAACCAACTAGTACTTTAAAGCATACCGCGAACCGAATTGATGAACCAACTAGGACTACCCCTCAGTTCCTAAAATAAAGATAAGTGGCGTACCCTGTTTAGGAACCGTACCATGACCCATAACGTCCCACGTTCCGGGTAACTATGGTGCCACCCATGGCAAAGAACATAAGATCACCACCCCACTCTTGGCCGAATTCATATAACCATCACTTGGTTAGCTTGCAACCAACCCAACCACTAGTACCACTTCCTCATCTCTCTCCTTCCTGCCACCTTCAGCTCCAGTGGTGCCTCAACCACCACATTTTCTCCTCCTCCTCCTTTGCCTCTTTTCCCACCTCTCAACCCTACAGCTGGCAATAATCACCATGCCCTCATCTTCACCTACTGTTATGTTGGTTCCTGGTACCTGCTACCATTACCACTATGTTGTCATCTCATTGCCTGCTATGAGAAAGCTCTGAATCATGTCTCCTCTCAGATCATGCCACGTAGGCACATTCCAACTCCACCTATACATACCTGCATGGATAAACCTGCCACCTTGCTCCTCTGTTTTTCAGAAGCAAATTTGTTTCTTGAAAGCCAGTTGGCGTAACTTTTTTGGTATTTAGCCAAATACAAGAAAGGACAATCCTACAATTTTTTTTCTTCTAGACTAAAAAGAATGTAGACTAAATGAGGTTAGATGAGTTCTGATTCTCTGTTAACTTGTAGGATAGTAAGCTAAGGAGCCACACACATTCCTATATATATATATATATATATATATATATATATATATATATATATTTTTTTTTTTTTTCCGAAGAAGGCAAAAATTATTGAAAATGAAACTTCAGACATTACAACACTATAATCCTACGTACCCAAGGCCCAAAAATGGATCATCTTGGGCCTAGGATAATCATATCAGCTTGTATATGTCTATATACATGATTTATACTAGTAGCCAGGCCCTAAAAAATACGCTGATTCTGCTCCCTCCAGACATGTCACACCATCACTCAAAAATCACTCGTATCTGTCTGTATGCTCCCAACCCTTTTCCTTTTTATGCTCTGACCTCATTCATGACTGACAAGAGATCTCTATTATGCGTCGCAGGAAGCCCATAACTGATGCGGTGTTGATTCCAGATCTCCTAGACACGGTCATAACAGAAGAAAAGGTGGTTCCTGGACTCATCCATGTGCCCACACAGACAATATTTCGTGTCCGTACATTCCACACCAAAGTTGGTAAGTCGGTCTCTAGTAAGTAATTGATTACGAATCATCTTGTATAAACATAAGGAATGCTTGATCGCTCCTCCTTTGATCCATACTAGTTCTGCCCATTCTACCTCCGCATGCATGTTCCTAATTTGATTTAATGCCTTCCGGAAGCAGAAAGTTCCTTTTTCCATTTCCTCCTACCCCCAATAATCCTCCGTGTCCATTCTCCACTGCCCAAATGTCGACCGCGTGTGCCGATTTAACAACCGGCTTTGTAAGTTCCACTCTCCCTCCCGGATGAGGCAATTAACCTGTTCCTTGGATCCCCGTAACTCGTAAACTTACCAGCCCTCCCTATCAATCAGACTGTGGTGATTAACCCAAGGGTCATGCCATAAACTCGTCTGTTTACCAGAGCAGATAATCCTAGATAGTCTAGGTTTAGCTGATCCTCTCAATCCCATGAGCAGTTTGACCGTCACCGAGAAGTTTTTGATACTAGCAGGCCAGAAATCTTACTTAGGAAAGTACCTTCCTCTGATCCAGTCAGCCCATAAAGACTTCACCGAGATGAATCTCCAGAACAGTTTATAGGATGTCGTTTCTCTAAGTAGTGTAAGTGACCTCAGACCTACACCTCCCTCTCTCTTGGGCCGGCATAGTTCATCCCAACTGATCGCATGTATACCTCCTTTCCATAGAAAGTTAGCACATATACGCTCAATTTTGTGAATAGTAGCTTTAGGTATAATGATCACATGTAGCCAATACGATGCAATAGTCGAAATGACAGCCCTAATGAGTTCAATGCGTCCCCCAAACGACATGATCTGCACCTGTCATCCTGCCGATCTAGCATGAGTAAAGTTGAGAATGCCCTCACAGTCAGCATAAGTGGCGTGGTTATAAAGGCAACCCTAAATATTTAACTGGCAGTATACCCTCAGGGATGTCCATCTTTCCCAGCCACGTCGCCTTATTTCTACAAGTTCTGTTTAGGAACATCTATCTCTTATTTTTGTTGAGTTGTAGACCCGACATTCCTTTCGAGTTTGTCGAAAATCTTTATGAGAGCATCAATCGATCTGTTCGCCGGCTCCACAAAAACTAATAGATCATCTGCATATATCAAATGAAAAACCACCAGGACCGTCTTCCTAAACAGAGGAGCGGCTCTGATACCAATATGTCACGCCCCGATCTCCCGTCGGAATCGGCCATCCCCGCTAGGCACGAATCACCGCGCCAGCGCTCCCGCGGGACGTACGTTTCCATCGGGACGCGATGCCGCGCGAGCCTAGGGTTGCGCCCGCGCAAGGCAAATACCGAAACGGCCGTTGATAACTAGTTCACAGAGTCGTCATAGCGGAAACATAAAATGAACACAAGTATTGAATCCAAATTAAGCTCTTTATTGATATAAAGTAAAGATTACAAGCGGCGCTAAACCGAGATTACAAATCGCTCATGCTCTCTCCCTCTCTCTCTTACATTGAATATGCCCTTAGGCTTGGAACCAATACAAACGATCTGGATTCAATCTATGACTGCCTTCCTAAACAGAGGAGCGACTTTTCCATCTATGACTGCCTCATCTATCAAGCACATAAGGAACTCCATCACGATGGCAAAGAGGTACAGAGACAACGGATCGTCCTGTCTAATACCCTTGGAACTCTTGAAGAAACCTTCCGGATGGGCCCCAGATTATAATAAAAAACGAGGGGGGTGCATATGCACTCCCTAATCCTGTCCACCCACCATATGTCGAATCCTATGCAAATCATAATGTGGCACAGGAAGTTCCGGTTCACCATATCATAAGCATTCCTGAGGTCCAACTTGAGGCAAGTCTTGTTGCCTCCTTGCTTATTGAAGCCTCTCACCAGTTCATGGACTAGCAAACAACTATCTGAGATCGACCTTCCTTTGATAAAGGCTGATTAGTTATGAGAAATCAGCTCTTGCATAATAGGCCTCATCCGGTCGCACATCAGACGAGTGATGATCTTGTAAATGACATTGCAACATGCTTTAGGCCTGTAATCTCTTAAGAGTGGAAGCTCCCTCTACCTTGGCAATCAACACCACAAAAGCATGATTAAGTTCTTTGAGAAGTTTACTCGATTCAAAGAATTCTCTAACCGTTTCCAGGATATCGAATTTGATGAGATTTCAGTGGTTCTTAAAAAAGGCAACACCAAACTCACCCGGTCCCGGAGATTTATTCTGATCTGCCTCCTTGACAATTGTTTCTATTTCTTCGATAGTTATCGGCCTCCGCAAAACCTGATTACCTCGACCCGTCACCAGTTTTTTGAACTCACAGTGGGGAAAAATAGACTGATAGGTGGACTGATTGTAGAGATCATGATAGAAACTGCTTACTTCCTCACTAATCATATCAGGCTCAATAATAGGGCTCCCATTAGAGTCAAGGATACTGTGAATGGCATTCCGATGCTCTCTAGCTTTCACAGTGGCATGAAAAAACTTAGAACACCTATCTTCATCTCTAAGCCAGTTGCATTTCGTCCGTTGTCTAACTTGAACCTCGTCCAGGAACCTCTCCCTGCACAATATGTCCCGCAGGGCGACTTCCTCCTCGGAGAGAACGAAGTTGAGAGGATCCAAATGTACTCTCAGTTGGATGTAGTTGGATGTCAGAAAGTTTGTCTTCCATATCCCGGAGAGGCGTTGGAGGAAGCTCTTTGTTCCAAGCCTTAAGTCGCTGCTTAATGCATTTGAACTTGTTGGCTAGCCTAAATTAGGCTGAACCACAAACATAGGAGTTCAATCCAAGGCGAACCACCTCCTCGTAGTCCTCCTTATGAATCCACGCATTATTATATCTGAACGGTCTCCCTTCTAACATTGGTTGCTCCTCCAGTCTGATGACAATAGGAGAGTGATCACTGGTGCCAGGAGGCAGACAATCCGCTCCACTATATTGGAAGATATCAAGCCATCGATCATTACAGAGAGCACGATCTAATTGAGTGAAGATTTGATTGCGGATAGCCAGGTTGTTCCACGTCCAGATGTGGCCAGACTTAGCCATACACCTAAGACCAGAGGATAAAAGACATTTTCGAAATTATGCTAGAATAGCATCCTGAACTGGGAGCCCCTCTATTTTTTCATTGGCATACATGATAGTGTTGAAGTCACCCACCACGAGTAGCGGCAATCTGTCCCCCAATATGTTGTTGGTGTCGATAATCTCTCTCCACAGTCTCATCTGTTGTGTCCTATCATTATGCCATAAACTGTCCCAGATATTACTTCAAGTCTACCCCTGTTGATGAATTTGATGGTGATCAGTTGGTCCGAGCAATGAATTAAGACCCCTTTCCAGACTCTGGTGTCCCACATGATCCATACACGGGCCATATCCCAATGTTCCAAATTATGGACGGATTCCCAATGCATCGGGGTTCTTCTCTTGATCTTGGAGGCAGATTTGGTTTTCGATTCCAAATTATTAATGATAGAGCACCTAGACTTTTTGGTATAGTCCATAACTTTCCTCCACCTACCTATAGAGTTAACCCCCCCTACATTCCAGGTGAAAATCGTCATTAAAGACGTGTGTTGATTCCCTTATTGGCATGCGGACTCTCCCTAAGGGGAGCAGAGAGTCCCTCCATCTGGGCCACCATACTTTTAACACCACCTTCTTATGTTCCACTTTAGCCTGCCAGATAGGGTTGTGCTCAACCAATGGCTCTGGAATAATCCCTGACACCGACATCTCATTTAATTCTGGGTTCTCCAGATTAACTTGATCTATCTGCACTTCACTGCCCAAATTACCTGCACTTCCCAGCTTCTAACTTTGCTACGTTTCCCATAATGTTCAGTAGCCTTGGCCTGAAAAATGACCATGTTATTTCCTATCGTCTTATGTCCTCCCGTCTCCTTTCTCACCCTGTTGATCCTCCACTCCAAAAACTACCAATCCCTGGGGGCTCCATGTACCCTTTTCAATTTGATTCAACCGTCGGCTGGCTATGTTGGACGTGTGCTTCTGCAATCCTTTTTCCCAATACCGTAGGACTGGGAACCCCCAAGGTCTCCTGCTCCTCAGTATCCATGTTGGAGACATTCGTGCTTTTACTGCACTTATTGCATGTGTTAGGCTGGTTGTCCAAATTGGCGCCCTCCTTCACATTGGAGGGATTAGAAACCTGTCGGAAGATAGGTCCTTGATGATTAGCTTTACTATAGGGTATCGCATCTGGGCATTGAGAGATAATGTGGCCAAAGCTCTCGCAAATATTGCAGCAAGGTGGGACCATTCATACTCCACTTTCTGGAAGATAGTATCCCCTGATGGAAGTTCAATTTCTAGCTTGTCCGGTAAAGGGTCTGCCGTATTGATTTCCACGAATACTCTCGCATACGACAAGCGTTCCCTGATAGCGGTGGCATTATCAGTACGTAAAGGCTTTCCAACACCGCTGGCTATCTTCATGATGGCCTTGGTGCACCAAAGTTGGGGAGATAGCCACGGGAACCTAATCCAGATCGGCACTGTAGCCAAATGATCTCTTTCAAAATTAGAGGAGGGATCTCATCGTCTCATAACAACAAGTCTGCTGTCAAAAGTCCACGGCTCATTTTGGATCGTCCATTCTAGGTCCTTCGCTATCCGAAATTTGATAAAATAGAACCCATTTTTCCTAGAGAAAATCTCCATACTATCTTTCGGCCTCCACATCCGCAGGGCGAACCCTTTTAACTGACCGAAATACGGTCGAGCTCCCATGACATATAGGACTATGGTGTTCTTCCAATATTCTTCTGTTTCCACGATGTCCTCCTTAACAATCCCGATCACCGACCTCCCAAGGACGTTCTTCGGCTTGATATAACGCATATTAATTGCCTCTATGTTCATCCCCGATCTATATCGATCTGCCCACGACGATGGAGCGTCGATTGAAGGTCGAAATGGGGTGGCAGGCTTTGTAGACATATTGACAAACACCTTGGGTGCATGATTACCTGTCGGAAGAGTATGAGTCGTTGGGAACCGAGAGGCCAGGGCGGGAGACTGAGTCTGAGGGGGTGTGGGAACCGCACTAGTGGCCCCATCGACAACAGTCTAAATGGAGCAGACACCTTCCTCAGAGGAGGTCTCATTTTCCGACGGGGACCAATAGTCATCCACCTGTCGTCCAACAACGTCACAGCAGCAGAAAGAGGGGGAGAGGAGGAAGAGGCGGAGGAGGAATGAAGGGGAGGTTGGCTAGGGAGGGAGGGAAGAGGCAGAGAGGGGGGGGGGTCGGGGGTGTCACGCCCCGATTCCTGCAAGGGCCGATCGTCCTCGCTTTAGCGCTTTGCAGAATCGATCGTCCTCGCATGGGTGTGATGCCGTGCAAGCCTAAGTTGCGCTTGCACAAGGCCAATGCTTTGAACAAGGACAAGTAAGCTATTCAAGATAGAAGCAGCGGCACAATAATACAGAAAAGTAAATGAACACAATGGTATAAGAAAACAATCTCTTAATTGATATATGAAATGATTACAAGACTTGCCCATTGGTTTACATAAATACATAATACAATGACATCGTTCGATACATTACATCCCTTTATACAAGAACAACTCAAAACATCTCGATATAACACAAGGCATCAACCCAGATCTCCGGCTCCTGAGGATGAGGCTCGGCTATCGCTTCTTCGGACGATCCAGCACCTACGAACATAACTGGTGGGGGGTCAACACTTTAAAAAAAGTACTGGTGAGTATAAAAGTAACGAACAGAAACAACACTCTCTAAAACCAATACTAAGTAAGCATGTGATAAAAAATACATTACTAGTGATCTTGCTACTTTTTACCTAGGTTTATTTCATGCAACACATGATTAGAGTCAGATTACTTCTTTCGAAAACATATATTTGAAAACAGTTTGCATATTCAATACATTCAAGCATACAATAGGGGCAGTGTTCTATCGTGCAGTACGCAACATGTATCATGAAGCATATTCATTAACTCTTAGGAACATAAGCTATCTCTAGTGGACTATTCATCTCAGTTCAAGGCAATAGTGCATATAGTGGACTATTAATTCTATATTAAGGGGCAACATCATAATCAAGTGAAACATGCAAGTCTAGGGACAGTACACAATTCAAGCATAATCAGAAATTAATACATCACTTATTCAGTGATTCTTATCCTTCGTCGAACGGTTATCCCTGCAACAGACATACAAGTTAGCAGCAATTTACATAAACATATGTCATTTCCTGTTCGTCTCTGCATTAAACAGTTAAGTATGCAAAAAGGCTAAAATCCTAGCATGTGTCCTAACTATATGATGGCCCATGAGAAACCCATGATTAGTAGCGGTGTTATCACGACCCAGCACTACACCAAAATACGCTCAAAATGGCTGCTTTGACACGTGAACCAGCTAACTAATGACATAAACACCCTCCTAATAGCGAGGACTTCATTACCACAAGGTGTTCTGATTAGCCTCTCCTAAGGCCGAACGGTTCCTAGTGCCCCAGGATACCGCTCGAGAGACTCATACCTTGTGCACAAGTTGTCAGACCGATACATGGATGCACTCTTATCAAATAATTCTATAATGTAAGCAAGCAATGATCAAGCAACTTCTATCTCTTCTTCTTATGAATTGATCGATAGGTTCAATTCACGGTCCAGCACTATACTAGTATACGCTCATACTAGCTGTTTTGACACGCGATCAAACTATTCTCTGAATGAGTTCGATAACAAGTCTATGTTTCAAGCAGTAGTTCTTTTAACACGAAACAAGTAAGATAGCAGTTCTATAATTCTAGCATGCAATATCTTACAGTTCTATCCATCAAGCATACAGATCTCTATTTTTAACAAGCAAATAGTTATACTCTTGTTTAACATATAATGAAGGAACATGTTAAAGCATCTTTTACTCTTTTTATTAGCATGACAATGATTTGTTCGATAGCTGTGTTAGTGTAACTTAGCATACAACATTCTATTCTTTCACTTAGCATGACAATGATCTTTTCAATGACAAGTATTACAAGTTCTCTAGTTAAGCAATACAGGTTCTCGTTCTATCATTCTCATGCGAACATTATCTACTTAGCCACAAGCATTATAAAACTCAGATTCATTATAAAGGCATACAAGAATCAGAAAATGAAGTTCTGCCCACTCACCTAGATCAGTCGTCTTCTGGTTCACTAAGGAGCTCTTCAAGAAGGTTTCCTTTTTTAGTCAACAAACCAATATCTCTTGTATATAGTGCCATCGCGGAGCGGGACACTACATACTTACCGACTGAGAAAAAGTTTTGTCCTCGAAACTCAAGAAGAAACTTACGATATCCAGAGCAGCGATAGTCCACATCCCTCGCCATCCTCCATCGAAAAATACTAGCAATCAAGAATTACGAAATCATCTCTCAATCCATCAAGAAAACTTTTGCGCACATCTTTGAGAATATCTATGGACTTATTTTATGGAACGCACATTGCAGCAACAATATCTAGGACATCTCTGAGTCGAAGTGAAACAACGGAATGGCCAAAGGATCGAGTTGCTCTGATACCATTATGTCACGTCCTGATTCCCGCAAGGGCCGATCGTCCTCGCTTTAGTGCCTTGCGAAACCGATCGCCCTTGCATGGACGTGATGCCGTGCAAGCCTAAGTTGCGGTTGCACAAGGCCAAGGGTTTGAACAAGGACAAGTAAGCTATTCAAGATAGAAGCAGCGGCACAATAATGCAGAAAAGTAAATGAACACAATGGTATAAGAAAACAATCTCTTAATTGATATCTGAAATGATTACAAGGGTTGCCATTTGGCTTACATCAATACAGAATACAATGACATCGTTCCATACATTACATCTCTTTATGCAAGAACAGTTCAAAATATCTAGATACAACTCAAGGCATCGACCCAGATCTCCGGCTCCTGAGGATGAGGCTCAGTTATCGCTTCTTCGGACGATCCAACACCTTCGAACAGAACTGATGGGGTGTCAGCACTTTGGGGAAAGTATTGCTGAGTATAAAAACAACGAACATAAGCAACACTCTCTAAAACCAACACTAAGTAAGCATGTGATAAAATATTATATTACTAGTGATCTTGCTACTTTTTACCTAGCTTCATTTCATGCAGCACAGGATTAGAGTCAGATTACTTCTTTCGAAAACATATATTTGAAAACAGTTTGCATAGTCAATACATTCAAGCATCCAATAGGGACATTGTTCTATCGTGCAGTGCGCAACATGTATCGTGAACCATATTCATTAACTCTTGGGAACATAAGCTATCTCTAGTGGACTATTCATCTCAGTTCAAGGCAGTAGTGCATCTAGTGGACTATTCATTCTATATTAAGCGGCAGCAACGTAATTAAGTGAAACATGTAAGTCTAGGGGCAGCACACAATTCAAGCATAATCATAAATCAATACATCACGTATTCAGTGATTCTTACCCTTCGTCGAACGGTTATCCCTGTAACAGATATACAAGTTAGCAGCAATTTACATAAACATATGAGTGTCATTTCTTGTTCGTCTCTGCATCAAACAGTTGGGTATGCAAGAAGGCTAAAGTCCTAGCATACGTCCTAACTATATGATAGCCCATGAGAAATCCATGATTAGTAGCGGTGTTATCACGGCCCAGCACTACACCAAAATACGCTCAAAATGACTGCTTTGACACGTGAACCAGCTAACTAATGACATAAACGCCTGCCTAATAACGAGGACTTCATTGCCTCAGGGTGTTCCGATTAGCCTCTCCCAGGCCGAACGGTTCCCAGTGCCCCATGATACCGCTCGAGAGATCTCATACATTGTGCACAAGTTGTCAGACCGATGCATGGATGCACTCCTATCAGATAATTCTATAATGCAAGTATGCAATGATCAAGCAAACTTCTATCTCTTCTTCTTATGAATCTATCAATATGTTCAATTCACGGCTCAGCGCTACACTAATATACACTCATACTAGCTGCTTTGACACGTGATCAAGCTATTCTCTGAATGAGTTCAATAACAAGTCTATGTTACAAGCAGTAGTTCTTTTAACACGAAACAAGTAAGATAGTTCTATAATTCTAGCATGTAATATCATACAGTTCTATCCATCAAGCATACAGATCTCTATTTTTAACAAGCAAATAGTCCTACTCTTGTTTAGCATATAATGAAGGAACATGTTAAAGCATCTTTTACTGTTCTTATTAGCATGGTAATGGTTCGTTCGATAGTTGTGTCAGTGTAACTTAGCATGCAACATTTTATTCTTTTACTTAGCATGGTAAGGATCTTTTCAATGACAAGCATTACAAGTTCTCTAGTTAAGCAATACAGGTTCTCGTTCTATCATTCTCATGCGAACATTATCTACTTAGCAACAAGCATTATAAAACTCAGATTCATTATTAAGACATGCAAGAATAAGATAATGAAGTTTTGCCCAGTCACCTAGATCAGTCGTCTTCTGGTTCAACAAGGAGCTCTTCAAGAAGGTTTCATTTTTAGTCAGCAAACCAATCTCTCTTGTATATAATGCTATCGCGGAGCAGGGAACTACAGGGGGCACAGGTTTAGGTTCGGCCTCAATGAGAAAATGGAGCACCTAACAACGCATCTTCACAGACCAAGAACAAAAACGGACATTCGTTCAAGAAAAGGAAAACGAGTGGTAATTTATACAGATTATCAGAGTGATAATCCTAGCGCTAAAAAATATTTTTCATGAATTATTATATTAGAACTACGGGCTCATGTCACACATGTGCGGACGCATTACCATGCGCAGAAGCAGCATCTAAGGGAGCCAAACCACACTCACTTTTCTTCACATATATATATATATATATATATTATATATAATTATATTTTTTTTTACCCTACTCGAGACCACCCCCCCCCCCGGATCGAACCCCCCCCCCCCCCACCACACACACCCCTGCCCCAAGCCTTTTACCACTAGGCTACTTTCTAAGGACTCAGAGAGAGATATTTGTTCTTCTACCTATTACTGTAGTAGATATCTCACATCCATCAATTTTATTTTATTTTTATATTTAGAAGTATACAAAATTTATTGGATGATAAATTTTATGGTTCATGAGATTTCAATTATCGACTCCAGTTTGTGTATGCTTAAATCGCACGGGTGAATCCTTGATAACAATTGGACTTTAAGTAAACCTGTAGCCTCCCTGGATCTAGGTCTGGATGTGTCCCTACCATGTATACGAGTTGGGTCAGGTTGGGCCCTCGAGTAGAGAAGCCATGTCCGACTCTTTTATTTCCAGGTCTTGTTAGTCCACTAATTTATTGGAAATATCACTAAAACAATTTCATTTTCCTATACTCTCCGCATATTATTTTTGCTAGATCTAACATTTCCCTCCACTGTCCGCATATTAGGCTGGTTAAGCTTTATATAGATCTCAACAACCTTTTGGACCCTAGTCTGGAAACCTCAAATTTGAGTCATCTTAGGTCCGAAGAGAATCATGACAAGGTCGTGGCATGAGCCAATCTGAGGATTATTCGTAAATATAATTTGACAGGTAGGCATAACCCAACACCATAGACGTATGAAGCTGGAGCTAAAACTAAAGATGATTTGTCACTTGCAAAGGGGGCTACTAGCTACATAGAGCAGTTGCTGAATTACATCACATAGTCATATTTTATTTTTCTTGTAAAATGAATACTGCAGATGTCATCCACCTCGGCATTTTCTTACATTTATCAGGAGACTTTTATTTTTGCTCTAAATTTCACCAGTTATGGAGATATGCCTGCACATAATTTGCTGTGGAGGGAATGCGAAAAATCCTCTGGAGATGTTGCTGCTCGCTTGGCAGTGATTCCGC
The DNA here is from genome assembly GCA_036927795.1 of Iris macrosiphon. NCBI lineage: Eukaryota > Viridiplantae > Streptophyta > Magnoliopsida > Asparagales > Iridaceae > Iris > Iris macrosiphon. The sequence goes on along the minus strand of JAYESA010000017.1, from coordinate 125,859,756 downwards.
TGGTTCAGGTGATTTCAAGTTGATCTTATTTTCCTGTTTTACTACTTAGAGTTATTTTTCAATGTGCTCACATTTCACTAGACAATTGGTGGCAACTATAATTTGTACAATAGAACCCTTTCAGGAGGCCAGAGGGCTGGATGCTGGGCCTAGGCTAGTCAAGAAATTGATTGGCTTTGGGGATCACAGGACATCCGACATTGTTGCCCAAATTGCTGCAGAAGAAGTTGCACATGTTGCTGTTGGTGTTTATTGGTTCGTCGTAGTTTGTCAGAAGATGGGGCGGATTCCTGGTGCTACATTCAAAGGTAAAAATGGAATTACAACCGCATGCAAACATATTCTCCGTATCTATAAAGACGATGCATCTCAAAAAACTATCAAGCTGAAACGGAAATCTTATTGAGTTACCTCTCTAGACCTGTTGAAGGAATACAATGTGGAATTGAAGGGCCCATTCAACTATACAGCTCGGGATGAAGCTGGAATTCCTCGTGACTGGTAAATATTACCTGTTATGACACTACAATTCACAGTTGGAATTGTAAACATTCATTTTTCTCTCTTAGTTAGGTATGATGATTCAGCCAGATGTGATGAGACGAAGAGCAGGCTTTCGGGGGTAACTGCTGAATATGACCGACTTCGCTTAAATTTGCTTTTGTTTTGTATACATAATAGGACTCTGTGGCGCAGGTTCATGACAGGCTTGCCTGCATCATTGCCATGGAAAAAGAGAGCTCCAGCTTGAACGATTGAGGGCTGTTGCATTTTTGTGATTTGCACGTCAGAGTAGTGCTCTTGGCTAACAAACACCAATATGAAAATTTCCGAACTCACTGTTCAAGATTCTCTTGCACCAATTGTCTTAATGACTTGTGGTCATGGAAGGGATCATATGTAAGATTAAAAAAAACCCACCCTATGTTCTTATATTCAAGGACCCTTTAGTTTTGTATTTATGGAAAAAGCTTTTACTTGATGATTTCATTCCCAAAGTGGGGTTGATGTTCTTTAAAACTGAAGAAGCGGATGAGAATCATAGCTCACTGAACCGGATTCAGAATCAACTTATTTAAGTGCTAGAATTACCGGAGGAAATTCCCGACTGTAGGGTAAAGCATCGCCTGCATGTTAGCATTTCATAAGTCTCAGAGCTTTGAGAGTGCTCTTTGCATGAGATCGAATTGAGTATCGAAAGCAAGTGACTTGAGAACATTGGAGGGATTTATGTCGAGGTGTAGACAGACATATTGATCCAGCCATTGTAGGGATCGGTTTGCCAGATATGATAATTGCTAACATTTTCCCCTGGTTCATGTCAGTACACATTAAACATGATATAAGTTGTACTAGTAGTTCAAGATCTTAGTTTGAAAAATAACAACGGCTCACCGATCTTATTACAAGACATCTAAGCATATAACATTATTTAGACGCTTCGAGAGAAAAAAGAAAAAAGAAAAAAAAAAGGTGAAGGATTCCACCGAGCAACACCGATCTCTCGCAAGACATTGAAACGGATATGATCATTTTTCACCGCAATGACACATGCACACTCTAGTAAAAAAAGTGTCAGTAGATTCACAAGCACCTTTAAAATAGTTCTCCCGGATGCACTGGTCTATGCATTCTTGTTCGCGAATATAGGGGATGCATACGCCTTTAAAGCCTCCGCTCGGCGCAGGAGGACACTCTTCCTCCGCACTTGTTCCAATGCCAATGCCTTCGATAATTACAAGATATATACATAGTAGATGAGAAAATTAAGTAAAAGAAAGAAGCGCAATCAATAGTGCGTGCAACGTTTAATTATAACATATCATATAATGGCCTAAATGCTGGTTATTTAACACTAATTAACTAGGGAAGGAATAGAGAAGAAAGTTAAAGAGGAGAACCATATGACACAATGAGCTGAAAGAGCATCATAGCTCTTAATTCTGAGTGTCCCATATCTGATTCCTAAACAGTACAGTTGCAAGCAAGGAGATGGAGTATAAGGGATGGGTGAGTACTACTTTAAAGAAGATTGGAGAGCTTTCATAGAAAAAATATTGAAATAACATTCGGCAACGAAAATGCTCTCTAAACCGGTAAATTAACAAGCTACCAAAGATAATAGTCCATATTTTCCATAGTGAACAAAATTCTGAAAAGGGTCTATATTGTCGTTAACTACAAAAAATTAACCATAATACTAAGACCAATGACTAAAGTTACTATGTCCAGACAGAGACGAAAGCAGTATTTCGATTCCCCACCACTAGCGTCTAGGTAATATGTACAAGGTGATAGAATGGGATACAAAAATGAATTATATAGCACGTTTGTCTTCAAATGATTGTTCTAGTCTGTTTCAGACTAACAAATTTCAGAATAAAAGTGGCAGCACATCATGATACATTTACATTTTGTCTGTGTCGAGACGCAGTATGGATGATACTACATCGGCTCTCAGAGATATCGCGTTTTCTATTGTTGTTAACTATAAAAAATTAACCATAATACAAAGACTAGTGACTTCTTCATTCCTTTTTTTTTTTTTTTTCATTTTAACTTCACATTTCAATTTTTTATTTAAATCATAAATTTGATAATTCATAAACCAGCCATTAAAACACATAATACACATTTTCTGAATCAACATCTAAGAGCTCCATCAAATAAATCAAAGCTATCAACTTAATATAAAACAACTAATAACACGTCTCAAAAGTTGATCTTTATAAAATTTCATCAAAAGTATACAAAGTAAAACAATAAAAAATAACAAAAATTGTACTATACCAAAATTAGTTATAATAAAATTAGATATAAAAAAATAATTTTGAAAAATTAGAAATGAAGATACGTTCCGCCATATGCGATGGCAGAAAAATAAAAAGCCCACAAAAAATATTTTTGCCAACAAAGTTGACGGAATTTGGCCATGACCAAAATTATGCCAGCTTCGTTGGCGGAAAGTAAGGAGGGTTGGGTTTGGTTGGGGCCGGTTCGGGTGGGGGTTCGCTTCGTGTGGGTTTGAAACGAGATTTAATGAGGGTTTGGGTCAGATTTAAATGAGGGAGGAATGTTTTATTTATTTATAAAAAAATCTAAGTAAAGAAAAAAAAATATTTACTTAGTTTATTTTCTTACTTAGATTTTTCATATTAAACTTTATTTTGATAAGAAAAAAAAACTAAGTAAAGAAAACGAAAAAAATTATGCAGAGAATTTAAATTTTGTTATATTAGTTTTAGAGAATTATGTTTGACAAAATTGTTAAAAAAGAAACGAAAAGCACTTACTAAGGACGTCTTCGTCGAAAAAATATTTTAAATTGCACCCATAGTTGAAAACATCATTATTAAGTGCGTATTCGATTTAAATAAAACAATATTACACGAAGATAAAAAAAATTAAATAAATAAATGAATTAAGTGAAAACATCATTCCTATAGGCATTTTTTGTTTTCAAAAATATATTAAAATTGATCCCTTAGTAAGAGAGTTTTCGAGTCTTTATTATTTTATTTTAAAAAATTGAAAAGGTCCATGCATTTTGTTTTTTCTTATTTTTTTAGTTTCAAAAGAAAAAGAGAAAAAAAATTGAAAACTCGGTAAAAGAATATGTGAAAGAGTGTTCACTGGGCCGCATGCTCCTCTGGTCCTCTCTGATTTCTCTCTCTCTCTAACAGCCCAAATGAAAGAGGAGAGCCTCTATTTAAAGAGAATTTCAGCACCCATGCGGTCTGAGAAAAAATTAGGCCGCATACGCGCTGAACGACCAGTTGCCCCCAAACTCGGGCGAGTGCTGCATGCGCCGACCGCGCCGCATGCGCGCTATACTGCACAGAGCAGACAGCGCCGTCAGGCGCCGAAAGCTGTAGTCGCGTGGCACAGAGAGACACGTGCTACCCACTCCACACTGAGACGCCAACAGCAGTCCATGTCCCCTTCACATAGTTCCTTGTCTCATGATGACCTGGCCGCAAGGACACCGGGCCGCATGGGCTCTTGGTCGCATGCGCACCGGGCCACAAGGGCACCTGCCCTCATGGGTACCTGGTCGCATGCACCTGGACGTATGTGCACTGGGCCGCATGGACATCTGGCCACATGCGTCCCTGATCGCATGGCCCCTGGACGCATGCGCTCCTGGCCGCATGGGCTCTTGGACGTATGTGCTCCTGGCCGCTTGGGCTCCAGGCCGCATAGCGCATTGCATAGCTCCACGAAGCATGTGCCTAAGCAAGCAATCGTGCATGCAACTCGCGCACGAGCGCCATACGACGATGCTGACGTGCTAAGTGAAAAGTGCGCCAACAAAGTGCCACTTTGCGCCCTTTAGCTAGAGCCCGAGCCCGAGTCCAAGTCCAAGTCGCTCCCAAAGGTGGTGACAAAATAAAGATTGTCATAATGAGATTCACACTTAATCCCTCTAGAAAAATTAACCGACATGGGCTACCACCCCATGTGCATATACCAATAGTAAGCAAAACTATATATTGAGATATACACATTGGTAGTTTTCCATTGTGGGACTAAAAATCCAAAAGCAAAGTAAAAAAATACCAATAATCTCCCACATATATCACAATATATAGTCGAGCGTTCATCACAGTGACTGTCCATCATGCATTAGGATAGATGTCGCCCACGACTTGAATCTTCCAGCATGGGTCAAACAATAGTACGATACAAGAATTGACTATGTCTTGAATTCTGAACTATAGTTGTTGTTCTTTCCACTCACATAATGACATCAGCTGTGCCTTCGATCGCACATTAAAGGCTCTGTGCTGACCTGGTTTTGGTGTATGTATCTTGGGTGTCTACAAGTTTACCCTCAAGAGAAGGCCTATATCTCTGTCTATACACTTAGGTGAGTTCCTTTCAAGAGAGTTTAATATTTTCTAGCATGAAGCATTGCGCTTCGGTAAGGTGCTACGCCGTTGTGACATGGCTCATAGCCGATGTAAAACCCCTCGATTAATTCTATAGATAGTCAGGTTAGGATTTGGAAAATTTTGGATTTTTCAGAAGATGATGAGGTTTAGAGTTGAGTTGAGTTTGTCTGTGATTTTAATTTATTTAATTAAAATCCTTGGCGCGTCCTATCGTTGTCTAATTTTTCGGAGCCCATTTTCAGCCCATAAATTCCATACAAATATTGTACTTCTGACTAGACCCGCCAAATTAGGCACTGGTATTTTCCGTCACAAAAAGTCAGATTTCCGTTGTGCTCTAAATTAATTGCACAATTTTTCGAATTCGAAATTCATATTTAATTCGGTGTCGGACTCCTGTGTCGTTACTCTAAATTTTGGGATACCAACTTAACCCGTTGAGCCGGACCAACAAAAGGGTCCAAGACTGACTCCAAGCCCCCACCATTTTTGGCTTTTGCGCCATTTCCGGATTTTGACCCCAAGTGCCCCAAATTAAATTAAATTCGCGAGACGCTTATTTCTATTTAATTCGGGATTACCAACTTGGTAAATCCCATTTAAATCCTAAATTAATCCTAATACCTATTTAATTAAACCCGTTCCTCACCCACACTACCCCCTCGTCATACAATTTAATAAACGCAAATTCCGGCACAATTTTTGCGTCATTTCATGTGTTTGTACAAGTTCCCGAACTTAAGGGGCTAATGTGCAAATGTAGCAAATAGGTGTTACTTTCTCATTGGTTTGGGCTAATGAAGAAAGCCTCTTCCCTCTTTTGACCGGTCACAACCCACCCCCTCTCTCTCATGGAAGCATTCATCCATCATAATGAATCTAGACCATCCATTCTAATAATTCTACTCATTCCTCACCACACATTCACACACACTCTCCTATTTAATTCCCCCCCCCCTTCACACACCTATCCCTAGGCCGGCCCTAATTCCAAAGAGCATTGGAAACCCCCCTCCCTCACTCTCTCTCCTCCCTCTCCCCATTCGGCCGAGCCCCACTCCCCTTCCCTTTTCCTTCTCTTTTCTTCTTCTTCTTCTTCTTCTTCTTCTTCTTCTTTCCTCCTACTTCACCACCCACTTCACCACCTCACCAACACCCATACCAGCCAATCCACCACTACCTCAGCCCCTTCACCACCCCCACGACCACGTGCACAGCCCACCCTCACCGTGGACACTGTGCACAGCCTCCTCCCCTCACCACTTCATTCCACATCACCACCTCCACTTCATTCTTCATCACCACCACCATCCAACTTCATCACCACCACCATCCAACTTCACCACCACCAACCAGCCCCTTCACCACCCCCATCCAGTCACTCCACCACCACCATCCAGCCCTACGACCACCACGAGCACCATCAACTCCGACGAGCCTCCTTGAGGTTCATTCCTCCACCTCTCATGTATTAAATTCCAGAATATTAATTGTGTTAAATAGGAAGTTTATATATTGGAATGATGTTTAATTATGGAGATGTTTATATATTGTTAGAGTGTATATTGTGTGGATTAGTTTAGTGTATTTTTGAACATGAATAAGTGTCATGGATATATGCATGGGTGAAGGAAATGATAAATAAATTACATGTGGATTAATTACAATTTGAAAGAAGGATTCTTGAATATATATAAATGGTTAGTGTAGGTTTACATTGCACTATGTGTTAAGATATACTTTGGTTATTTCAAATGAGATTTTAGGTGAATGCATATGAAAATTAAAATGACTTGAGGATGGGTTTAATGAGGTTGACATAGTTTAAATATTTATAGTGAGCATGTATCTCGTATTTGATAAAGTTGGACTGTGGATTAGAGATTGTCTTCGACTTGAAATATAACAAATTAAATTAAATTATGAATTCGAGGAAAAGTGAGTTTTTGACATTTAAATAAATAATCGGGATGTATGGTACATGATAGAAATTATTAAATTAATTATGGAGAATTAATTTGAGGAGAGCATATAGAGGACTAGTTGTTTTGACTATCGTACCGAAAGTCAACTGTAGTCAACCCCCTAGTGTCTTGTCCCTGTGAGTCATAGCTGAGACTGAGTTTAGGTGTAGATGCGTGTCGCATCCCGCTTGGCGTAGAATAGATTATTGATTTTGGGTTGTATCTATCTCTAGGTACTGCGGGACCCGAGGACGTGGACGCGGTACTGGAACCCCGTCACCAGCAGCCTCGCGCAGGCAAGTATACCTTGCCTTGTTATACTGTTTAATTTTCTATATTTTAGCTGCCTGTTCATTGTTTTCGATATTATAACTGTGCGCGTCTGAGAGAAACTCGGGTGCAGTCAACGAATGCGTTGACGTTAGGACTTGTGTCTGACTTAGTGTCTAGTAGACCCACCTAAAGTTGTGGAGTTATTGGTATGACTCCCAGGCCTTAACACATCTCGTACACGTGTTGTGAGTCTCATGTAGGGCACGGTCCTGCGTATGTGGTTGGCCACCTGTACGTGTAGGCGTGCGACGGATAGGAAATAACTGCTATTAGTGATGCATGATAGAAGACTTAGCAGTTATTAGTAGGTGGAGCATAGACTAGCGTGGTACGATGGTCCTATCCCTGTCCTTGTTTGGTTGTAGGGATGGACCCTTGCTCTAACGTTGACTATGAGCCAGAGTTACGACGCCCCGGCGTAGTAGCAGAAGCGTATTGTGGATACAACATGCTTAGATCATGGGGCGGGGAGGACGACTAGTAGGCGTATGGGACACCCACTCCTTCTATACAGATACCGCACTCGACGGAGTGATACGGACGTATATATATTGCAGATACCACGTTCTCTAGAGTGTTGGACGTTACTTGTTACATATTGCAGATACCACACTCTAAAGAACGTTGGACGTTATACTATTTCAGATACCATGCTCCTCGGAGATGGACGTTATCAGGTGCCCGTGTTATAGGGGGCATATGTGGCATACACTAGCCGGTTGTCACGATTGGTAAATTACGTCAGCATATGTCTAGCCTACACATTCCCATACACTCAAGTTGTCCTCAAATTGCATTCACTTAGACGGTTAGCACACCCCCTTTATTTATTCAGTATTTACTTTATGGCATGTATTTTTGTATCTTGTTACGTCCCTCTGAGGACCTGGTTCCCTTCCAGGTTGTTTGTGCAGTTGTAGGATACTTGATCTGATAGAGTGTGGACATCATTGCAGGTATATTTATATTTTTAGCTATTTCAGTCTTGTATTACTTCCATTTTATTCTGCTTATATAGCCTAGTGTTTATAGACCTATATTGTTCTTCTGGTCTATTCGAACGGATGTGTTATTGGGCTGCAGACTGATGATGCGTATCGTTCTCCCTTGAGATTACTTATCCTGGATTGAGATTTAGATATAGTTGTTGTATATTAGAAATAGATTATTACTTGGATCACTTGACCATGGACAGCGTAAGTGCACTTCGTCGGGTCCATTAAATTGGAAAGCCCTACGGAGTCGTACCAGCTGGCCATTGCCACGTGTCTGGTCTCATAGATTTTGGGACTGGGGCGTGACATGGTTTTAGTGGTGGCCCATGCAGGTCAGAGCAAATCGTATCGGTTACGTTACTGTACCGAACGAGCCTGCAACTTAGGATTAATGTGAATAAGATCTCAATCCATAACCGATTTTAAAACTCCTCTTGTATGTGATTATCGCCCTTGGACTTCCAAATTTGCATTCGTTCAATCTTTGCCAATATCGCTATCCTTGTTTCTCGTCCCCTATTGTTCAGGAAAACGAATGCTTGTGACTGACGATTTTCCTCCAGAAGAAGATCGAAGACCAGACGACAGAAGACAGAATTCGTATACCTTTCTCTGAGAAGACTGTTACCTTATCAGGATTGATTGATGGGTTCTTTGGATTTTATAACTAGTGTAGAAGGATAGCAAGAGAACTTGGAGCCAGTAGTACCCTATTCGTACTCGAGATAGCAGTGATCTCGGAAGTACAAGGAGCTGGAAGGATGGTTGATCAAGGCCTAGAATAGTCTAAGGAAATGCATAGCCCGATGCTGGAAACTAGTGGTTGCATATTATAGCAATATCAGGAATGATATTATGGACTAGAGAAGATAAAATTTCAGGCTCTCAATTGGAAGATAATGATCTGATTTCAAGAAATGTGCTTGAGTGATACCATTATTGTACTATGTGACTTGGAGAGATAAATAACGAAAAGAAGAAATTTGAGGAATGAAATTTTAGAGAAAATTTGAGAAGAGAAATTATATTTTAGACAGGGAAGAATTTTTTTTTCTTTCTTTCAGAGGATTAGTGTGGTAAACAGAACAGGAGAATTTATTTTGAGGATTAAGTCTGAACGATGATACCGTCCTAGCATGAGTTGATTGAGCCAATACCACGCGACACTAGATTGTCGACGTAATTACGTTATTTATGGCCACCAGATTACCCTGAGTTGAGTTACTTCAGGGAGCCTGGGAGCATGGTGCCCATCTACCTTAGGAGTATACAACGCATGAGGTGAACCAGTGTACCACCATATTATATCAGGGTTGAGGATGTGATTCTAGATAATCTTCCAGGCCTGCCACCTAACAGAGAGATAGAGTTGTTATAGACTTGACTCCAAGAGCCGAGCCAGTTAATTTTCCGTCTTCAGACTAGCACCGATAGAGTTGGTTGAGTTATGGGTCCGTCGTGGAGGATCTCTTAGACAAGGGTTTCGGTCGGGCTAGTGTTTCTCCATGGGGCAATACCCATCTTAATTATGCCGAAGAAAAACGGGACGGTACAGTTGAATCAGCTAAGTGGCGCATATGTATTTTGAAGATCGATCTCAGATCCAGCTATCATCAGATCTAGGTACGGAGAGAGGGCATTCCTAAGACGACTTTTCGGACGTAGTATGTACACTATGAGTTTCTAGTCATGACGTTTGGTTTAACCAAGCGCCATCAGTATTTGTGAGCCAAATGAACAGTGTCTTCCACCAGTACTTGGATAAGTTCGTGGTGGTATTTATAGACTACATCTTGATATATTCCAAGAGCTAGGAGGAGCCTGAGAGGCATCTCAGAATCGTGTTGGAGACGCTGAGACATGAGAGGCTGTACGCCAAACTCAGCAAATATGAGTTTTGCTTGGATAGAGTACCATTTCTGGGACACATAATCACCGAAGATGGACTATCAGTTGATCCGGAGAAGATAGCTGCAGTAGAGACCTGGCCTACCCCTACATCAGTTACAGAGGTTAGGAGTTTCCTCGGACTTGCCGGATATTACCGGAGGTTCGTGGAAAACTTTTCGAGGATAGCTGCGCCTATGACGCGACTGACGCGTAAAGGCGAAGAGTTTATCTGGACCGACGAGTATCAGGCGGCTTTCGATGAGCTGAAGAAGCGCCTGACATCAGCACCGATTTTGATACTACCCTCAGGATCAGGAGGATTTGTAGTGTACAGTGATGCGTCAGGGAGCGGATTGGGATGTGTACTGATGCAACACGGCAAGGTGATAGCCCACGCATCGAGACCGTTGAGAGTTCATGAGAAGAACTATCCGACGCACGACTTGGAGCTAGCTGAGGTGATATTGCACTAAAGCTATGGAGATATTATCTTTAGGGTGAGCGTGTTGAGATTTATACAGATCATAAAAGCCTGAAGTACGTCTACACGCAGAAGGAGCTCAACATGAGGCAGAGACGTTGGCTAGAGTTGATGACCGATTATGATATTGAGTTGCAGTACCACCCTGGCAAGACGAATGTCATAGCAGATGCCTTAAGCAGGAAGCCCATGTCATACTTTTTGACGACGCAGCGACGGTTGCTAGAGGATCTCCAGGAGCTTGGGATAGAGATCGTATTGCCAGGCATGGATGGACAGATGGCCAGCCTCGAGGTTCAGTCTACCCTGATTGAGAGGATCAGGGCAGCCCTGCCAACAGATGCGAGATTTCGACGTCTACGAGAGAGGACAGAGGCCGGCATGCAGACGGGACTCAGGATTCACAAAGACAAAATATTGAGGTGTGGAGATCGCCTATACGATCCGAGAGGCAACCTACACCAAGAGTTGATGGCCGAGGCTCATTGCTTGATTTAATCTATTCATCCCGGGGGTACGAAGATGTACCGAGACTTAAGGCAACATTACTGGTAGCATGGGATGAAGAGAGAGATTGAGAGATTCGTGGCAAGATGCTTGGTATGTCAGCAAGACAAGGCTGGATAACAGAGAACTGCAGGACTAATGCAGCTGTTTCCCAATTTTCGAGTGGAAGTGGGAACACATTAACAGGGACATCGTCACAGGATTCCCGCAGAGCCCTAGTGGGAAGGATGCAATTTGGGTTGTCATAGACAGACTCACAAAGTCTGCCCATTTCTTGCCCTTCAGAGTAGGGCAATCCACAGAGATATTAGTTGATATGTATATGAGACAGATAGTACGACTACATGGAGTGCCTGGCAGCATCGTATCGGCTCGTGATTCCAGATTCATGTCACATTTTTGGCGGAGTATGCAGGAGAGCTTAGGAACTCGTCTCAAGTTCAGCACTACGTAGCATCCACAGACTGATGGACAGTCAGAGCGCACGATACAGATATTGGAAGATATGTTGAGAGCGTGCATGATTGATTTTGGAGGATCTTGGAAGGACCATCTACACTTGGTAGAATTCTCCTACAATAACAGTTACCAGGCCAGCATACAGATGGCACCTTATGAGGCACTGTACGACAGGAAATGTAGGTCGCCAGTTTGTTGGAGTGACGTGGGAGAGCGTCAGATACTTGGTCCGAAATTGGTGACACAGACAGTAGAGAAGGTCAAGCAGATTCAGAGCCACCTGCGCGCAACACAGAACAGACAGAAACACTGGGCAGATGCGTACCGCAGGCCATTGGAGTTCAAGGAGGGTGACCACATATTTTTGAGGATATCGCCCACTCGTGGTACCATCAGATTCAGAGGCAGAGGCAAGCTGAGTCCGAGGTATATCGGACCTTTTGACATTCTGGAACGAGTTGGCGAAGTGGCTTACCGTCTTGCATTACCTCCAACATTAGAGGGAGTACATGATGTATTTCATGTATCGCAGCTGAGGAGATATGTCGCAGACCCTAGCCACGTACTGGATCATTCAGAGATTACAGTTGGGCCTAGTCTGTCTTACGTAGAGCAGTCGGTCGAGATTCTCGATCGCAGCGAGAAGACTTTGAGAGGACAGACGATTCGACTGGGCAGAGTGGCATGGAAGCACCATTCACCAGGCGAGTCTACTTGGGAGCACGAGGATTCTATTCGGCAGCGATTTCCGTACTTATTTGAGGAGCAAGGTACGAATTTACGTACGGCAATTTAATTACTAGTTATTTTAAATTCTTTTAGATATTATCGTGCTTTACTTTTAATTTCGGGGACGAAATTTTTCTAAGTTGGGAAGAATGTAAAACCCCTCGATTAATTCTATAGATAGTCAGGTTAGGATTTGGAAAATTTTGGATTTTTCAGAAGATGATGAGGTTTAGAGTAGAGTTGAGTTTGTCTGTGATTTTAATTTATTTAATTAAAATCCTAAGCGCGTCCTATCGTTGTCTAATTTTTCGGAGCCCATTTTCAGCCCATAAATTCTATACAAATATTGTACTTCTGACTAGACCCGCCAAATTAGGCACTGGACTTTTCTGTCACAAAAAGTCAGATTTTCGTTGTGCTCTAAATTAATTGCATAATTTTTCGAATTTAAAATTCATATTTAATTCGGTGTCGGACTCCTGTGTCGTTACTCTAAATTTTGGGATACCAACTTAACCCGTTGATCCGGACCAACAAATGGGTCCAAGACTGACTCCAAGCCCCCACCATTTTTGGCTTTTGCGCCATTTCCGGATTTTGACCCCAAGTGCCCAAAATTAAATTAAATTTGCGAGACGCTTATTTCTATTTAATTCGGGATTACCAACTTGGTAAATCCCATTTAAATCCTAAATTAATCCTAATGCCCATTTAATTAAACCCGTTCCTCACCCACACTACCCCCTCGTCATACAATTTAATAAACGCAAATTCCGGCACAATTTTTGCATCATTTCATGTGTTTGTACAAGTTCCCGAACTTAAGGGGCTAATGTGCAAATGTAGCAAATATGTGTCACTTTCTCATTGGTTTGGGCTAATGAAGAAAGCCTCTTCCCTCTTTTGACCGGTCACAACCCACCCCCTCTCTCGCATGGAAGCATTCATCCATCATAATGAATCTAGACCATCCATTCTAATAATTTCACTCATTCCTCACCACACATTCACACACACTCTCCTATTTAATTCCCCCCCCCCCCTTCATACACCTATCCCTAGGCCGGCCCTAATTCCAAAGAGCATTGGAAACCCCCCTCCCTCACTCTCTCTCCTCCCTCTCCCCATTCGACCGAGCCCCACTCCCCTTCCCTTTTCCTTCTCTTTTCTTCTTCTTCTTCTTCTTCTTCTTCTTCTTCCCTCCTACTTCACCACCCACTACACCACCTCACCAACACCCATACCAGCCATTCTACCACCACCTCAGCCCCTTCACTACCCCCACGACCACGTGCACAGCCCACCCTCACCGTGGACACTGTGCACAGCCTCCTTCCCTCACCACTTCATTCCACATCACCACCTCCACTTCATTCTTCATCACCACCACCATCCAACTTCATCACCACCACCATCCAACTTTACCACAACCAACCAGCCCCTTCACCACCCCCATCCAGTCACTCCACTACCACCATCCAGCCCCACGACCACCACGAGCACCATCAACTCCGACGAGCCTCCTTGAGGTTCATTCCTCCACCTCTCATGTATTAAATTCCAGAATATTAATTGTGTTAAATAGGAAGTTTATATATTGGAATGATATTTAATTATGGAGATGTTTATATATTGTTAGAGTGTATATTGTGTGGATTAGTTTAGTGTATTTTTGAACATGAATAAGTGTCATGGATATATGCATGGGTGAAGGAAATGATAAATAAATTACATGTGGATTAATTACAATTTGAAAGAAGGATTCTTGAATATATATAAATGGTTAGTGTAGGTTTACATTGCACTATGTGTTAAGATATACTTTGGTTATTTCAAATGAGATTTTAGGTGAATGCATATGAAAATTAAAATGACTTGAGGATGGGTTTAATGAGGTTGACATAGTTTAAATATTTATAGTGAGCATGTATCTCGTATTTGATAAAGTTGGACTGTGGATTAGAGATTGTCTTCGACTTGAAATATAACAAATTAAATTAAATTATGAATTCGAGGAAAAGTGAGTTTTTGACATTTAAATAAATAATCGGGATGTATGGTACATGATAGAAATTATTAAATTAATTATGGAGAATTAATTTGAGGAGAGCATATAGAGGACTAGTTGTTTTGACTATCGTACCGAAAGTCAACTATAGTCAACCCCCTAGTGTCTTGTCCCTGTGAGTCGTAGCTGAGACTGAGTTTAGGTGTAGATGCGTGTCGCATCCCGCTTGGCGTAGAATAGATTATTGATTTTGGGTTGTATCTATCTCTAGGTACTGCGGGACCCGAGGACTTGGACGCGGTACTGGGACCCCGTCATCAGCAGCCTCGTGCAGGCAAGTATACCTTGCCTTATTATACTGTTTAATTTTCTGTATTTTAGCTGCCTGTTCATTGTTTTCGATATTATAACTGTGCGCGTCTGAGAGAAACTCGGGTGCAGTCAACGAATGCGTTGACGTTAGGACTTGTGTCTGACTTAGTGTCTAGTAGACCCACCTAAAGTTGTGGAGTTATTGGTATAACTCCCAGGCCTTGACACATCTCGTACACGTGTTGTGAGTCTCATGTAGGGTACGGTCCTGCGTATGTGGTTGGCCACCTGTACGTGTAGGCGTGCGACGGATAGGAAATAACTGCTATTAGTGATGCATGATAGAAGACTTAGCAGTTATTAGTAGGTGGAGCATAGACTAGCGTGGTACGATGGTCCTATCCCTGTCCTTGTTTGGTTGTAGGGATGGACCCTTGCTCTAACGTTGACTATGAGCCAGAGTTACGACGCCCCGGCGTAGTAGCAGAAGCGTGTTGTGGATACAACATGCTTAGATCATGGGGCGGGGAGGACGACTAGTAGGCGTATGGGACACCCACTCCTTCTATACAGACACCGCACTCGACGGAGTGATACGGACGTATATATATTGCAGATACCACGTTCTCTAGAGTGTTGGACGTTACTTGTTACATATTGCAGATACCACACTCTAAAGAACGTTGGACGTTATACTATTTCAGATACCATGCTCCTCGGAGATGGACGTTATCAGGTGCCCGTGTTATAGGGGGCATATGTGGCATACACTAGCCGGTTGTCACGATTGGTGAATTACGTCAGCATATGTCTAGCCTACACATTCCCATACACTCAAGTTGTCCTCAAATTGCATTCACTTAGACGGTTAGCACACCCCCTTTATTTATTCAGTATTTACTTTATGGCATGTATTTTTGTATCTTGTTACGTCCCTCTGAGGACCTGGTTCCCTTCCAGGTTGTTTGTGCAGTTGCAGGATACTTGATCTGATAGAGTGTGGACATCATTGCAGGTATATTTACATTTCTAGCTATTTCAGTCTTGTATTACTTCCATTTTATTCTGCTTATATAGCCTAGTGTTTATAGACCTATATTGTTCTTCTGGTCTATTCGAACGGATGTGTTATTGGGCTGCAGACTGATGATGCGTATCGTTCTCCCTTGAGATTACTTATCCTGGATTGAGATTTAGATATAGTTGTTGTATATTAGAAATAGATTATTACTTGGATCACTTGACCATGGACAGCGTAAGTGCACTTCGTCGGGTCCATTAAATTGGAAAGTCCTACGGAGTCGTACCAGCTGGCCATTGCCACGTGTCTGGTCTCATAGATTTTGGGACTGGGGCGTGACAGCCGAGGTTAACTACCTCATGTGGTATCACCCATAGTAGCATGAGATCATTAGCATCTTAGTATTATTGTACTACATCCCAGCATGAAGCCTTGCACTTTTATGCGATGTTACGCCCCGGTGACATGGATCATTGCTGAGGTTAACTAACTCATGTGGTGTCACCCACTATAGCATGAGGTCACCGGCCTCTTAGTAGTATTGTGCTACAACTTTCTATCTTTTCAGCATTAGGCTACTTGCCTATTTGCGGTGATATTGCCGCTGTGACATGGCTCATAGTCGAAGCTTTACATCTTTTATCTCATCGTGGTGTCACACCACTGTAACATGGGATACAAGTTCTTTGTAGTGTTGAACTACACGTGCTTCCTACAGTGCATGCCAGACTTTTACTCTGTCCGAGAACTCATTATGACGTCGAAGCCATCCTTACACATGGATTGTTCTATAGAACAAAAAAGTAGACTACAATAGTTTCGGGTACATATCCCACAGTGTCCATAAGCACTACCTACTATACCTGATATTTTTTCAGTCAGTGGTCCTCCCTTGAACCAAAAGTTAGATGCCTAGTAGATTTCTCTTTGAACTAATAGCATAAAACTTAATGGTAGGTTTACAAAGACATAATATCAGAGGTCCTTCAAGCCCATTTTACTTGCTGTGTCTTTGACTAGCTGGCACTTGAGAGCTTTAGTGAATGGATCTACCAGGTTCTCCTTACTCCTAACATCCACCACTGCAATAACACCAATATTGATGAGATTGTTCAGTGCTATGTGCCAAAGCCGTACAGTCCTCTTCTTACCATTAAAGAGATTGTTAGATGCTACTGCTGCAGTTGTCTGGTTATCACAGTATATCTATACAGCCATAATCTGTGCACCAACCATTAAAAAATTATACATGAGCTCCCGAAATCATTCTGCTTCATCTGCTGCGGCTATAAGTGTATAGAACTTAGACTCCATTGATGAGCGTGAGAGCATACTCTGCTTCTTCGACTTTCACGATATAGTAGCTCCACCCATTGAGAAAATATATCCTCATGTGGATCTCTCGCTCTCTTTTTCTGAGCATCATCTAGCATCACTGAAGCCTTCTACCACTGCTGGATCTCTGCTTTAGTAAAGTGCAAACTTTTGATTCTTCTTGTGGTATCTTATCACCCTCTTCACAGCTTTCCAGTATTCAACACCTGGGTTACTCGTGAATCTACTCAGCATCCCCACAGTAAAATCAATGTCAGGACTAGTGGCATTTGTAGAATACATCAAGCTCCCGATGATGCTAGAATACTCCAACTGTCTGATACTTTTTCCTGGATTAGGTTTCAGTTTCTTGTCACACCTATATGGAGTATTGATCCCTGGAAGATCCTGATATCCATAACGTGTGAGCATCTTCTCCATATAGTGAGCTTGTGATAGAGGAAGCCCAACTTTTGTCCGAATTATCTTAATCCCAATGATGACATCTGCATCTCTTATGTCCTTCATACTGAATTTAGACGAGAGAAACATATTTTTTCTAGTGACACATTCTTCATCCGTACATAGGATTAGCATGTCGTCCATATAGAGACAAACGATGACACCTCTATCGCCAGTGAACTTTGTGTATGCACACTTATCAGTTTTGCTGACCTTGTAGCCATTTGATCTGATAACTTTGTCAAACTTCTCGTGCCACAATTTGGGAGCTTGCTTCAGACCATACAGAGATTTTACTAGTTTGCATACTTTGTCTTTAAGACCTTTGATGACAAACCCTTCTGGCTGCTGCATGTAAATCTTCTCAGTCAGTTCACCATTCAGAAATGATGTCTTGACGTCCATCTGATGAATCACCATTCTGTGAATTGCACCTAGAGCAATCAGCATCCTGATAGTAATCATCCGTGCAACGAGAGCATAGATGTCAAAGTAGTCAACCCTCTGTATCAGAAAAAATTCCTTGACCAATAGCCTGGCCTTAAACTTGTCAACAGTTCCATCTACTTTCATCTTCTTCTTAAAGATCCACTTGCATCCGATAGGTTTAGCACCTTCAGAAAGATCGACTAACTTTTAAGTATTATTAGAAGTTATCGAGTCAAATTCGTCATGGATATCCTCTTTCCAGAAAATAGCGTATTTAGTCTTCATTGTCTCATCATAGGTTAGCGGACCAGCTTCCACATGATATGTAACAAAGTCTTCTTCGATTTATTTTGGCCACGTCACTCGCTTTGTTTTTGGCTCAGCAATTTCTAGTTCAAATATTGTCTCATCAACGATAACTTCTTCTTTGACTACTTCTCTTTGAGAGGTACTGGCCTCGTCTGTGCTAGCAGTATTCTCAGGGACATCCGCAAGAATAACATTCTTGTGCCTAGCAAACTTGTCTTCAAAGAATTTTGTGTTGCGAGATTCTATGATATGATTAAATTCGATATCAAGGAACCTCCAAGCATCACTCTTATCAATATAGCCCAGAAATATGGTCTTCGTAGTTCTCGTTCCCAGCTTCTAAATCTTGAGGTCTGGAAGCTTCACATATGACAGATACCCCTACACTCGAATGACATTCAAGTTGGGTCTGACCTTGAACTAGAGTTCATGATGAGTAATCTCAGATATCGTGAACGGTACTCTATTCAGAATAAATGTAGTCGTAAGCGTTGGTTCTCCCTATAAGCACTTTGGAAGTCCTGTTGTCAGCAACATGGAGTTCTTCATCTCTGTTAACGTCAAGTTCTTTCTTTCTGCTACACTATTAGATTGGGAAGAATACGGAGTAGTAGTTTCGTTGATAATTCCATGTTCTTTACAGAACAATGTGAACTCTAAGGAATGATATTCTCCGCCTCGATCGGTTCTGAGTCTTTTGAGTTGTTTACCGGTTTAACGTTCTGATTCAGCCTTGAAGTCCTTGAACTTCTCTAAGGCTTTGTCTTTCAACTTGAGAAGATATACGAATGTGTACTTTAAGAAATCGTCAATGAAAATGACGAAATACTTCATTCCGACTTTTGTGGAGAATTGCTTGAAGTCACAGATATCTGAGTGCACCAACTCCAGAAGATATGTTTGGTTCACTCTTTTGAATGGCTTTCTGACGATCTTCGTCTGCACACATACTTCATATTTTTCCACCTTTTTACCCCCGCACTTGGAGATAAGGCCTAGACTTGACATCTTATTAATGTGTTTATAATGCACATGTTCCAGTCTATTAAGCCACAACTCAAAAGAATAACTAGAAGTAAAGACTGCATTAATACAAATAAAAGGAGTTACAAGCTGTAGTTTAAACATTCTTTCGGTACAAAAAGATTTTTCAAAGTATATTCCCTTGTAGGACATCACAATCTGACCGGCATTGATATCCATCCTCAGGCCCTCCTTGCGCAGTAGACTCACAAAAACCATATTTTTGGCGATCATTGGTACGTGCTTCATATTCTCCAGTGTAAGTGACTTTCAAGAAGTTAGCTTCAGCACTACCATCCCGATCCCTAGTACTGCAACTTGAGACTTATCCGCCATTGAGACTTTCTCAAAGGTAGGCTCATACTTGGCGAACAGCTCCTTCTTAGAGCACACACGACAAGATGCACCAGTGTCCACCCACTAGTCAGTGTCCACGCCGTGTGACTCAACCTGCGCAATTATAGCAACTAGGTTAAGATCACCTTGCGCTTTCGGTTTAGGCTTTGACCTGAAGTTTCTCTTGTAGTGACCCTTCTTACCACAGTTGTAGCACGTCACTCAATCTTCGGCTTTGGCTTGAACTGAGCCAACTTCACCTTCAGCTAGTTGAAGTCCTTCCTCTTCTTCTTATAAAAAAATTTCTGCTTTCCTTTAGAGTCACTAGTATGTACCATATTTTCCTTAGCCAACTTCTTGGACAAGGAGTCCAACTTTAATTGCCTCATTGCTTCCTCTTCAATGTGAATCCAGTGAAGAAGATCTTCGAGCTAGATCTCCATCTTTTTATGGTACATGTCAGTCTTGAACTTAATCCAGCCTGGAGGAACTTTGGTGACGATAGCCCCCACCATAAATTTGTTTGCTTGCTTCATACCCTCTTTCTTCAGTTTCTGCTGCATCTTCAAAAGTTTCTTAACTTGTGGAAACATCACCTTCTCGTCCTCAAATTCCAAAGTAAAGAATTTCTCGACGAGATGGATTTTTGACATTTTCTTATCAGTTTTGTAGTGCTTTTCAAGAGATTCCCAAACATCTCTTGCCTTATCCTTCTTATTGTAGGACTCTGCAATCAAGCCGTCCATAGCAATGAAAATCAACAACCTGCAGAGGTTGTTGTCTTTCTTCCACTTGGAGTGCGCATCTTACGCCACGCCAATTGTAAGCTCTACTCCATCTTCGGGAATGGTAGGCTCAGGATCAACCAACACACAAGAAACTTTGACAAGATGAAGATTCTAGGAGATCTTTCTCTTCCAAATATTGTAGTGTTCGCCATAAAATTTCTCAAGCTTGTGAAATCTAGTATCGAGAAGATTTGAGAAGTTGTCCATTCTAACTCGGATCTTACCTTGAGATTGGTAGTCCCGAAGTTAGATCAAATTAGAGGAGATCCATAAACTAGAGACTCACATAAGAGTTTCTCTACAAAAGTTGGTACACTGAGATTCACACAATAATTCCTCTTCAGTGACACACAACTTCACAGAAGCACTGTACCAAGAACATGTTACAAACTGACCAAAGAGAAAAGAAAAGGAAAAAAATAACAAGAATCATAAAGCGTTCTTCTCTTTACGTTTGCAGACGCTACAATGAGAAAGAACAAACACAAGAAAAGAAAAACAAAGAAAGAAACTCCTTGCTGGGGTGATCAAAACCCCCAGTGCTCAAGGCAAGATTCGCCCTACACGACGATCTGCCCCTAGGATCCAGCAAGTTCACACGAGAACTTCTGAAATGCTCTAAGTCACCTTCGGAATCACTCGGTAAAAGAATATGTGAAAGGGTATTCACTGGGCCGCATGCTTCTCTGGTCCTCTCTGGTTTTTCTCTCTCTCTCAATTATCCTAACAGCCCAAATGAAAAAGGAGAGCCTCTATTTAAAGAGAATTTTAGCAACTATGTGGCCTGAGAAAAAACTAGGCCGCATACGCACTGACCGACCAGTTGCACCCAAACTGGGGCGACTGGGCTGCATGCGTCGATCGAGCCGCATGTGCCGCCTGCACGCTGTACTGCTCAGAGCAGACAGCACCGCCAGGCGCCGAAAGCTGCAATCGCGTGGCACAGAGAGCCACGCCCCGCCCACGCCAGACTGAGTCACCAACATCAGTCCATGTCCCCTCCATATAGTTCCTTGCCTCATGATGACCTGGCCCAAGGCCCCTAGCCGTAAGGGCACTGGGCCTTATTTGCACCTAGCCGCATGGGTACCGGGCCGCATCAGTTCCTGGCCGTATGTACAACGGGCCACATGTGCCCCTGACCGTATGCACTCCTGGCCGCATGGGCTCCTGGACTCATGTGCTCTTGGCCGCTTGGGTTCCAGGCCGCATAGCTCCACGAAGCATGCGCCCGAGCAAAAAATCATTCATGCAACTCGCGCATAAAAGGAGCGCACGTGCGCCATACGACGATGCTGACGTGCTAAGTGCAAAGCGTGCCAACAAAGCTCCCTTGAGCCAGAGCCCGAGCCCGAGCCCGAGCCCGAGTCCGAGTCGCTAAGCACCTACGGGACTTAGCTCCTAAGGAAAACTTCCCAAAGGTGTTGACAAAATAATGATTGTCATAATGGGTTTCACACTTAATCCCTCTAGGAAAATCAACCCACATGGGCCCCCAACCTATGTGCATATACCAATACTAAGCAAACCTATATATTGAGATATACACATTGGTAGTTTTACAATGTGGGACTAAAACTCCCAAAGCAAAGTAAAAAAACACCAACAATTTGAATACAAAAAATAATAACTGACTTGATAATAAAAAAAGGGCAATTTGATAGCTTACAGGTCTTTCCTAACTTCAAAGCATTAGACGATGCCATTAGCAGACTTGTTGTTTATTGAATGACTGAAAATCATTGTTATCATGGTTCTTGCAAAGTTGGATATGACGGCTAGGAAAAACCAACATACCAGTATTTTTTATAAATATATACAAGCTTTGGATTTCTCTTGTTCTCTATCTTCCAACTTTTGTACCTTAGTAGAAATTTGATGCCATATTGGTAAAGATTGTCCATTTATCTTATATCATGTAATTATAATTTTTTATTTGGAACAACACAGTTAGGTCTATCGTCCTTCTATGAGATTTATAATTTGCATAATCTATTCGTCATTTAAAGTCAAATTGGACTTAAATGCAAAAAATGATCCATCCTCATCTTTCATATTTTTTTCCTCTACCCATATGAGAAAGTTTGTGAAAGAAAGCAATATTTGAATTGGATGTCATTGTCTAGATCTTATCTGAACCAATTCAATTTTGATATAGTTGGTATTCGAGATGTGTATGTAATAAAAACTTTCTCATATAATATGTCTTAAATCTTGAAATTTTAAACTAGTATATGTAACTTTGAAAAGTATAACAAAGTCAGATTTAAATGCAAATAGGCTCATTAAAATTCTTATTATAATTGATTATGATGGAAATACATTCTTTACTCAGATCCATCCCAATGAATGGATTACTTAATCTAAACGGATAGGTGAATCAAAATATTCATATTCGTATTAATCAATTATTTGGGTTGATATTTTATAAAGTTATTTATATTTATCCCCCCCTCCTCCCATTTTTATTTTAATTAGTGGTACCTCCCAATCCTTCATACAAATACAAATAACTTTATTTTATAATATTCTTATTCGTATTAATTTATTAGAATAATGATATTTAAACCTCCAAAGTGTCCCTCCAAACCATCCCTTCTTATGTGACAGATGACGTGGCGGTTAATGTGGCAGCTGACATAAAAAAATATAAAATTAAAATTAATATTAACATTAACATTAAAATTAAAATTAATATTAATATTCATATTAATATTAATATTAATATTAATATTAATATTAATATTAACATTAACGTTGACATTAATATTAAATTTAATATTAATATTTAAATTAATATTAACATTAATATTAAAACTAACATTAAGATTAACATTTAAAAAAAATGGTGATTAATTTTTTGGATTAAAAATTTGCCATGTCAGTTGTCACATAATACTATTTAGTATGTCACGTCAACCGGCCACAAAAGGTGAGATGGTTTGGAGAAATATTTTGGAGGTACAAATAACAATATTCAATTCATTAATAGTTATGACATCTGGGATTAATATATAGGTATTATAAAAGTTTTTATTGTAATTTATTATTTTTAATAGGAAGCATCGTGTTTCCTACATAAAAATTTCTGACTACGTCACCGAATTATAAGTATAATCTCCAAGACAGTATGTGCTATTCTTTTGCAAAAAGACCATTGTGATAAAGATGATGATTATGATGATGATACTAGTGATCACAAAATTTTAATTATGACGATGACGATTAAAGATCAAGGAAAATAGTTTGACTAAAAAGTAAGCATACCGCCACCACAATTTCATCCTTAGTCACCAGATCACGCGTTTCATTATCAACCTTGATGTGCCTCCTCAAAGCCTAAAACGTTTTTCTTAAATCAGTTTGCCATATCCATTAGAAAATGAAAAGACAAGTTACCTCCATCTACCAACATAGCATGTAAAGGTCCCTGTTGGACTGCTAAAGAAATTAAACATTCTAAATTCGGCATAAGCTATAACTAGATCTTTATTAAGATCATATTCATAAAAAGCAACATAATTCTCACGATATTCTTGATGTATTTTCTCTATAACAAAAATAAAAAGCAGCTTCATTCAAAATGCAAAGTATTGTTTACGTTGTACAGAAAATAGACGTCAGCAATGATCCTAATAACATACAATGTCGTGTGCACAGAGATAACTTTGTCAACCAAACTTCTTAGAAAATTTACTAGATTATCACAAACAACCAGAACATTCAACCAATAATACAATGCAGACCAATAGTTTGGTAATGGAAAGAAAATACTATAATTTGTAATTTTGTGCACAATCCTCTAGAAAAACAGGATGCACGAGTTCAATATACAAAGGACTAGAGAAAAATATGTAGAGTGAGGGAGATCCATTCTCAGAGATTGAATGTATTGATCAGTCATTAGGCAACAGGAATGTGAAACATCATTCCTGCTCATTGTAGCAGTCTGAATGCAAACCAGAAAATACATTCAATACAGTGTAGACCAATAGTTTGGTAAATGGAAAAACTACCATAATTTAGTAACGAAATTGGCTATCATGTATTGCTTGTGTTAGAACATGAAAATAAATTTTGGTTTATAGTTAGACTCTCGCATGCTACCTTAGCTTCGTGCTAGTAGACTTTGTTAATGCTTCGAGTATATCATTATATACTCTTCGTGGTACACTGTTTCACTTGTTTACACTACTCGTCTTATAGATTATGTCTTATAGATTATGTCGTCCGATATATCCCTGTACGGTTTCATTTCTCGTACTACCCCTTAGATCCATGCTAAACGTAAAGACTTATGTTCTAAAATAAACTATATCGCAAGTTTTTCTTATGCATATGTTTCAACATTGTTTTAATGCTTGTCTGCTTACATGCTAACTTGTACTCGTTTATCTCGTTTTAATGTTTGTCATATAATTTTATGCCGCAATTCTGTAACAACATGTATCTAGTTAGCCAGAAGACTATCAAATAGTCTTTTTGTGCAATATGAACCTACAAGTATTCGGGATCGTTAGATTCAAGACAGTTTTCGAACTAGACTTCGATGGACGTATGATTAATATGGAGCTTAGAAATATTATTCTCCTATTAAATAAGTTACAACCGAAAGAATAATAAGAATAATGGTTTCTCCTTACATCACACACTTATCATCTTAAAAATGCTTGCCGGCTATGGAGTTACTTAGGAAGACAAGTATGAAAGCTTTAATAGATGAATCAAGTGGCGATGGGCCGTAGTGCCCCTTATGTAATATGTTATCCCCATAAGTGACAGCCTTAAGTTCGGTAAAGTAGTAAAGTGGATATCAACCTTATGTGATATGTTTATTATTTTATTTCTTAAATTTTGTGTTGATAATACTAATGTATTATCGTTCATGAAAATAATTATATGAACATTAAACTTTGAGGACAACATTTTTAAAGTTCATCTCAGATCTCGAAATCTAAAATCTGCCACTGGAGAAGATCTAGATTAATGATATCCCCTCAAATTTTAATTAATAGTGATACAAATATATAAAGACTCGTGGAAGAATATGATATATCCATATACAACGAACACACCAAAATAATCCTGAAATACGTGCAATTTAGAGTAACTTATATACCTGATAAAAAAAATAAACAAAACAAAAGTAAGTAACTGTTGGAGTTCAATCTGGATTTGGTAAATTTTAGAGTCCAAATATGGCCAATGATTTGATTTGATATAATTTAAAAATCTACATTAAATGTAAGATTTGATTAGATTTTAAATTTGTATCAAATATTTAATTTGACCATATTTGGACATCCATAATTGGTGTTGGGCTATTTTAGGTGAAATAAGATTCTTATTTTAAGGTTTTTTATTTAGAAAATCATATTATGACCTAAAATATAATTTTTTATCCTATAAATATAAGAGGAGGGTGGAGGCACAAAGTATAGCACAAGTTGGCGATTTGGGGTACTCGTCCATAGAAAATCTAAGAGAAAGTATGTGCTTGGTGTACGTTAGACAGGGGTTGGTTATCTCAGGTAGGTTGGCCTAAAGTTTTCGCTACGGGCACTCTCAGACACGGTGTCAGAACATTTGCAGGGCATGTCCGATTTTCAATATCTGGTATCAAGGTTACTGGTTTTGGTTCTGGCAACTATGTCTACGGAGCAGATGAAAACTCGTATGATCACCCTCACATGGGTGAATTGGGCAATTTTGAAGCCAAGGATGGAGGATCTACTCTGGTACAAGGACTTGCATGGTCCGTTGGAGGACGACAACGCTAAGTCATCAGACAAAGTTGCTGAAGACTGGAAACTACTGGATCGGAAGGCCGTTGGATTCATCCGCAAATGGTTGGACGACTCTGTATTTCACTACGTGTCCATGGAGAGTTCGGCAAAAGAATTATGGGATAAGCTACATTCACGGTACGAAAGGAAGACGGCTGGCAACAAGGCATTTCTGATTCACCAACTCGTCAACTTGAAGTACACAGAGGGTGCCCTAGTGGCACAACATCTGAACGAGGTTCACAGTATTATCAATCATTTGTCTGCGATGAAGATGGTGATTGATGACGAGCTTCAGGCCCTTTTGCTTTTGAGTTCTCTTCCGGAAAGGTGGGAGACGTCAGTGGTGTAGTAAGAAACTATGAGCCTGGTGGAGTTATCACGATGGAGGCAATCAAAAAAAGTTTGTTGAACGAGAAGATCTGGCATAAGCAAGTGGAATCGTCGTAGGAGTCCACTCTGGTGGCTTCCTACGAGAAGGGAAGACCCAGGTAACAGGCGAGGACAGGAAGGAGTTCTTAGGATCTTGCGACTGTGGACCGCAATGAGGGATGCTATCACTATGGGAAACTGTATGGAGCTCAAAGCTGAGAAGGCCAAAGTCAAGGATGCTCAGGAGGATCTCACGGCTATGGAAGATCTCATCATCGCAGCAACCGACGCAGAGAAATCTTGTGGCATGTGTCATGATGACGATTGGGTCATGGACACGGGGGCATCGTATCACGCCACTCCTTATAGGAGAATCTTCATGTCATACCACGACGGTAGGTTTGGACATGTGAAGATGGACAACAAGGGGATGGCTGCAGTTGTAGGCATCAGTGATGTGCACTTGACAACGGAGCTTGGTGAGAAGCTCATTCTCAAGGATGTGCGACATGTACCGAGTTTGTGCTACAAATTGGTTTCGGTAGGGAAGCTGACGGATGATGATTGTCACAGTTTATCTGGAGAAAAGATTGTATGCTTATAAAGGGTTCCCAACAGCTGGCTCGAGGAGATTTATGTTGTGGCATGTACAGGCTCAAGCCGCTGAGTTGTACAAGCAGGCCACAGACATCGGATGAAGGCTCGAGGGGTATTCGACATGAGTTAGATTGTCTGGAACTTGCTCAGGAGGGGTTTTGAGATATTTTGAAGATTACGGAGGATTCGGTTCGTCGAGACAAAGTTACGAATGGTGATGAGCCAAAGACTGAGGGTCAGTATGTCAGTCCCATCACAGTTGGTCGGTCTCTAGTTGGGGGTTGCTTCACGGATTCGATCTTGGCGACGTGTGGTTGGCCAAAGCTTCACGGAGCGACATTCGTTTTAGCAGTTCGAGGCCAAAGAGGAGATCAAGGTTTACAGCAAACTCAATCAGAGGCGGGAGCATCACCATTCATACAGCTCCGACGGAGCTGTAGGTCATCGACGAAATGCACAGTGCGTGATATTCTGCTCGTGGATGCATGTGTATAGGGGAGCTTTAAGTTTGGACACAAAGATGGACAGATTCAGGAGTCGAATCTCAGAAGAATTGCACCGTCCACTTTGTTGGGCCAGCCAAGGGTGAAGAAGCTCGTCGGAACGTTAACATATTTCGATAAAAGACGGAAGTCGGGGACAGGCAACCAAGACTCACGGTGAGGCTGATAGTCAAGGACTTTGGTCTCAGCCGTATCATTGATGTCGGCAGGATCCCTAGGATCTAGCAAGTTCATACGAGAACTTCTAGAACGGTCTTGGTCACCTTCGGATCACTCAAAAAAATAATTTGTGGAAGGGTGCTTGCTCACTACGGCCGCATATTCCTCTGGTGCTCTAGGTTTTTTCCCAATTTAAAAGAAAGAGAAGCTCATATATATATAGAGTAAAACATCACCTATGCAGCCTGAGAAAGCTCAAGGTCGCATATGCGCTAACCAACACCAGGCCGCATGCGTAGTCGTAGCAGCATGTGACGCTGGAGCCGCATGCTTCGCCACCGCCGCCTGTCAAGCTGCACAGGACAGCACCGTCAAACGCCGCCAAGCGCCGAAAGTATCAGCCACTGTGCACAGATACCATCGTGTCGCATACGTCGGATAAACTGGATGGCAAGGATAACCATGCGCCGCATGCGCCACCAACAGCTGACCCTGTCCCCTCCACATGGGACTCGCTCATACAAGCTCGCTGGCCGCATAGCGAAGTGCGTCAACAAAGCACCACTTTGGGCCCTTGAGTCCGAGTCCGAGTCGCGGGCTTAGCTCCTAAGAAAAACTTCCCAAAGGTGGTGACAAAATAAAGATTATCATAATGGGGTTCACACTTAATCCCTCTAGGAAAATCAACCCACATGGACCACCACCACATGTGCATATATCAATACTAAGTAAAGCTATATATTGAGATATACACATTGATGGTTTTCCAATGTGGGACTAAACTACCAAAGCAAAGTGGAAAACACCAACAGTTGATAATGAATATCTTGTTATAGACCCTTAACTCAAAAGTAAAAATGATATCGCACGGGCTTACAAAATGGACGCAAAATGAGATAGCCGATCCATACATTACATCCCTTACTAATATTTTAAAAGAGCAAACCACCTTGGGTGCGTGTTAGCACCATCACCTAGGAGCTTCAAAAGGGTATGTGCGAGTTCCTTGAGATTATGTACTTGCGCTCCAAAAAGTCACGAACACGAACGTGCCAGATTAGTGAAAGGTTGGGGGGGGAAGCTTCAGCTCCTCTCCGCGTCGTCTTGGCTCGGGGAACCTGCTGCAACGAGGGTCAGTACTTTGAAAAGTACTGGTGAGGGCGAGCTAACCCAACATACCAAATCGATATCGTATTCATATGAACATGCAATATTATTATTGTGTGATCTTTCTATCTTGCCTTAGTTCAATTTTATACATGCGATAGAATGAAATAACATAACAAAATATGCCATCGGTCGATGACTTTTACTTGTACCATCTGAACCACCTATACACAACTTACAATGACCTTCCCTGCCACGAAGACATAGTTAGTTTGCATAGTTTAAATATGCATAAGGATCACTGTCTTGACTAGCCATCATAGACTATAGTCTGTCATACCCCGATCCTGAATGTCCCGACAACGCCCCCTTCGGGCGCGAATCACCGTGCCTTGGCACTCCTGCGAGGCGTATATCGTTTGCCATCGAGGCATGATGCCATGAGAGCCCGGGGTTTGTCACGCCCCAGTCCCAAAATACATAGGACTAAGAACACGTAAGCATGCCAGCCGCATGGGTATGGCGACTCCAATATATGGAAACCAAACCCATACGTACGCTGTAATATGAATATCAAATCCACAGTGGTATAACATATGTCACAAGTCATAGGGTATAATCTAAATCTCATCCACGGAAAATCAATTATAAATAACTAACCAGTATCTATGAAACTAGATCTCCATAAAAGTATCTAAAGATGATAGTTGGGTGAAAATAAATCCACTACCAACTCGAATGGAAAAGTAAATACAATATAAGTACAACACAACAAACACAATATAAGAATACCAGCTATCAATCACGGCTCGAAGAGAAGACACCCTCGAATCATATATATATATATCCAAATCTATGCTCCTGCAAATACTCAAGAACAGATACACCTGGCAGAGGACCAGGTCCTCAAAGGGACGTAACAAGATACAGAAAAGCGAGCCAACTTGAATACAGTAAACATGCATATAATTTAAAAATAAATAAGTACGCTGTACAAGACAATCTATATAAATGCAAATGAGGATAACTTTTTGACGTATGGGCAAGGGTAGGCTACTCGATCTAATCCTCACAACTCATACGCTCGTCAGTGGACATCATCAGTCGATATACCTCTGGGGTAGCGACCCTCGGACTCCATCAATCGACATACCTCGGGGGTAGCGACCATCAGACACGACCACCATAGTGCGTGCTAGTTACTACGGTTTACCAGAGTGGTTAAAAGCCCATACGCCTAATGATTGTTCTCTATGATACTAAGTGTCAAGTGTGTGTCAACATATCTAATATATAGTAATGACAGAAAGGAACTACACATGCAATAAATATACAAAAATGCAATAAATATACAAAAATATACTAAGCATGCAAAATACTGTAAATAATTTGGCAAGGTATCTTGTCTGGTAAGAAAGCTGCAAGGTGTACTGTCCAGAAGTCAAGCACACAGGATCAAAAGCTACGACCTCAGAACAAATATCTCCGGATGCTGAAATAGATATCACCAACGTTCCCAGAATAAACAAAATAGCTAAAAAGTACTTCCCTTTCGTCCAATTTGGACACAGGGGCAAAACCGTAATTTCGGGTCAAAGTGGAGTCCACGTGTGGCCCGCTTCGTACCGAAAAATGTGTCAGAATAAATGGTCTCCAAATTCGTCAAACTTAGTGTCAACAAGTCCAGAACGATGATACAAATCCAATAAAACTTCCAGAACTGGATTCAGATGAGCCGATCACAAAATCGCCCGTCAAGTGGAGCCGCGGGGCCTACGATACGCGATTTTATCAACATTCTCAGAATCGAACCAAACTAGGGTCACAGGACCAGCGTATTGCTACGAGTCCGATGGTGCAAGTTTCGTTTCGATCCGACGTGTGTACACAAAGTTACGACGTATTCCAGAACAGGCGGATACGGGGCGTTATCGGCGGATACGCATTGATTCCGATGTGCACGCACATCCGAATCAACTTCTGCGAAATCTTGCACGTCCGTATCAACGGCGCGCACGTTTCGGTAAAGACCGCGCGTGACCAAGTCATCCTGTTTGGCGGGGCGCACTCAGTTCCGGGGTGAAACAAGGCATTGTTTTTCCTGTTTTTGGATCGCGGTTTGCGATCGCCACAGGACGCGATGCACCGAGCGGGTTGTACGGGCATCGAGAGGGTTACACAGCCTACGTGTCACAACTGACGGAACAAAAAACGGAGCAACGAGGAGAGAGAACGGGTTACCTGAGTAGGGCTCCGTAGAACGAGTTTCTTCGTGTCCGTTAGTCGACTCGGCTCGACACGACACAACTGCACAGTGCTGTGCTGTGTCCGTGTATCTCTGTGTCCGGGTCAGGGTGCGGCTGAGACTCGCCGGGGCTTCGTCGTGGCGGCTCAGGGCTACGCCGGAGGGGGTCATGGCCGGGTGCTGGGTCAGTTGAGGGTGGCTAGGGCATCGGGTCGTCGAGGCTGCGGAAGGGGTCATGGCCGAGCGGGGTGCTGCGGGTCGGAGACGGGTGAAGGACGACGAGGAGACGGTGTTGGTGGTCGTGATGGGTTGGCCGGGAATGGCAGGGGGTGGAGAGGAGGAGGTGACGGGGTGGTCTCCGGCCATGGGGGAGGACCACGACGGTCGAGGATTAGGGTTCAGGTAAGCTCTGAGGGAGAGGCGGAGGGCTGGAGGAGAAGGGCTGTGGCAGAGGGAGAAAGACGGAGGATGAGCGGGCGGAGCTGCTCTGGCGGGATATCGAGGGGATCGATGGCGGAGCGTGGGTTTCGAGGAGATTATATACTGCCGGAACAATAATTCGGGGGAGATTAGGATTAGGGTTTCGGTGAGGGTTTCAGGTCCGGGTCGGGTTCGATTCGGATCCGACCCGACCCGTTAAGAGATGGATTTGGTTTGGTTCGGTTTAACAGCGGTTTGGGTCGGTTTGGTTTGGTTTATTTAAGAATAAACCGGATTCAGTCAGGGTTTAATTAGGTTTAAATATACATTAATTTTTAGGGCTTTAAAAATACTTCTGGGGTCCAATAAATTCCCCAAAAATTACCCTATGTCTAGTTTTTCAATTCACACCCATAAATATTATTTTCATAATATTTTAATATTAATTAACATCATTTAAAAATCCTTTAATCATAAAATACCTTAGTTTTAATTCCAGAAAATTACAGAAAATTGTGAGAAAAATATTTTTAAAAATTCTAAAAAATCAGGGGGATTACAATCTACCCAACTTAAAACAATTTTGTCCTCGAAATTAAACTAGGGTAGGGTTTCTCTATCTAACCTCACTTGATTACAGTCTAAAGATTTCTCCCTAAGTTAACATTGCAGTTTCTACCCAACTTAGAATTTACCCATCTATCATCTAAGGCTATACATCTAAGAAGGCTATGCTCTAAATTATTTAATCATGTTATTTAATCCTCAAAGTTTTTAACACCAAACATGACATCTATGATATGTCCTTAATTACAAAAGAATAATCCTCAAGTATGTGATCGGACTATGGGGTATATCTAGTACTCTCAGTGTGTCAACTTATACCAGCACGAGGTTTCGTCTTTCCGAAATAAGGGAAGACGGAGAGCAATAATAAATAATTCAAGGTGAAGGTGATAGAATACAAGTACGAGGTTCAAAGAGATTAAAGAATTTGAAGAGGGAGTTGTCAGGACAATTATGGATTGAAATCCTATTTTTTGGTAACTTCTTATTTACATGCTCATATGAGTACGGTTATGTAACCGATACGATGTGTCAAACATATCTAGGGGCAAGTATATCCATCTACTACCATATATCTCAATCCACGTAAAGTAGTCATGCGAAGAGCGAACCAAGCGCACCAAGGTTAGCTAGACCTTAATACACCGATTCTGATTAGGCAATTGTATCATTGTGTGCACCCAATAATATATATGCCATGAGCAAACTCGATAAAAGAATAAGCTTGCAAAAACTAGGCTATAATAGTAGCATAAGTCAAGGTAGTATAGCAAACATAAATATGCTGGATTATGATGAAAGAAGGTACATAACAATTCAAGTTCACAAAAGATAAAACTCCATAATCTCTACAGTTGTCATACTAATTCCTTGTCTAAGTCGATAGTCGACAAAGTAGGGATATAGCCTCTAAGTTCTACAGTCTGATGAAACATTATCTTCTTATGCTAGCACACAGTTAATGTCATTCAGCTACACTTCAATAATAGAGAAAAAGACTATGTGATACTAGGTTGTGAAGCATACTATCCAACTTAAAAGAATTAAACTAATACTGTGACAGTCTTAAGAGGATCCTACAAAATAATCTTGCACATGTAAATAAAACAGAAAATCTTATTAGGGTATATGAGGAAAGATCTTGGTACTTATTAGGGTCTCCTATTGCATTATATAGGTAAAGGGTCACATTAAATCTTAATCATAGTGCTCATAGAATATGTGCCAATATTAAGAATGGAAAGGCTACTAGTCTCAAGGGGAAGGGAATACAACTCGTATCGAGGTGGGGGTACAATTACATGATCTACAACTAGGGGTAATCATCACAATCTAATTGAACAACTCAACTATCAGGTTCTAACTACAAGACACACAATTCAAAATTCAAGATTACAACTATAACTTAGCAAACTATATATCCTATCATAGAATACAATCACTTGGTCTATAATTAGAGGTGTCAGATGACACGAATTAAAAGATGAAGAGAAGAAACGTAATCAGGTGTCGCACACTAGCGAGTGCTATGGTCGCAGAGGAGCAATGTATGAAATTAAAATAGAGGGCTCTAGATAGCATCATGGTTCTCTAAGGGGGTGGTATGCTAGTTGCTATGTTCGAGGCATGATCAAGGAAAAAGTGTTTGATTATATTCCTCTAGGCTTCCGAAGGTGCTGTCTACTAATTAATAAGACAATGATCTAAGTTTATAATTCTCCAATACTATATAACTATGAAGGTCAGGTTCAGTCCTAAATTTCAATTTTTTTTCTCTATTGGTTCCTCAATACTAGGGTCAAACATTATGGTAAACTTTTAACTAACACTAGTAGTGTCTATACTACTCTCAAGTCTTCATAATACATCAAGGGGTAATGGTAAACCAATCTATAGATAAGGAATTCTAGGGTTCACTAGATATTCTAACTTAGTAGTGTGTCAACACTCTAGTGGTACTCTTAATAGGAAGGTTACCTTACTTATCATCTAACAACAGGGACTTATATATTCTAGGAGGGGGCTATACTTAAGGAATTATCAGGGAAGTACAGGAATCAAGCAGGATACAATTATTCAAATAGAATGGATTGGTAGAAGAGCGAATCATAGTCAATTGTGGATGAGATCCTATACTCTATTCCTAGGTGCAGGCTTGTTCGGTACAATAACGTAACCGAGACAATATGCTCTCGAACTGCATGGGCCACCACAAAAATATGTCACGCCCCAGTCCCAAAATACATAGGACTAAGAACACGTAAGCATGCCAGCCGCATGGGTATGGCGACTCCAATATATGGAAACCAAACCCATACGTACGCTGTAATATGAATATCAAATCCACAGTGGTATAACATATGTCACAAGTCACAGGGTATAATCTAAATCTCATCCACGGAAAATTAATTATAAATAACTAACCAGTATCTATGAAACTAGATCTCCATAAAAGTATCTAAGGATGATAGTTGGGTGAAAACAAATCCACTAACAACTCGAATGGAAAAGTAAATATAATATAAGTACAACACAACAAACACAATATAAGAATACCAGCTATCAATCACGGCTCGAAGAGAAGACACCCTCGAATCATATATATATATATCCAAATCTGCGCTCCTGCAAATAATCAAGAACAGATACACCTGGCAGAGGACCAGGTCCTCAGAGGGACGTAACAAGATACAGAAAAGCGAGCCAACTTGAATACAGTAAACATGCATATAATTTGAAAATAAATAAGTACGCTGTACAAGACAATCTATATGAATGCAAATGAGGACAACTTTTTGACGTATGGGCAAGGGTAGGCTACTCGATCTAATCCTCACAACTCATACGCTCGTCAGTGGACATCATCAGCCGACATACCTCTGGGGTAGCGACCCTCGGACTCCATTAATCGACATACCTCGGGGGTAGCGACCATCGGACACGACCACCATAGTGCGTGCTAGTTACTACGGTTTACCGGAGTGGTTAAAAGCCCATACGCCTAATGATTGTCCTCTATGATACTAAGTGTCAAGTGTGTGTCAACATATCTAATATATAGTAATGACAAAAAGGAACTACACATACAATAAATATACAGAAATGCAATAAATATACAGAAATATACTAAGCATGCAAAATACTGTAAATAATTTGGCAAGGTATCTTGCCTGGTAAGAAAGCTGCAAGGTGTACTGTCCAGAAGTCAAGCACACAGGATCAAAAGCTACGGTCTCAGAACAAATGTCTCCGGATGCTGAAATAGATATCACCAACGTTCCCAGAATAAGCAAATAGCTAAAAAGCACTTCCCTTTCATCCAATTTGGACACAGGGGCAAAACCGTAATTTCGGGTCAAAGTGGGGTCCACGTGTGGCCCGCTTCGTACCGAAAAATGTGTCAGAACAAATGGTCTCCAAATTTGTCAAACTTAGTGTCAACAAGTCCAGAATGATGATACGAACCCAACGGAACTTCCAGAACTGGATTCCAATGAGCCGATCACAAAATCGTCCGTCAAGTGGAGCCGCGGGGCCTACGATACGCGATTTTGTCAACATTCTCAGAATTTAACCAAACTTGGGTCACAGGACCAGCGTATTACTACGAGTCCGATGGCGCAAGTTTCGTTTTGATCCGACGTATGTACACAAAGTTACGACGTATTCCAGAACAGGCAGATATGGGGCGTTGTCGGCGGATACGCATTGATTCCGGTGTGCACGCACATCCGAATCAACTTCTGCAAAATCCTGCACGTCCGTATCAACGGCGCGCACATTTTGGTAAAGACCATGCCCGACCAAGTCGTCCCGTTTGGCGGGGCTTACTCAGTTCCGGGGTGAAACAGGGCGTTGTTTTTCCTGTTTATGGATCGCGGTTTGCGATCGCCACAGGACGCAATGCACCGAGCGGGTTGCACGGGCATTGAGAGGGTTACACAGCCTACGCGTCACAACTGATGGAACGGAAAATGGAGCAACGAGGAGAGAGAACGGGTTACATGAACAGGGCTCCGTAGAACGAGTTTTTTCGTGTCCGTTAGTCGACTCGGCTCGACACGACACAACTGCACAATGTTGTGCTCTGTCCGTGTATCGCTTTGTCCGGGTCAGGGTGCGGCTGAGACTCGCCGGGGCTTCGCCATGGCGGCTCAGGGCTACACCGGAGGGGCGGCGCTTCGTCGGCGGCAGAGGCGGCCGGGTGTTGGGTCAGTTGAGGGTGGCTAGGGCATCGGGTCGTCGAGGCTGCGGAAGGGGTCGTGGCCGAGCGGGGTGCTGCGGGTCAGAGACGGGTGGAGGACGACGAGGAGACGGTGATGGTGGTCATGATGGGTTGGCCGGGAATGGTAGGGGGCTGGAGAGGAGGTGGTGACGGGGTGGTCTCCGGCCATGGGGGAGGACCACGGCGGTCGAGGATTAGGGTTCAGGTAAGCTCTGAGGGAGAGGCGGAGGGCTGGAGGAGAAGGGCTGTGGCAGAGGGAGAAAGACGGAGGATGAGCAGGGGGAGCTGCTCCGGCGGGGGATCGAGGGGATCGACGGCAGAGCGTGGGTTTCGAGGAGATTATATACTGCCGGAACAATAATTCGGGGGAGATTAGGATTAGGGTTTTGGTGAGGGTTTCGGGTCCGGGTCGGGTTCGATTCGGATCTGACCCGACCCGTTAAGAGATGGGTTTGGTTTGGTTCGGTTTAACAGCAGTTTGGGTCGGTTTGGTTTGGTTTATTTAAGAATAAACCGGGTTCAGTCAGGGTTTAATTAGGTTTAAATATACATTAGTTTTTAGGGCTTTAAAAATGCTTCTGGGGTCCAATAAATTCCCGAAAAATTATCCTATGTCTAGTTTTTCAATTCACACCCAAAAAAATTATTTTCATAATATTTTAATATTAATTAACATTATTTAAAAATTCTTTAATCACAAAATACCTTAGTTTTAATTCCAAAAAATTACAGAAAATTGTGAGAAAATTGTTTTTAAAAATTCTGAAAAATCAGGGGGTTTACAATCTACCCAACTTAAAACAATTTCGTCCTCGAAATTAAACTAGGGTAGGGTTTCTCTATCTAACCTCACTTGATTACAGTCTAAAGATTTCTCCTTAAGTTAATATTGCAGTTTCTACCCAACTTAGAATTTATCCATCTATCATCTAAGGCTATACATTTAAGAAGGCTATGCTCTAAATTATTTAATCATGTTATTTAATCCTCAAAGGTTTTAACACCAAACATGACATCTATGATATGCCCTTAATTACAAAAGAATAATCCTCAAGTATGTGATCAGCCTATGGGGTATATCTAGTACCTGTCACGCCCCAGTCCCAATAATACGTAGGACTAGAACACGTAAGCATGCCAGCCACATGGATATGGAAACTCCAACATATGGAAACCATAACCCATACGTACGCTGTAATATGAATATAAACTCACATGTGGTATATATAATGTCACAAGTCACAGATACGCTAATCTTATCCACACAACAAGTCATAGAAAAGAAATACTAAACTAGAATAAGGAGTCTGAAATATCCAAAATAATAGTCGGGTGGAGACAAATCCACTACCAAAGACTATATCCAAAACTAAAATGAGAGAGGAGTATAAAGTCTCCAATATAAAATAATATGAAGACAGAAGTGTATCAGCTAAAAGAATCCATCGCTAGATAATCAACGATGCTCAGAAGGTAAGACCTCCTCGGCAGAAAGGAATGCGTCAGGTCCAGGCCCGTACTCCTGCAAATACTCAAAAGCAGATACACCTGGCAGAGGACCAGGTCCTCAGAGGGACGTAACAAGATACAGAAAATACGAGCCAATTTGAATACAGTAAATATGCATATAATTTGAAAATAAATAAGTACGCTGTACAAGACCATCTATATGAATGCAAATGAGGACAACTTTTCGACGTATGGGCAAGGGTAGTCTACTCGATCTAAGCCTCACAACTCACACACCCGTCTAGAATATCAGAAATCGACATACCTCTGGGGTAGCGACCAACGCGACTCTACAGAAATCGACATACCTCTGGGGTAGCGACCAGCGCGACACACGCCCGTAGTGCGAACTATATACTACGGTTTACCAGAGTGGTTAAAAGCCCATACGCCTAATAATTGTCCTCCTATGATACTAGGTGCCATGTGTGTGTCAACATATCTAATCCATAGTAATGACTGGAGAAAAACTACACATGCAAGAACTATACAGAAATAAAATAAATAAAAAAAAATATAAATAGCATGCAAAGTACTGTAAACAATTTGGCAAGGTATCTTGCCTGGCAAGAAAGCTGTAAAATGTAGTGTCCCAATGTCAACACCAAGAGTCAGAAGCTACGGCCTCAGAATGAACGTCTCCGGATGCTGAAATAAACATCACCAACGTTCCCAGAATGAGCAAAATAGCTAAAAAGCACTTCCCTTTCGTCCAATTTGGACACAGGGGCAAAATGGTAATTTCGGATAAAAGTAGGGTCCACTTGTGGCCCACTTTGCACCGAAAAGCGTACCAAGGGTAACAGTCTCTAAATGGGATAAATTATAGGTCAAACAACTCTAGATGTCAATACGAACCCAACGGTATGTCCAAATATGGATTCCGATGAGCCGAACACAATTTTGTCCAAAAAGTCAACTATGGGGCCCGCCAATTGGCGATTTGGTCAACCATCTCAGAATTGCATGAAAATTGGGTCACGGGATCAGCGCGTTACCACGAGTCCAGTGGCACAAGTTTCGTCGCAATCTGACAAGCGTGCACAAAATACATGCGAGTTCCACAAAAGTTACGACACGGGGTGTGTCCGCGGATAAGGCCTGATTTCGGCGCGCACACGCGTCCGAATCAGTTCCCACAAATTTTACGTGTCCGGTTACGCAGTGTGCACCGGTCGGTACACTTGGTACACGGTGGAGCGGTCCTGTTTGGCGGGGCGCGCTCCGTTTCACAACTTTTAGAATTCTGAAAAAAGTGGGTTCGTGCGGTTTTGTGACGAATTTAATTCTGTCCACAGCAGCTAATAATCTAGGGTTATTTAACAGAAAATAAACTAGGTCAATTGTTCTACATATATAAAAAAGAATCACCGAATTCGGATCTCTGTGGTGGAAGATACGAACTCGGCAATATGGGTGGTCACCGCAGTTTTCTGCGATTCCAGAATTCGGTCTGCTCGTGCCAACTTGGGCGCTATTTTCGCCTATGGGTACACGTTGTTCGAGGTCTGCTATTATACAATTATGGAAGAGGGTTAAGGGGTGAGCATACCGGTGAAGACGGAACGACGTTTGGTTGAGCGAGTCGACGGGAAACCACGCCGGAGCGAAGGTGCCTCGTGTGGGAATCTGCAGTGTGCGAGGTCGGGGTCGTCGGGATGGTTTGGACGGCCTGACGGGGTTCTCTGGATGCGGTGGCGGCTCTAGATGAGAAGAGGAGGTCTGGAGATTTTAGGTTAGGGTTTTATGAAATAATATATATATATATATATATGTGTGTGTGTGTGTGTGTGTGAATAGGAATAGGAAGAGAGAGAGGATGGATCGGTCGCTGGCAATCGTGGGGGGGGGGGGGGGGTCTGTGCTTGCTACGTTTAGTTGCAATAGGGTGTGGTAATAGGGGATGTGCTGTTGCTGGGGCTTAAGGGAATGTTAGCTTGCTTCTTTAGTTGCTTTAAGTTAGTTATTATTATTATTATTAGTTTATTATTATATTATTAATTCTTTTTCTTTATACTTTCTTTTCTTTTCTTCTTCTTATATATATATATATATATATATATATATATATATATATATATATATATATATATATATATATATATATATACATGTATATATTTGTATACATATATATATATACTCACAAGAAATTTATAGATTATATTAATGCACACCGTTAAGCTAGCAACTGCTCAAGGGGTCTCCTACATGAAATAAATTAGGAAAAATTCATAATTTCTCCATAAATTCTCTAAATGCACATATGTATATAAATACATAGAAAAAATTCTAAAATATATTTTTGCACACCATTAAGCTAGCAACTGTCCAAAGGGTCTCCTACATGGAATAAATTCTAAAAAATTTTTGATGGTCCCATAAATCCTCTAAGTGCCCGAACACCTAAAATAAAAATTATTAAAAATCTATTTCTCCTATTTAGCACATAATTACCATAATTAAATTATTAATTAATAAAAAAATAATAAATACGGTTTTTTTGAAATAGGGGTTTTATATTCTACCCAACTTACAAAAATTTCGTCCTCGAAATTGCCACTAACCCATATTCATAGTGAATAGCTATTACACTACATTGGTGTCTAGCAGGACTCCTAAACTCATGGTCTGCCATTCTAACACTTTCTCATCTATTGTCCATCCACTATTCTATCATCCTCTAACTCGTCTACACTACCCAACTTACAAGATTCTACTAGTAGTCACATTCTTTGAAGCTATTGTCTAGATTGTAAGGCAATTATATTTATTGGGTCGAGAATCTTGGGATACCTGTCTAGAATCTCATAACTATGACTTTTTCCATAACCGTCAAGTATCATAGTCTAATACTGCCACGCCACCTGGCCAGTATG
This sequence comes from Iris macrosiphon, assembly GCA_036927795.1. Lineage (NCBI taxonomy): Eukaryota > Viridiplantae > Streptophyta > Magnoliopsida > Asparagales > Iridaceae > Iris > Iris macrosiphon. The sequence continues at coordinate 125,819,132 of JAYESA010000017.1, read as the reverse complement.
GCTGCAAGTAATTCGACTATTCTGCCATAATCATCTGGCGGCAACTGTCACTACCTCGCCGACGATTTGTCATAGTCATCAGTTCGTAACAAGTGCCTTCAACTCTTTCCTAGGCATAGTCTAAGTTTTAGGGAAACACTTAAGGTCTTGACTAACTATTAGGGGTATGATCTAGCTCAAATGATCTAACAATTTCTACTAGGCTACAAGGTGCTACTTAAGGGTTAAACTACTAAAGAATACAGATATTATTATAGTGCATATACATATTAAGAACTCATCCTTAGTTATCAAGCATTACTAACACATTTATGTTTAACTAACAAAATAGGGGTGAGGTTGATATCAAACAATTCATAATGGCACGAAAGATACGACTATGATAGGAAGAGTTAAGCACGAGATAAGAAACGAATATAAAAGGAGAAGATGAGTCACCCTAGAGGGCGAGATAAGGATAGGAAAGAATACTACTACTGCTACTCACGTCATCCATTAGCATCGCGTGTATGCCATCTGGGTAAAATATACATACATCCTCATAACTGCTAAGCTACCATATATAAAATTCTATAGCTATTTGTACATCTAAGAGCTTGTGTCACAATGGGTTTATGAGTATGCAAAGACAATTATAACTAAAAGGTCGTACATGTATCTACGACTTCCTGTGTCTGCTCTCCCATACTTGTCACAATGAGTGCTTGGCCTTGTCTTTGGTTGATCAACTGGGGTCTAGTCCCCTCCATTTGTGCAGACAGTAGAAGCAGTGGTGGGTCCCTTTGGTCTTCTATACTTGAGGATGTATGCGGTGTTCCTGATTTTAATGCCATAGACCCCGGGTTCTGCTGAGGACATTCTCGAGCTTGATGGTGACTTGATCCACATACCATGCACAATCCCAATCGACGACGACAATCTCTATGAATATGACCTGGTATACCACAAAAGTTACAAGTACGATGCCCCTTGGCTGGATATGGTGCAACACTATTTGGTTGCTGGCGTGTCAAAGGGTGTCGAATGGGTCCTCCTTGCTGTATCCTTACTGGTCCTTGGTGACTTCTCAGTTGAATTTCGTTTCCCTTGCTGATGGCCTCCTGAATCCTGGCTTCTGTCAATAACTCAGCATAAGAGATCCGGGACTGTGAGCTAGTGTAGTGCTGGAGCTCCCGAGTCAGCCCACGGTGAAACCTCTTAGCCTTCTCTAAGTCATTAGGTATTAGAACTGTGCCATACTTACTGAGACGGCTAAATTCTGCGTCATACTCATCAACCGTCTTGTCCCCTTGCTCTAGATGGAGGAACTGATCGTACAATGTGTCCCTTATAGTATCCGGGAAGTACTTCCCCTCAAAGCATTCCAAGAATTGTTCCCAAGTCTGACGCGTACCCAACTGACGCTCCATTGATTCCCACCAGTGATGCACGTTGCCTTCTAACTGAGTCCTCACGCCTATCATTCATAGGTCAGTAGGTAGTTGTGATGCCTCTAACAACTTCTTGGTATTGGCAATCCAGTTCGTGGTCTCCTCTGGACTCTCATTGCCCTTATATGGCTTAGGGCCCATCTGCACAAAGTCCTTGACTGAACCAACCCGAACTTGTGGTACTGAAACTAATGCCTGGGTTGGAATAGGGGCTAGTGCAGCCATTCTCTCAAGCGCTGCCAGAAATTCTAGCCTCTGCTCTGCTGCTTGCTGCCTCTGTTCCTGTATTATCATCTGAAAGAATTGGAACAGCTGCGCTTGGCCATCTTGCGGTGCTAGTGGAGCTGGAAAAGTCCCATTAGGTATCGTGGAAGGGGTTAATGGAATTGGATTGCTAGTCGGTCCATCCGGTCCGGGAAGAAGAGTTGGTGTTGAGGTCACTCCTAGTGGTTGGTCGTCGTCCCCTGGAGACGTGTTGTCCCCGGTGGTGGCATGCCCATTATTCAAATTCATCTCTCTGCAAGAGATGGACGAAGGATTAAGAAGAGTACATGAATCAAGCAGGATGCAAGAACTTAAGTAGGACATGTTGGAAGGAAGGTAAGTTATAGTCAAGTGTGGATGAGATCTAAAATTCTAATCCTAGGTGCAGGCCCGCTCGGTACAGTTACGTAACCGAAACGGCTAACTCCTGACCTGCATGGGCCACCACAAAAATATGTCACGCCCCAGTCCCAATAATACGTAGGACTAGAACACGTAAGCATGCCAGCCACATGGATATGAAAACTCCAATATATGGAAACCATAACCCATACGTACGCTGTAATATGAATATAAACTCACATGTGGTATATATAATGTCACAAGTCACAGATACGCTAATCTCATCCACACAACAAGTCATAGAAAAGAAATACTAAACTAGAATAAGGAGTCTGAAATATCCAAAATAATAGTCGGGTGGAGACAAATCCACTACCAAAGACTATATCCAAAACTAAAAAGAGAGAGGAGTATAAAGTCTCCAATATAAAATAATATGAAGACAGAAGTGTATCAGCTAAAAGAATCCATCGCTAGATAATCAACGATGCTCAGAAGGTAAGACCTCCTCGGCAGAAAGGAATGCGTCAGGTCTAGGCCCGTACTCCTGCAAATACTCAAGAGCAGATACACCTGGCAGAGGACCAGGTCCTCAGAGGGACGTAACAAGATACAGAAAATACGAGCCAATTTGAATACAGTAAACATGCATATAATTTGAAAATAAATAAGTACGCTGTACAAGACCATCTATATGAATGCAAATGAGGACAACTTTTCGACGTATGGGCAAGGGTAGTCTACTCGATCTAAGCCTCACAACTCACACACCCGTCTAGAACATCATAAATCGACATACCTCTGGGGTAGCGACCAGCGCGACTCTACAGAAATCGACATACCTCTGGGGTAGCGACCAGCGCGACACACGCCCGTAGTGCGAACTATATACTACGGTTTACCAGAGTGGTTAAAAGCCCATACGCCTAATGATTGTCCTCCCATGATACTAGGTGCCATGTGTGTGTCAACATATCTAATCCATAGTAATGACTAGAGAAAAACTACACATGCAAGAACTATACAGAAATGAAATAAATAAAAAGAAATATAAATAGCATGCAAAGTACTGTAAACAATTTGGCAAGGTATCTTGCCTGGCAAGAAAGCTGCAAAATGTAGTATCCCAATGTCAACACCAAGAGTCAGAAGCTACGGCCTCAGAATGAACGTCTCCGGATGCTGAAATAAACATCACCAACGTTCCCAGAATGAGCAAAATAGCTAAAAAGTACTTTCCTTTCGTCCAATTTGGACACAGGAGCAAAATGATAATTTCGGGTAAAAGTAGGGTCCACCTGTGGCCCACTTTGCACCAAAAAGTGTGCCAAGGGTAACAGTCTCTAAATGGGACAAAATATAGGTCAAACAACTCTAGATGTCAATACGAACCCAATGGTATGTCTAAATATGGATTCCGATGAGCCGAACACAATTTTGTCCAAAAAGTCAACTGTGGGGCCCGCCAATTGGCGATTTGGTCAACCGTCTCAGAATTGCGTAAAAATTGGGTCACGGGATCAGCGCGTTACCATGAGTCCAGTGGCACAAATTTCGTCGCAATCTGACAAGCGTGCACAAAATACGCGCGAGTTCCACAAAAGTTGCGACACGGGGTGTGTCCGCGGATACGGCCTGATTTCGGCGCGCACACGCGTCCGAATTAGTTTCCACGAATTTTACGTGTCCGGTTACGCTGTGTGCACCGGTCGGTATACTTGGTACACGGTGGGGCGGTCCCGTTTGGCGGGGCGCGCTCCGTTTCACAACTTTTAGAATTCTGGAAAAAGTGGGTTCGCGCGGTTTTGTGACGAATTTGATTCTGTCCACAGCAGCTAATAATCTAGGGTTATTTAACAGAAAATAAACTAGGTCAAGTGTTCTACACATATAAAAAAGAATCACCGAATTTGGATCTCTGTGGTGGGAGATACGAACTCGGCAATATGGGTGGTCACCGCAGTTTTCTGCGATCCCAGAATTCGGTCTGCTCGTGCCAACTTGGGCGCTATTTTCGCCTATGGGTACACGTTATTCGAGGTCTGCTATTATACAATTATGGAAGAGGGTTAAGGGGTGAGCATACCGGTAAAGACGGAACGGCGTTTGGTTGAGCGAGTCGACAGAAAACCATGCCGGAGCGAAGGTGTCTCGTGTGGGAATCTGCAGTGCGCGAGGTCGGGGTCGTCGGGATGGTTTGGACGGCCTGACGGGGTTCTCTGGCTGCGGTGGCGGCTCTAGATGAGAAGAGGAGGTCTGGAGATTTTAGGTTAGGGTTTTATGAAATTTTATATATATATATATATATATATATATATGTGTGTGTGTGTGTGTGTGTGTGTGTGTGTGTGTGTGTGTGAATAGGAATAGGAAGAGAGAGAGAGGATGGATCGGTCGCTGGCAATCGTGGGGGGGGGGTCTGTGCTTGCTACGTTTAGTTGCAATAGGGTGTGGTAATAGGGGATGTGCTGTTGCTGGGGCTTAAGGGAATGTTAGCTTGCTTCTTTAGTTGCTTTAAGTTAGTTATTATTATTATTATTAGTTTATTATTATATTATTAATTTTTTTTCTTTATACTTTCTTTTCTTTTCTTCTTCTTATATATATATATATATATATATATATATATATATATATATATATATATATATATATATATATATATATACTCACAAGAAATTTATAGATTATATTAATGCACACCGTTAAGCTAGCAACTGCTCAAGGGGTCTCCTACATGAAATAAATTAGGAAAAATTCATAATTGCTCCATAAATTCTCTAAATGCACATATGTATATAAATACATAGAAAAAATTCTAAAATATATTTTTGCACACCATTAAGCTAGCAACTGTCCAAAGGGTCTCCTACATGGAATAAATTCCAAAAAATTCCTGATGGTCCCATAAATCCTCTAAGTGCCCGAACACCTAAAATAAAAATTATTAAAAATCTATTTCTCCTATTTAGCACATAATTACCATAATTAAATTATTAATTAATAAAAAAATAATAAATACGGTTTTTTTGAAATAGGGGTTTTATAGTACCTCAGTGTGTCAACTTATACCAGCACGAGGTTTTGTCTTTCCGAAATAAGGGAAGACGGAGAGCAATAATAAAGAATTCAAGGTGAAGGTGACAGAATACAAGTACGAGGTTCAAAGAGATTAAAGAATTCAAAGAGGGAGTTGTCAGGACAATTGTGGATTGAAATCCTATTTTTTGGTAACTTCCTATTTACATGCTCGTATCAGTACGGTTATGTAACCGATATGATGTGTCAGACATGTCTATGGGCAAGTATATCCATCTACTACCATATATCTCAATCCACGTAAAGTAGTCATGCGAAGAGCGAACCAAGCACACCAAAGTTAGCTAGACCTTAATACACCGATTCTGATTAGACAATTATATCATTGTGTGCACCCAATAATACATATGCCATGAGCAAGCTCGATAAAAGAATAAGCTTGCAAAAACTAAGCTATAATAGTAGCATAAGTCAAGGTAGTACAGCAAACATAAATACACTGGATTATGATGAAATAAGGTACATAACAATTCAAGTTCACAAAAGATAAGACTCCATAATCTCTACAGTTGTCATACTAATTCCTTGTCTAAGTCGATAGTCGACAAAGTAGGGCTATAGCCTCTAAGTTCTACAGTCTGATGAAACATTATCTTCTTATGCTAGCACACAGTTAATGTCATTCAGCTACACTTCAATAATAGAGAAAAAGACTATGTGATACTAGGTTGTGAGGCATACTACCCAACATTAAAGAATTAAACTAATACTGTGACAGTCTTAAGAGGATCCTGCAAAATAATCTTGCACATGTAAATAAAACAGAAACTCTTATTAGGGTATATGAGGAAAGATCTTGGTACTTATTAGGGTCTCCTATTGCATTATATAGGTAAAGGGTCACCTTAAATCTTAATCATAGTGCTCATAGAACATGTGCCAACATTAAGAATGGAAAGGCTACTAGTCTCAAGGGGAAGGGAATACAACTCGTATCGAGGTGGGGGTACAATTACGTGATCTACAACTAGGGGTAATCATCACAATCTAATTGAACAACTCAACTATCAGGTTCTAACTACAAGACACACAATTCAAAATTCAAGATTACAACTATAACTTAGCAAACTATATATCCTATCATATAATACAATCACTTGGTCTATAATTAGAGGTGTCAGATGGCACAAATTGAGACTAATAGCCTTTTCATCTAATCGTGTGAACGAGATAGAAGCATATAAGTAAACAAGACTTTTCTATGAAAGCATTTATACAAGAGAACACGTTAGATAACATGAATATCACTTATTCAGTTATTCTTACCCTTCGTCGAACGGTTATCCCTGCAACAGACATACAAGTTAGCAATATTTGCATATATATGAATAATATTTTATTCCCTGTCCATCTCTGCATCAAACAGTTAGGTAAGCAAGAAGGCTGAATCCTAGCATGCGACCTAACTATATAATGGCCCATGAGTCTGCTTTCTAATAATTAGTAGCGATGTTACTGCACTAATATACTCGCTCATATACTAGCTGCTTTGACACATGAATCAGCTATCTAATAGACATGAATACCCCCCTAATCCCGATGACTTCTTTGCCTCAGGGTATTCTTTCTGATCGCCCTAGGGCGAACGGTCCCCAGTACCCCAAAAACCGATCGTGGGATTATCCTTGTGCACAAGTTGTCTAAAGACCAATGCATAAATTCAACTATATCAGATAAACTCTATATGGATGCAACAGTTCAATAAACAAGCATATAATCAATCTTTTCTCTGTGCGAATAGGCCGCCATCTCTATCTCTATACGAACTGGTCGCCATCTCTTCTCTATGTGGAATGGCCGCTGTCACGCCCCGATCTCCCGTAGGAATCGGCCGTCCCCGCCGGGGGCGAATCACCGCGCCAGCGCTCCCACGGGACGATCGTGTCCATCAGAACGTGATACCGTGTGAGCCTGGGGTTGTGCCCGCACAAGGCAACATTGTTAAAGTTGTGACTATCATCGAATAGATCGAGTACGCAGCGGAGGAACAGTGTTGCAAACAATAATCCATCTGAGTAAACAAGGCAAATCACAAGGACGAGGTTCTCTGAATACAATGGCATCGTTCCATATATTATGTTCCTCTATACAAAAGCCGCTCAAAATAATTGATACGGCTCAAGGCATCAAAACCATATTTTTGGGTCCTGGGGATAAGGCACAGCTATCGCTTTCTCGGACGATCCAGCACCTGTGATCAAGCAAACTATTGGTGGGTCAGCACTTTGGAGAAAGTACTGGTGAGTCTAAAATCAACGAACGAAGCAACATTCACTAAAACTAACACTAAATAATTATGTTATAAAATATGACATTACTAGTGATCCTTCTAGTTTAACCTAGGTTCGTTACATGCAGTACAGGAAATAGTTATATTAGTAATTTTTAGAAATATCTTTGAAAACATAGTTCATGTTCGATATACAAGCAAGCAGGCAAATAATTCATGTACGATAAGCAAATTTAATTACTATCTCTGGTGCGCAGCGTGTCTCGTAAGTCATATTCATTTCTCTAAAGACTCTAGCATGCATCTAGTGGACTATCTTCTTAGCATCTCTCTCTTTCTCTTATAAACAATAACATCTTATCGTGTGAAAGAGATAGAAGCATATACGAAAACAAGACTTCTCTATGAAAGCATTCAATATAAGAGAGCATGTTCGATAGCATGAATATCACTTATTCAGTGATTCTTACCATTTTGCCGAACGATTATCCCTGCAGCAGACATACAAGTTAGCAAAATTTGTATATATATGAAGAAGGTTCTCTTTTCCTGTCCGTCTCTGTACCAAATAATTAGGTAAGCAAGAAGGTTGAATCCTAGCATGCGACCTAACTAAATGATGGTCCATGAGTCTACTTCCTCATGATTAGTATTGGTGCTATCATGGCCCAGCACTACACTAATATACTTGTTCATATACTAGCTGCTTTGACTCGTAAACTAGCTATCTAATAGACATGAATACCCCCCTGATCGCGAGGACTTTATTTCCTCAGGGCATTCCTCTGATCCCCCCTAGGGCGAATGGTCCCCAATGCCCCAAAAATCGGTCGTGGGATTATCCTTGTGCATAAATTGTCTAAAGATCAATGCATGAATGCAACTATATAAGATAAACTCTATATGGAAGCAGTAGTTCAATAACAAGCATATAGTCAATCTCTTCTCTCTATCTCTGTATTTGTGCGAATATGTCGGCATCTCTATCTCTATGAGGACTAGCCGCCATCTCTCTGATATCGTTCAAGTATTTCAATAACTTCTATAGAAACATGTAACAGTCTCTATTTAAGCAAGCAAGCATAAAAACAGTTCTCTATCTCTTTTAACTAAGCATGCAGTTATATTCTTTCTTTCTTTAGAATACGATGAAAACATATGAACATTCTTTTACTCTTGTTTATTAGCATGGCAGCAGTTTGTTCGATAGTGGTGTTCGTGTAACTAAGCATACAATATTTTTTTTCTTTAACTTAGCATGGCAATGATTCTATCTCTTTTAGACAAGCAAAGAAGTTCTCTAGTTAAGCATGCAGGTTCTCGTTATATCATTCTCATGCGATCGTTATCTTATTAAGCAGACAAGCATTGCAAAAACTCAGATCCATTATTAAGACATGTAAGAATCAGAGAATGAAGTTCTGCCCACTCACCTAGATCAGTCATCTTCTGGTTCAATAAGGAGCTCTTCAAGAAGGTTTCTTTTTTGGTTCAGCAAACCGATATTTCTTGTACATAGTGCCAACGCGGAGCGGGGAACTACAGCCGCCATCTCTCTGATACCGTTCAAGCATTTCAAACAGTTCTATCTTTACAACATGATATAAGGGAAACATGTAACAGTCTCTATTTAAGCAAGCATGGAAGTAGTTCTCTATCTCTTTTAGCTAAGCATGCAGTTCTACTCTTTCTATAGCATAATGAAGGAACATGTTCAAGCATCTTTTACTCTTCTTATTAGCATGGCAAGGGTTCGATCGATAGCGGTGTCCGTGCTTTAAGCCTGCAACATTCTATTCTTTAACTTAGCATGGCTAGATTATTTTCAATGACAAGCATACACGTTCTCTAGTTAAGTATGTAGTTTCTCGTTCAATCATTCTCATGCGATCACTACCAGAATAAGTCAAATTAGCGACGTCTGGAAACATCGGTAAATGGCATAAAAACGTCGGTAAAAAAATTTAACGACATAATTAGCGATGTTTCAATGAAGTCGCGTTTAAGCTAGTCGCTGACAGAAAAAATATCGCAAAATATCTCTATAGCGACGTATTTGCGTCGCTAATATTTTTCATATTAGCGACGTTTAGCGACACAACGTAGCTAAATTAGCGACCTGTTTTGTGTCGTTAAACGTCGCTAATATTTTTCTATTTGGCGACATTTTGTAACACATTTAGCGATATTTTGTTGACCTGGCAAATACTGTCATGTCTGCAATTTAGCGACATTCAGCGACGTATTTAGCGACATATTTGACGACGTATTTAGCGACGAATTTAGTCACGCATATAAACGTCGCTAAACGTTGCTAAATACGTCCCTAAATACGTCGCTAAATTTCCAGTAAAAAAATAAAAAATAGAATAGAAAATAGTTTCCAAACCAATCTTCCTGCAGTTTATGAATTCACAATTTATATAAATAGACCCGGAGCAACCCTCCGTTGAATTTTCTGGGTTCGTCGACCCCTTCAGTGGAACACTCAACACCGATAAATTAACATATATTTAATATAATAATATAGTAAAATTTGAAGAAAATGAAACATTGAAATTATAAACCGAGTCTGAAAAAATCTCGTCGTAAAGATTGCAATAAATATCCACAGAACTTATTACAAGAAATAAAGTCTGAAAGTCTCAAAAATGTATAATATTCATAAATGACCCAATATTTTGGTTCAAAACACAATCAACCAGTAAACTGTCCTAACTAGGACTACTGTGAATCTACATGAGGATGACCACCAGCGCGAATCAGGGATAAGAACAAATCATACTGCTCCGATAAAATTGACACCGATGTCGATGAAGAAGACAGTAACATCGGTAGAGTTTGTGTCGATGAAGGCGCACTAGGAGGACATATCTGCTCCAACGCTGCTTGTCGATGATTGTATGAATCCATGGTAGATAGCAACCTTGTACTGCTATGAACCATTGAATCATGCATCATCGTCAGCCTCTCGCACATGGACAGTTGTGATGCCTGCAGTTCTGTCACGCTACGCTCTGTCAATGCTCTAAGATCAGCTTTCATATCCCTGAGCTCCATGATACTGCGCTCGAGCGTATCAAATCGTGCGATGAGTGTCACATCGTCCGTCTGCGGCTAGAAAAGGGGTTGCTCCTCCATCCTTCCCAGCAACTTGTCACAGAGAGACGCAATCTGACCGTCAACGGTCTCCTAGACTCGGGCCGACGCCTGCGAGGGCTGTGGGGAATGACCACTTGCAGTGGAGGCCCTAAAGGACTGCGTCGCAATAAGGGCGCCGTAGGATCCCGTACCTTAGTACGTACCCCTCTGGAGACCACCAGCGACGGTCACCCACAGCTCGTCCGTCGACGGATCTGGAGAGGGCTACGAGAAAGTACCGGCCTCTCCCGCTGTAGGTGCACTAGCAGTCGCCCGCTCATACAGCCTAAGATACTCGGTCTAGAAAAGTTTGAATACTCGATAATTGCTAATGTCTAAGGTACTTATTACTAACTACATGGATATTTATTTGCATACTTCCTAAGTTATATTAAAATTAACACAAAGAAAAGTAATACTTACAAAGGTCTGCGAGGCCCTCTCATCAATGATATTTCCACCCTTTCGATGGGTGGCCAGGAAGACGGTCACCATTTTGGCATCCCCACCCATCTGTACCTGTTAAAAATATATTATTTAGTACTAAAATTAAATATTTTATCCTACTACCATTTTATCGTACTTGTATTAAAATAATATATCTGAAATAAAAATATACCAAACGACAAAAATATTCCGTCATCGGAATTGAGCCACCACACCACTTTGCTGCCTTCTTCCTAGCCGCCTTGGCCTTCTCAGACCTTTCCTTGTACCTTGGATCGTCGAATCTAACCCTTATCGCAGTCCACTGCTCAGTCATGATCCAACCTTGGATCGATTCTCCTTCACGATCACGAGCCTTCTGGTCATCCAGAGCATTACGGATCAGCTTGACGGCAACGGCAGAAAATATCTGCTCGATCAACTCGGCCCGGTGCGATGGATAGAAATACGTTTGCTACAAGAAGTAATTTAGTAAGTTATATAATATGCATAAATTAGATGATTGATATTAAAACCTAATATACTTTTACCTTGAAGTGCACAAACCAGAATGCCTTTCTCTCATCCGGAGCATCAGAGTAGTTGATTCAAGAGCCACCATAGTTGTACCTCAGAAAGTGGCCTAGGCGTCTCTGTATTAACGAGGGATGATATCTATACATAGATAATTATTTTTATCAAAAAAGTGAATATATGATGAATAAAAAAAACATAATATATATTATGCTAAACCAACTAATTGACTTACTTTGTACCGTCGGATAAAATCTTTGTCCTCGTCTCGTCCGAAGGTGCGCATGGAGGATCTCGCTGATGCTGAGATGACATCGGCTCAATCTCCACTATATGCTCATATGTTTCCATGGTTCTGACAGCAGGAGGAATGCTGGACGAGGGATAGTCTCCGGCCTGGAACTACTCGTCCCATGAGTGCTGTCACGTAACATTATTGCAGTCGAAGATGTGACTGGTTGATATACTGGAGTACTTGGCGACGAGGATCCAGAACCAACAGTAGGCAGTACCGGAGGAGCACTCCGTCTTCCTCGGGACTTGTCGAACGCTCTGTGTCGTCCTGTCATACCTGATAACAACATATGATGATATAACAAATAAACAAATAAATAGTATATTCTACAGTCAAAATGTTATGCATATCTCACAACATTAATAGAATTGTACAGTAAATAACTAGTAGTGTCACAAGTTTAAATGGATAGTACATTCTACAGTCAAAATATAATACATGTCACAAGTCCAAATAGATTTATTTTATTTTCAATCATCTTTAGAAAATTTATTTTGTTCGCCTTCCTCGTCCTCCTCTTTCTCTTCCTCCTCATCTTCACTTTTATCTACTTCGTCTTCGTCTTCGAATAATTCTAACTCTTCTACATTATTAGTCGTGTAATGAGTAACTTACGTTGAGTCCACATCTACAATATTTATTACAAGAGGTAGCTCGTCCTTCTGATAAGCTATTTTGTCAACGTCAAAGGTATTTCTAGCTTTAGTCTTGTATACTGCTCACCAATCCAACCTCGCTGTCCTCCATTTAGGATAAGTTATAAAGTACATGAGCTAAGCCTGTCTTGATAGGACAAATGGTTCGTAACCTTGATATCTACGCTTATAGTTTATATCCACAAGACCATGCTTGTCAATTTTTCAACCTTGATCTTGAATCAGATCAAACCATTCACACTTGAATATCACGATCTTAGCAGGTTCTGTACCATAATTATATGTCAACACCTTAATCTCTCGTAAGATGCCAAAGAAATTATTGCCTGGATCGTCATCTTTGCAGTTCGAAGATTTGATACACAAACAACTATTTTTCGTGGAATCAAGATCCAGAAAGCTGTCTCTGATCAGAGCATTTGTTGACTTGAACCTAAACCCATTAACATAATAACTTAGCCACATTTTGACAGCAGTAATTGGTCCCTTGGCTAGAGTTCTAATAGATTCAGTCTCGGATGTTATTAGACGATCGACCTAAATACCAAAGTAGCGATAGTAAGTTATTTATTGTGCAAGTGCATACAGAAAAAGTAATTATTGAGCTCCTTATATATGCGCTCAACGAAGAAGGAAAATAATGTCACATTTCTTGTTCTACTTCTTCTTCTGTTATGTAGGGTCTAACCGACCTCAGCTCATCATTATATGTGCTGAAAATAACGAAGCAACCGCTGATTAGTAGCATAATATTAGCTTATACTATTGCATTAAGATAACGTAAATGTGGACATATTAATTACTTATCCCTCTAGCTTCTCCACTTTATCCTCATCACAATTGAGTAATATATACAATTGAGCAGCCCTTAGCTCGTCGTCATTCAAATATCTCTTCTTTATTTTTTCCGAAGGCTTTCCGGACGCATTGAATACTTTCAGTATTGCATTATTAGATTTCTGATATTCATCGTCGTTTCTTGGAGCTCTCATTCTATTAGTAGCAACATGAGGTTCAAAATACGTCAAGCAAAAGTTTGTAATCTCCTAGAAAATATAAGCTTCACAAATAGAGCCCTCAATCTGTGCCTTATTTTTTACCTTTCCCTTTAGGTGATTCAGATGCTGCTCAAACGGGTACATCCACCGATAATCGACAGGACCACCAACACGTGCCTCATAGGAAAGATGAATTGACAAATTCTCCATGGAGTCAAAGAATCCAGGAGGAAACACCTTCTCGAGCTTGCACATTTGTGGCAATGTCCTTCTCTTGCTTTTCTAGACGATCGACGAGCAACTTAGTAGAACAAAGATCTCTGAAGAATATGCTGAGCTCTGTCAATGGATCCCAAATGACCTGCGGTAAGAATTCCTGAAATACAATCAAAATTAACCTCTCCATGAATACGTGACAATCGTGGCTCTTCATACCCGCCAGTTTGTTCTCCATGAGGTCAACACATCTTCTCAAGTTTGACACGTACCCGTCTGAAAATTTTAGACCCTAAATCCACCTGCAAAGTCTCCCTTTATCCTCCTTCTCCAGTGAGAAAATTGACTTAGGCTGCTTTAACTTTCCATTCCCCTCCTCTATCAAATGCAACGCAGGACGTCTACATATTTCTTCTATGTCCAACCTGGCCTTCGGATTGTCTTTCGCCTTCCCCTTTACCTCTATTACAATATTAATTGTGTTATCAAACACATTTTTCTCGATATGCATGACATCAAGGTTATGTCTAATCAGATTGGTGCTCCAATATGGAAGATCCCAGAATATACTCCTCTTCGTCCAGTTATGGGTGCGACCAAATTCGTCACACTTGTACCCCTTAGCAGGCTCTTCGATAGCACTTGGTAAATCTTTTACCTCTTCCCATATCATGTATCCAGGCCACCTTGGCGGTGGATTGGCCTTCTCTACAACACCCGCACGAAAATCATTCATGTTCCTCCGGTACGGATGATCCTTCGGCAGAAATTGTCGATGATAATCGAAGAAGCACGATTTGCCTTCGTATTTCAAACAGAAAGCCTTAGTGCGGTCCATGCAATACGGATATGAGAGACGACCATGAGTGCTCCATCCCGATAATATTTTATAGGCCGAAAAGTCGTTGATGATCCGCATAAGTGCTGTCCTCGTCTAAAAATTATGCTTTCTAGAAACATCATACGTGTTGGCACCTACTTTCCATAGCTAATTCAAATCATCTATCAAAGGGTGTAAATACACATTGATGTCCCTCTTCGGATTGTTCTGACTCGGGATAATAACAGTTATGAACATATACGGAGTCTTTATGCACATCCAAGGCGGTAGATTATACGGAGTGACGATCACAGGCCAATACGAATACTGGAAGCCCGAAAGTCCGAATGGGATAAAACCGTCGGAGGAGAGCCCCAATATGATATTACGCGAATTTGAAGCAAAATTTGGATACTCTCGATCAAAGTGCTTACATGGATGGATGATCCAATACTCCTTTTCTCCATCGGATAGATGATCCAATAATCCTTCGATCTGTTTTCGCATGTGCCAACTCATGTTTTTTGCAGTCTCCTTCACCATAAACAATCTCTGCAACCGCGACATCAAAGGCAAGTAGTACATCAAATCAGTAGGCTTCCTTGCATCGACAGACTTTCCTCTACCAGTGGCCTTGTAGCGATCAGCACCACAGAATCTGCACGCGTCTTCATTATTGTCGTCTTTGTAGTATAGCATGCACCCGTTGCGACATGCATCAATTTTCTCGTATCCCATCCAGAGCGATCTCACCATCCTCTTAGATCGGTAGAAGTCTTTAGGCAACTTAGCACCCTCTGGCAAGATCTCTATAATCAAATTCATCAGTCGGTTATAACAATCTTGCGATATGTTAAAATCGGACTTGATGCTCAACAATCTTAACCACCTCCAAAGGTGAATGATTCTCACAACTAGGATATAATGGAGTCCTTGCATTCTCCAACAACTCCATGAACTTTGCAACATCGACATTCAGTGCCTCCTCAGCTACATCATGATTGTGCGGATCAAAACTAGGTCCCGCTGCTTCAAAAACTATGTTCACCCACTCGTCGTCGTAAACAGAGTGGTCGTGGACATCTATATACAGATCCATATAAGGCTCTGACTCCGATGCTAAAGACACAAGTTCTCCGTACGCGGTTCACTGATAGTAATTTGGCGTGAAACCCTTCTAGTACAAATGATATATGACTTCCACTTCTGGATGATATTTCAAGTTGCGATATCTGAAACACGGACACTTAATTTTGGTATCGTCCATGTACTGAGGGAACGCCTTGGCAAACTGCAGGAACTGTTGTACACCCTCTATAAATTCATCCTGCACACTGCACATGTCATCAGGATGACAGTTGTACATCCACGAACAATGATGCATATAGTAATTCATATCCATTTTAAGATACTTTTGTAAAGATGAATAGACACCATTCAAGTATATAATCATGTGAATATTTAGTAGTGTATATTATCCAAATGACACTCACTCCGGATATGCAAAGATGAATAGACATCGTTCAAGGAAATAGTTTAAATTATAGTACATGTCACAAGTCTAAATGGATTTTATATTGATATTTTTAATCCTCTTCTGAAAATCCATCTTCTTCATTTAAATACAGTACATGCACTGATACTCCTAGTCCTAGCATTGATACTCGGGAATACCCAATTATGTTATATACCTAATCGTCTACACACACATAAGAATACTCAGGAATATGGTACATGTACTGATACACCTAGTCCTAGCACTCATACTTCTTCGTTCAACTCTGTATCCTAGATACTCATATTGTAGTGTATCGGTGAGTATAACTTTGTATCCTAAAAATTAACACTTGACAATTGTTTAGGCCATGATTTTCTAATTGAAAAGTCAAGTCATGGATATTCAGTGTCAATTTTTTTGGTCCAGGATACATAGTTGACACTCACTGATACACTCCTGGATATCCGCACTTGACATGTATGCGTGTATCCGTATCCAATAAAATGCTTACAACCTTATCCTCGATATCGTGTCCTAACCTTTCATATCCATGTGCCCTACAATTTACTATACGTATCATGAGATGACATGATACAAATGTGTATGTCTGTTGGTGTCCGTGTTAGGGTTAGTGTATGCGTGTTAGTGTGTCCGCGTGTCCGAGTTTGGGTTAGTGTTAGTGTCTGTATGTGTGTGTGTGTGTCCGAGTTAGGATTATGATAGGGTTAGTGTCCGCAGCACCGAGATATCCACACACACCCACACACCCATACTGCACTGTGCACAAGTGTGTACTGCACAACACCTCACTTGATACCGAAGACTGCATCAAATTAACTCAGATAGGGTTAAGCTCTGTGTCGTGTCTCGGCTTTGGGTTAGGGTCTGTATCATGTCCTGTATCATGTTAGTGAAAAGAGATAGAGTTAGGATTAGGGTCTGTGTCATGTCCCGTGTCGTGTCAGTGATATATCGTGTCAGTGTATGTGTCTGTGTCGTGTCTCATGTCGTATCTATGTCTGTGCATGTGTTGTGTCCGCTATCAAATATTGTGTCCGTATCTGAGAGAGAGAGAGAGAGAGAGAGAGAGAGAGAGAGAGAGAGAGAGAGAGATAGGGTTAGGGTTAGGGTTAGGGTTAGGGTTTACACCCTTTATGAATTTATCCCGCACATTACATTAATACATAAGTAAAATCTTCGACTTGATTCCCCGATACATATATAGAAACCATATTTTGGATGGTCACACCTATCATTTATAAATTAAGTTAAATACACACATGCAATACTATTTTACAACAAAAATGTGTGTTAATATGGTAAATTAATTAATTACATGTATATATATCGTGTCGTGTCTGTGTCAGTGTGTGTGTGTGTCGTGTTTGTCTCAGTGTGTGTGTATGTGACAATGTATCGTATCTGTGTCAATGTATGTGTGTGTTGTGTTATGTCTGTGTCAGTATGTGTGTGTCGTGTCTGTGTCAGGATTTGTCTGTGATATGTGTGTGTCGTATATGTGTCAGTATGTGTGTGTCGTGTCTGTGTCAATATCATATCGTGTCTGTATCTATGAGGGAGAGAGAGAGAGGGTTAGGGTTTACCTAGAGGAGGAGGAGGAGAAGCCCGAGGTCATCGGAGGGAAGGAGCCACGCCGGAAGGGAGGAGCTATACGGGAGGGGGACACTCGGGGGGTGGGGAGCCTGAGCAGGGGGGCTGTGGGGGAGCCGGTGGGGGTATAGGGACGGGGGGGGAGGAGTACGTCGAAGGGGGAGTACTTCGCCGGAGGAGGGGGGAAGAAGGGGGGTTTCAAAAGGGGATCGACATAATGGGGGAAAATAAAATCCTGAACCCTATATTAAAAAGTTTAGCGACGTCATCAATAGACGTCGCTAATTAAAAAGTTTGCGACATTAGCGACGTCGCTAAAAACGTCGCTAAAAATCAAAAAAAGCAACATCGGTAAATATGTCGCTAAATAAAAAAAATAACGAAATTTAGCGACGTTAAAGAATCTTATAGGGACTATTCTTTAAAAAATCGAAGTACAGTCGCTAAATGTCGTTATGTGTCACCAACAGCGACGTATAGCGACATTTATTTTTGGAGTCGCTCAAGTCTTTAATATTAGTGACGTTTTATTATGACGTCACTAAAAACATCCATATTTCATCATATTTTGGTAGTAGATCGTTATCTTATTAAGCAAACAAGCATTGCAAAAACTCAGATTCATTATTAAGGCATGCAAGAATCATAGAATAAAGTTCTGCCCACTCACCTAGATCAGTCATCTTCTGGTTCAACAAGGAGCTCTTCAAGAATGTTTTATTTTTGAGTCAGCAAACCGATATCTCTTGTACATAGTGCCAATGCGGAGCGGAGCACTACATAGTCTGGGTAGACGGCGATGCTTGCAGCGCAGGTAGCGAGCCTGTTACAAACTCTCGTCTCACCCGTAGTAAGTTGCTAGCACAACTAACTGTTGTTCCGCCCGGGACAAATCAGCCCCGATACACCGGCAACCGTTCGCAGGAACCATATACCTTGTGCATAAGTTGTCCATGACCATTGACGATCTAACACTAAGTTAACATACGAATCATTTTAAGATATCATAATAAACATAATTACTTTAGCACAGTGCGATAGCAAAGTCTACCTACTGATGCGATCATATTTTAAGTTATATACTACCCATTGAACATTTATAGATGAATAAGTTCTAGCTACAACTGATACATAAAATAGATACATGCATAGCGAACAAGCATGCAACAATATGATCGTATAGTAATTTTAGGTGACCAATATTAATTATTTCAAGTCTACTTCTTCTTTTTATCTTGACTCAATTTTATTATTAGGTATCGTCGATTGGAACGCATAAACGAGTCAAGTTATGAAGAATGAAGACTTGGAAGAAGGGCGCTAATCGGAAGTAAAGCCACTCACAAGTTGGTGAATCGGGGGAGTGAAAGGGAAGATCTTCAAGACTCCGCTTGCACGTCACCTATAGATCACCTACACGCACCAACAGATGATCAATATCTTCTATCTCGGTCTCTAAGGGTTCGATACGAAATACAAAATTCAAAGAATGAAGACAATAAAATCTATTAAAACCATTCAAGAAAATGCAAGTCAAAAAACCAACAAGAAAGCAACCAAGCAGCATAAAAAACGGATAAAGAAACCAGCGCAACGAAAATGGCCCTCTTGACTCTGCCGCCGAGTCATTACTTGAGGCACGATCCGCTGAATATGAGACCTGATTCCGAAGAAACCAATCCATAACGAGAAAAAGATCTTGATTCAATCTGTCCCGATCGAACGATACAAAGTATTTCTTAGTCGCGCTCCCCGAATAGGGGAAACGGGACACTACATCTTAACCAACTAATAAAAAATTTCGTTCTCGAAACTTAGGAATAGAACCTACCCCTAAGAAAATAATGAGAGAAACTTTTCTTCATGTCTGATTTGAGTTCCCAGGTCAACTCATTGACCGTGTGGTTCTGCCAAAGAACGCGCATAAGCGAGACTGTACAATTCTGTAATTGCTTCTCTTTCCGATCCAAGATTTGAACGGACTCTTCGACGTAAGACAAATCTTCCTGCAGATCTAGCTGACAAAAATCTACCACGTGGTTCAGGTCATGCACATACTTCCTAAGTTATGACACATAGAAAATATCATGCACGTCTGACATGGCTGGTGGCAATATAATTTGTAGGCAACTGGAGTGACTCGCTTGAGGACTTCGAACGGGCCAACGAATCTCGGACTTAACTTTCCTTTTACTCCAAATCTCATAACTTCTCGCATAGGCGAGACCTTCAAAAACACATGGTCACCTTCGAAGAACTCAAGGGGTCAACGATGAATGTCGGCATAACTCTTCTGCCGACTTTGTGCTACTTTTAGTCACTAATGGATCAATCGAACCTTTTGGACTGTTTGTTCAACTTGTTCTGGCCCAAGGATTTGAAACTCCCTAACTTTATCCCAACAGATCGGTGACCTACACTTCCGCTCATACATAACCTCGTACGAAGCCATTTAGATGCTGGACTGATAACTATTGTTGTATGCAAATTTGGCCAACGGTTGGTGGACGTTCGAACTTGACTTTGAATCGATTGCATATAGATACAACACTTCGAGTACCTGATTCACCCGATCTGTTTGTCCATCGGTTTGAGGATGGTAGGCTGAGATAAACTTCAACTTGGTCCCCATCGCTGACTAAAGGCTCTCCCAAAAACGTGATAGAAATCATCCGTCCTGATCTGACACTACAGAAACTGGCACTCCGTGCAGCCGAACTATCTCATCAAGGTAGGCTTGGGTGAGGCGATCGATGCTCCAAATAACTTTAATGGCAATGAAGTGTGCTGACTTGGTTAACCGGTCGACGATGACCCAGACTGCGTCGTTTCTCCGTTGCATCTTTGGCAAGCCAACAATGAAGTACATGCTTATGTGCGCCCATTTCTATTTCAGAATAGCAAGATTCTGCATCTATCCACTATGTCTCTGATGTTCTGCTTTCATCCTCTGACAGGTTATGCATTGCAACACGAAGTGCACCACATCCCTCTTCATGTTGTGCCACCATAAAATAGTACGAAGGTCTTTATACATCTTCGTGCTCCCGGGATGGACTGTGTAGGCTGCATAGTAAGCTTTCGCAAGGATCTCCTTTCTGAGTTCTGCGTCATTTGGGACGCATAGTCTTCCCTTCACTCGTAATACTCCATTCTCATCTACTGCAAAGTCCTTAGCCTTCCCCGCTAGAATTTGCTCTCACATTTTTCTTAAGAATGGGTCATCCCTTTGAGTAGATGTGACCCTCTCAAACAGGTTGGGTACAAATCGCATCTGAGCAACTCGCGCATCGCGGTATCGAATTCGGAGTTTAATGCCCATTTTCTCAAAGTCTCTTTGTAACCTACGATCAACGGACAGGGATCCCACAAACACTCAACTCAACGCATCCGCTATAATATTTCCTTTGCCAGGTGTGTAGTCGATCGTCAAGTCATAGTCTTTGATCAATTCTAGCCAATACCGCTGTCGTAGGTTAAGGTCCGTTTGGGTGAATAGGTCAAGCTTTTGTGATCAGTGTAAATTTGGCAAGCCACTCCATAGAGGTATTGTCGCCACAAATTTAGCACGAACATAATTGTCGCTAGTTCCAGGTCATGGTAGGATAATATTTCTCATGCTTTTTCAGTTGTCTGGATGCGTAGGCTATCACCCTATCCTACAGTATGAGTACACACCCCAAGCCATGCCCTGACGCATCGCTGAATATTTGGAATCCCGAGGTCTTTTCTGGTAGTGCAAGTAGTGGAGCAGAGGTGAGGCATTGCTTTAACTCTTTAAACGAGGCTTCGCAGTCGGCGGACCACTCGAATATGACTCCCTTCTGTGTGAGGCGAGTCAGAGGTGATGCTAACTTGGAAAATTCTTTCACGAAATGCCTGTAGTGGACCGCTAGCCCAAGGAAGCTTCGAATCTCACTGACGGATGCATGCCGCTTCCACTCGATGATGTTTTCAACTTTATTTGGATCGACTAAAATACCTCTTATAGAAATGATGTGCCCGAGGAAAGATACACTGCTCAGCTAGAACTCGCACTTACTCAGTTTTGCATATAGGTTGTTGTCCCAAAGAGTCTGTAGAACGGTCCGCAAGTGCTTTGTATGTTCCTCCCTATTCTTTGAGTACACCAAGATATTATCAATGAACACTTCTACAAAATTGTCAAGATATGGCCGAAACACATAATTCATTAAGTCCATAAAGGCGGCAGGGGTATTGGTTAGTCTGAATGGCATTACCAAAAACTCATAGTGGCCGTAGCGAGTACGAATGGCTGACTTCGGCACGTCGTCCGGCTTGATCTTGAGCTGATGATAACCCGAGCAAAGATCAATATTTAAAAATACCGTCGCACCTTATAGTTGATCAAAGAGGTCATCGATCCTGGGAAGGGGGTACTTGTTTCGAACAATGGTCTTATTCAATTCACGATAGTCGATGCAGAGCCGCATCGAGCCATCCTTTTTCTTCACAAATAATATAGGCGCGCCCAACGGAGACACACTCAGACGAATATACCCATGATCTAATAATTCCTGTAACTGGACCTTTAACTCTTTTAGTTCTGCCGGGGCCATTCGATATAGAGCTTTGAAAATCGGTCGAGTCTCTGGAAAAATATCAATAATGAACTCTATCTCTCGGTCGGACGACATACCGGGCAACTCATATGGAAATATATCAGAAAAATCCACCACAACGGAATTAGACTCTACGTTTGCGCAATCTCGCTAAATGTCTCGAACGGACACCAAGTACCCTTCACAGCCAGAATGTATCTTCCGTCGAGCAGACATTGCAGAGATCACCATGCAGGCATTCAGCACTCACGACGGTGGACTGCATGCATAGCAAAATTTGATCTCGCCAGGTAGACGAAACACGACTTTCTTTTCTGCACAATCAATGGTAGCTGAGCAAACATCGAGCCAATCCATCCCCAGAATGATGTCATAGTCTCTAATGTCTAAGACTATCGTATCAAGTGATAATTTCCTTCCTCTGATGCAAATATTACCTTTACAAAAAACTAAGTGAGCCGACAAATCCACGTCCGATGGAGTACTGACGCTAAGGTTTAGGCCTAGTGGTGTCATAGGAAATATGTTCTCGACGGCAAAATCTGCCGCAATAAAACTATGTATGGCACCATAATCAAACAATAATCGAGCATGTGCATTATTGAAAAGTAATATACCTGACACCACCGTGTTTGATACGAACGTCTCTTCCTGAGTCAGAGCATAGACCCGGCCTTGAGCGTTCTACGGTGCCGTTTGGTTCGCTCGAGGTACTTGACCCTGATCCTGAGGCGAACGATATGGTTGTTGCTGAGGACGGCACAGAGGGAGATCATTGGCGCGATCTCGACAGTCACAAGCAATATGGCTAGACTTACCACAAATGAAATATTCCCTTTTTCGAAGATGATAGTCGCGGACATGGTGTCGTGGCTTATGGCAGTAGGCACAAGGTGGCCCTTGGTTCCTCCCTGGATCGTGGTCTTGAGAGCCGCCGTTATTGTGCAGTTGTGCGCATTGTTACCACATGTGTTGCTAGGGCGCTTGTGATGGAAATTTTGCACAACATTGGTACGAACTGGGGGGTACTGCGACTCTAGGGAGAGGGCATGGTTTAGAGACATGGTACAGAGGGACAACGACGTGGGCACGAATAGAAGGTCGCATTCATATTTTAATCTTCGAGCTCGACTTTCGGCGTCACAGAGATGAGACTTGGCAAATTTTACAAGCCTGTTGAATTCTGCGATGTACTATCGCACTGTTATATTTTCTTGATGAAGATGTGTAAATTCGTCTTCCTTTTCGCGACGGACGACTAGTGGAAGGTACTTCTCTTCGAAGGATTTACGGAACACTGACCAAGAGATAGTCGTCTTGTCATCTTCACTCAAGTTAGCTTATTTGTGCACATCGCACCAATCATGTGCATTTAAATAAAGCTGGAGCTGAGATGAGCACAAGAAACTCTCTTCATCTCATCCATGTGAGGCACTTCAAAGTGGTCCTCTAGCTCAACCAGCCAATCTAATGCCACGGAGGGGTCCTCGGTCCATTTGAAGGTAGCATGACACATCTTTTTAAACTCTGATATTTGAAGGATGGAACCCTTCTCGTCTGAGGGCGGAGGTTCCTGAGATCCTTGAAGTCCCGCAGTCTCGACTACAAATGGCACTATCGCGGCGGTCGTTGATGAAGAATAGTTGTTGGCGACGAGCGTCATCACAATGGTTTGCAGGGTATTCATTTGCTTCTGTTGTGCCTTGGCCTGAGTCCGCTGCGCCTGAAATTGAGCCTCAATCCAGGACTCAAATTGGCTTTAACGTAATTCTGCCTACCTCTACTATGTTTCCATCATGCTCATCATCCGCTCGAATAAATTAACAGAGGGCGCGGTTGCTTGACTTCCCGAGCTG
This sequence comes from Iris macrosiphon, assembly GCA_036927795.1. NCBI lineage: Eukaryota > Viridiplantae > Streptophyta > Magnoliopsida > Asparagales > Iridaceae > Iris > Iris macrosiphon. The sequence continues at coordinate 125,795,133 of JAYESA010000017.1, read as the reverse complement.
CCCGAAGTACCAAAATGGCTCCCTTGCACCTGCGCCACTAGATGTGCTTGTGCGTCCGATTTTGAGGTCGCTCCTTGAAAGAAAAGTAACTTGCATCAGTCTCAAAACATATTATGGACTCACTGTATGGAACGCATCTCATTTTGGCCAAGCGAATTCAAGAGTTCAACAATGAGGGACAGGGTCGTTTCCAAAAAACTCTTCTGATACGAAGGTCAAATGATCTAAAGCCATGCTCTGATACCAATATGTCATGTCCTAATTTTTGCTAAATTGATAAATCATCCCCCGGACGTGATATCATACGAGCATAAGCGCGTCCGCACAAGGCCTAGGCATAATGATATACTTTAGAAACATATGCAACAGAGTACGCAAATGAGATATCATACATTGGAATGTAGAAAAGTTCTCTTTATTGATAATGAACATCTTGTTACAGACTCTTGACTCAAAAGTAAAAAAGGATACCGTACGGACTTACAACATGGAAGCAAAATGAGATAGCCGATCCATAGATTACATCCCTTACTAATATTTCAAAAGAGCAAACCACCTTGGGTGCGTGTTTGCACCATCACCTAGGAGCTTCAAAAGGGTGTGTGCGAGCTCCTTGAGATTATGTACTTGCGCTCCAAAAAGTCACGAACACGAACGCGCCAGATCAGTAAAAGGTTGGGGGGGAAGCTTCACCTCTTCGTCACGTAGCCTTGGCTCGAGAAACCTGTTGCAACGAGGGTCAGTACTTTAAAAAGTAGTAGTGAGGTTGAGCTAACCCAACATACCAAATCGATATCGTATTCATGTGAACATGCAACATTATTATTGTGTAATCTTTCTATCTTGCCTTAGTTCAATTTTATACATGCGATAAAATGAAATAACATAACAAAATGTGCCACCACTCGGTGACTTTTACATATACCTTCTGAACCACCTGTACACAACTTACCATGACCTTCCCTACCACGAAGATATAGTTGGTTTGCACAGTTTAAATATACATAAGGATCACTGTCTTAACTAGCCATCATGGACTATAGTCTGGGTAGACGACGATGCTTGCAGCACAGGTAGCGAGCACCGCAACAAACTCTCACCTCATCCGTGCTAAGTTGCTAGCACCACTAACTGTTGTTTCGCCCGGGATAAATCGGCCCCGTCGACCGTTCGCAGGGACCATATACCTTTTGCACAAGTTTTCCATGACTATTGATGATCTAATACTAAGTTAACATACGAAGTATTTCAAAATGTCAGAATGAACATAACTACTTTAGCACAGTGCGATGGCAAAGTCTACCTGCTGATGAAATCATATTTTAAGTTATGTGCTACTCATTGAACATTTATAGATGAATAAGTTCTAGCTACAACTGAAACATAAGTTAGATACATGCATAGCGGACAAGCATGCAACAATATGATCGTATAGTGATTTTAGGTGACCAGTATTAATTATTTCAAGTCTATTTCTTCTTTTTATCTTGACTCAATTTTATTATTATGGTATCATCGATTGAAATGCATAAATGAGTCAGGTTATGAAGAATGAAGACTTGGAAGAAGGGCGCTAATTGGAAGTAAAGTAACTCACAAGTTGGTGAATCGGGGGAGAGAAATGGGACATCTTCAAGACTCTGCTTGCGAGTTTCCTATACGATCACCTGCACGCACCAACAGATGATCAATATCTCCTGCCTCGATCTCCAAGGGTTCGATACAAAATACAAAATTCAAAGAACGAAGACAATAAAATCCATCAAAACCGTTCAAGAAAATGCAAGTAACAAAACCAACAAGAAAGCAATCAAGCAGCATAAAAAACGAGCAAAGAAACCAGCGCAACAAAAAGTTACCTCTCGACTCTGCCGTCGAGTCCTTCCTTGAGGCACGATCCGCTGAATATGGGACCTAATTTCGAAGAAACCGATCCATAACGAGAAAAGAATCTTGATTCAATCTGTCTCGATCGAACGATACCAAGTATTTCTTGGTCGCGCTCCCAGAATAGGGGGAACGAGGCACTACATAGATGGTCAGTCAGAATGTACGATCTAGACTCTAGTAGATATGATTTGATCATGTACCCTTGACTTTGGTGGTTCGTGGGAGGATCACTTGCACTTGGTCGAATTCTCCTATAATAATAGTTTTCAAGCAAATATCCAGATGGCGCCCTTCGAGGCACTGTATGACAGGAAGTGCAGATCCCTTGTAGCTTGAGATGATATTGGCGAGAGGCAATTGCTTGTTCCCGAAAGGATAGCTCAGACAGTTGAGATAGTCAAACAAGTTCGGAAGCATCTTAAGGTGGCTCAAGATCGTTAGCATCATTAGGCCGATTCTTATTGGCGACCTTTTTAGTTTTATATCGGCGGCCATATATTCCTTCGGATTTTGCCAACCCGAGGAGTCAACAGATTTGGTGTGCGAGAAAAGCTTAGTCCACGGTATATTAGTCCGTTCGATATCCTCGAGCGAGCGGAAGATTTTTTTTTTTTATCTCCTTGCTCTTCCGCCGTCGCTTCATGAGATACATAACATTTTTCATGTATCTCAGTTACGACGATATATACCGAATTCAAGCCATATCCTGGATCATTCAGAATTGGTCACTGGTATCAACATTTTATATGAGGAGAGGCTTGTATCCATTTTGGATCGGAGAGAGAAGATTTTCAAGAACCGGACTATTCGGTTAATCCGAGTTGCTTGGGGGCATCACTTATCGGGCGAGTCAACTTGGTAGCGAGGGAATTATATCCGTGCTCGATACCCGTTTTTGTTTGACTCATGAGATTACTTGTTCGTATATCTCGTACCCTAATCTTGTCATGTGCATGCTTGTCTTGTTCTAAGATTGTGCTTGATTCCCATATGCCCTTGTTTACCTTGATTGTATGTCCCAAGAGTTTTTTGCTATACCCCGTGCCTTATTGAAATTTCAAGGACACAATTTTCTAAGGAGGAAAGGGTTATAAGATTCGTCTTACTGTTCTAGTATTCGTTCTCGGTATATGCATATTATATATGTATAGCTTTTTTATCGTTTATTTACTACATATTGCTTTATGTCATTCATGCAATGTATAGGTTATTTTTGTAAGTTTTCTTTATTTGCATACTTTGAACCGTTGGTCCCTTGGTTTTCTTGGTGGGTGGCTATGATAAACCTGAATGAGAGGCATGGATTATGATCCAATGGCCTACACTCAATCCCTTGGCTATATAAGCAATCTCATTCTCTTTCCTTCACTTTTCTTTCCATTCATCTCTTTCCTTCTTTATTTCTTCCCCAGCATAGAGCAGCAGCCGAGCTTGGCCTTGGCCGTGGGTGACCTTGGTAGTGTTGGTATTAGGCTAGAACTTGACCATAGGAAAGTACATCTGGCCAACCGAAGGAACAACCTTGGATCTTGGTTTGATTCTTAGTATTAGGCTAGAACTTGTCTCATTGATAATTTTATTTTTATTGGATTTGATTTCTCTTGGAGTCCAAGAACAACAATTCGGAGAATGCAAAATTGGCCTAAGAATGCACGCAAAAAGTACACAGGGAACCCTTGTCACATAAGCGAAGTTCCAGTGAGCACACTTGTGTGTGTTTCACAAATTTCTTAGAAAATGCGCCAAGATATAATAAGTACGCTGGGCATACTTCTCTACTCCTATGTACGTTTTGTACTAAGACAATTCCTTCAAAAGTACGCCAATCATACTTGGCGCATTTTTGAATGGGTCTGCAAGTCATCAAGAATGTACACCACTGCTTAAAAGCCAAGTTGGCGTACTTTGCAGATATTACAGTGTTGGCGCACTTTTGTGAACTTTACTTACCGACGCACTTTGTCGCTTCTGGAAAATGGCGCACTTTGCTGTGTGGCACACTTTGTGGCATTCTCCAGAGATGGCACACTTTGTAGCCTTTCGTATTACTTAATGACTAAGCAAAGACTTCTGACCATTCTCGAGAATTGTGTTCTTGACTACAGAGTCGTCTCGACTGTTGTGGCATATCTTGGAACTTATGTTTTGTCTTTTAGTAGACCTTTCTCCAGTTATTTGTGTGTCAAATCTCACTAATGGCATACTTGATAAAAGTGCGCCAAAGTCGTAGCTTGGGTACTTTTATTTGTGCGCCAATGATAGATTTGTGCACCAAGCTTCTGTCTCGCGCACTTCTATCATTGTGCGCCAAGATCCTAGAAGTGTGCTTTAGTATGATTGTGCACCATCTTTGCTCGAATCACTTTTGTGTCAAAGTGCGCCAGAACTGTCTGAATTAGTAATTTGTGCGCCAAAACTATTTTTGGCCATTTGTGCGCCAATACCCGTTTTGGCCATTTGTGCGCCAATAGTAGTTTTTGACCAATTGTGCGCAGATGTTATTTTCTTGCCTGATTTTATACGCCAACCCTGAATTGTTAATTTATGCCCCCTGTATGCCAGTATTCTCTTTAACATGCTTAACTCTTGATGATTCTCTAGTTCTCTTTTATTTCATTATTTTAGTTAATCATACTTATTCCTGAGCATGATATTCTTGATATTGATCTTAATTTTCTGACATGATCTAGTGATCGTACATTATAAATGAACTCCTGAATCTTGACATGGAATTGATAATACTGATACTCCTAATCTTGTACTGATAATCCTGATACTCCTGATAGTGGCTCGACGTAGCGCACTATCCTGATAGTCCTGATCCTGATAATCATGTTAGTGGATCGACGTAGCGCACTCCTGACTTAAGAATTCCTGTAACTGTCCTGATCAAGTCTATTAGTAACACCTATACTGCATAACCTGTATCCCCGTAGTTGATGTTGATTGTACTCGTCAAGTTATTGTCCTGTCTTGCATCATGTCTAAGGCAAATTTCTGATCACCACGGTCGAGAATCCTTGATAATTGTCCAGGCTAATAACTAGAATAATAATCTAGAAAGCATATATAGAGATTTTCTGGCTACATGCAATCCCAGTATCCCAACGACACCTGATGGATTTGGAGCTCTTCGTCGTGAGGGGCACACTTTCATCATACTATCGAGTGTTGCACTACCAGAAAAGATAAAAAATGATTATACATGATAAATCTATACTATGTACCTATTCGTCTGGATAACCCGGATATTCTACAGGGCATGTGGCTGTAAGGAATCTCAAACTGCATATGTTAGTAATTATGACTGTGATAACCCTAGTTAGCTAATGATAGTAAGCCGAAGGGCATAATTTGCCATGATTGCTTGATTTACAATCTAGTCTAGTCTTGTCCTGATATGTTTAACAACTAATCCGGAAACTGTAACCTGAGTACTGATTCCAGATATCTTATTTAAATACTCCAGAACGGTTTAACTGTTATTTTACTTGCTGCACTTATTTAACTGTTCATTGTGTTATTCTTACTAATTTGTCTACATGCTGGTTTTAGTTCATAAGTTTGGCTCCCTTGTGGTACTTGCTGTTTTGTGGTCTGACCCAACTAGTTTTGTATAGTCAGATTTCGGAGCCGGATCGCAGGATCTACCTTTTTTCCGCCTCAAGATGGTGAACACCAGGAGCACCCGAGGACACGAGTGTGTTTCTTCTTTATCACCCACTTTATCTTGTACATATTACTTTTGAGGTGTTGAGCCACCGAACACATGTTTAGCTCGTGTTTTAGAATATGTAAAGCATATTCTAGACTATAGCTAGAGCTGATCATGTAATATTGTACTCTTGCTAGTTCATCATTTTGTAACTAGCTTCATGATCATCTGTGTATGTATAGTTTGAGAAGTCTTACTATTATATGTTTGGTGATCATACATCTTGTAACTTATTGCTTGCTTGAGATTGAGACACCTAGGATGCTTGTCCCAGGAATGACTGTTGGATTGTAGAGTAAAATACTCACATATCTAGACAACCATGACCATATCTCGGACTATTGAGTACTCTAGTGTACGTAGCTGGCTTTGTCTACCTCCGTTCTCCAGTATTCTGGTTCTGGGACGTGACAAATATCTTTCACCTTAACCACATGAGTTGGTAAAAATGTTTGTTTATAATTAGTTAATATTAAGTAGCTAACCGTTTTCAAGACTCTTTATAAAAATTAGAAATATATCCATAATTAATTATAATTAAAATATAATCAAATATATAACAAATTCTAATTAAAATATATAAAATATATATTAAATCTTAATTTAAATATATTTAAATATTTAAATAATTTTATATTAATATTAAAAAAAAATATTACGTTCAACGCACGTGAATTTACTTAGTATATATAATGTGACTTGAAATTTTATTTTGCATCATAGTTGTTGAATAATACACAACATCAAGCCAACAACCATGTTTCTCGTACATGCCTAATTTTGACATTTTGAACTTGGCATTAGCAAGCTGCAGTTGATACTTGCATTATTATATTCTAAATTACTAAAAAATAAGAAGATATATGACAATGATGAAAAGACATTAGTGGTAGTGAACAGATACTACAATGACTCTTATATTGATTCACAACTTACCAAACTGAAGTAAAGAGTTGTTAGATTCACAACTTACAACCTTTTTACAACCCTCTCAACCCCTCCCCCTACTATATGGGCCACCTCCGGTCCCACCTCTCTTCCAATGAACGATCGCTACGTAATGTTTCGACCACGTGACGATCACCCGGACAACCACTAGGTCCCACCTCTCCTCCCTTCTCCAATGGACAGCTATCATGTTGACGCCACATGGCCGCCACGTGGTGGTTGTAAGATGGTTGTAGATATTTGGTTATAGTCATAGCATAGCCCGTTTTAAAAAACCTCCATTTTTTTATTTTTGTTCGTTTTACATCAATTTTAGATTCTGCCGTTAATTTAGACTTGAAATGATTAATCTATTCCTCCATATTCATAATCTTAATCATAACCCTAATCCAAATTCTCCTAACTAATCCAAATCCTTCCCCTCTCCACCTGAGTCCTCACCACCTCCCCGCGCCCTCCTCCCATCCTCCCCGCCGGCGAGCTTCCCCCTCCTCCTCCTCCTCCTCCTCCTCCTCCTCCTCCATCCCTCATCCCTCTCCTCCTCCTCCTCCTCTTCCTCCTCCGCCTCCGCGACACACCCGAGCTCCACCCTCCTCCTTCCCGCGCCTGCCCCTCCTCCTCCGCACCACCCCATGCCTCCCTCGAGCTCCGCCCCTCCTTCCACCCTCATCTCCTCCGAGCTCCCCCCCCCCCCCCCCCCCTCCTCCCCCCACCTCCTCCCGCGCCACTCCGCGCTTTCCCGCGCACCCCGCCGTCGCTGCTGCTGCAGCGCCGCCGCCGTCGAAGCAGGAGGGGGAGGTGTCTTAGAGAGAGGAGAGGGAGAGGGCTGCGGGAGGAGGAGGCCGACGACGCGGGAAGGAGGGGGGAGAAGGAGGAGGGGAGGAGGGAGGAGGCACGGTAGAGGGAGGAGGGAGAGGGGAAGGAGTGGAGGGGAGGAGGGAGAGGGGAAGGAGTGGAGGGGAGGAGGGGGAATGATAGTTTAGGATTTTTTTTTTTTTTTTTTTCTAACGTTTAGTTGACGGGAGGGAACATTTTGATCAAAAAAATTATTGCGGAAGAATTTATTTGCTGTAAGCGTCTAATAGATCTTATTTGACTTTCGAGACAAATCTAAGAAATAATTTTTTACACTTTACCTCACTAGTAGCTGAAGATGCATCCCTTATTGAAACAACTATAACCCCATCAGTCCATGTCGAGAGTCCACCGAAGCGCCAACGCCTGCCGAAGCTGCTAAAATTGAAGAATAAGAAGCTCACAAAGCGATTGCTGGTTGTTACGTATATGATTTGTTACTCTTTGCTTGTCCTGTTTTGTTTTTTCTTCTTCTGTACGTAAGTGAACTTTGTGTTCATATTGTTGTAATTATCGGCTCCTTGTCATGTGCTTATGTAATTATTTGTAAAACAAAATTAAGAAAGAAACCTGTGTTATGTCAATGTATATGTGTTCCTTGTCATGTTTTCTAGGTTCAAATTTTTTTTTCTCAGTGAATGATTGTGAATTTTTTATGTTTTTCTGTATAATTTTTTTTGAAACACATAAGCCCAACTGTCCGGCCCAAGCCCATTAGCCATCAGAGCTCAATTGTCCTGCCCATTAAAATGGCCCAATCGTTAAAATATATCAGTTTGGTTAAGATAAATTTTTCCCCTAAATTCGGTGTGATTTCGGTTCGATTTTTTTAAATTTAGGTTGTATTTGATTGGATTTTTTTTCCATGAAAAATATTTTCATCACAAATTTTTTATTAATGTGTTTGATAACTCATATTTTTCATGAAATCATTTTCACAAAAAACTATTATTTTTCATATTTTTTTTCTAAATGGTGAAAAATAAAACTTGTCCAACCCACAAGAAAATATTATTTTCCATAAAAAATGATATTTTTGGTGAAAAATAATGGCAGTCAAACACCAAATTACGTTTCCCATAATTATCTTGCAATCAAACGGACCCTTAGTTTACTCGGTTTTGGAAAATTCAACTAGGACCAAGTCGTAGGCCTTTCTCTCGCTTGTGTTATAGTTTTTAATTTCACTGTTTAATCTGAAAGAAAAGTAGGACGAAAAAAAACGAAAAAGAAAAAGAGACTTGAATGCGCCTTGTGACCAGTGGAAAAATCACTTATTGCAGGCCATTAATTACAAATAATTAAAAGAGAAGAATTATAAAACAAATCATTTCCCACTTTATAAACTCATATATTTCTATTCCAGTTATGCTTTATTCCCTTCTTCTTCTTCTTCTTCTTCTTCTTCTTTTTCTTTTTTATTTCACATCGAGCCCTGCTATGTAATATATAATTTCTTAAATTTCATCTTCCCAACGCCGCCAATTCAATTCAAAGAAGAGATGCGTAGAGGAGCTGGTTCCACGTGTCTGGGAGACCGGCTATGCACCAGTGGCTGCAGTCGTTGGCGAAGCCGATGCCATTGTACTTGGATGGGTGAGCGTCTTTCCTCAGCTGCGAGAGTAGGGTTACGTCCAGTAACGAAACAGGGGTCGACATGGCAGAGAGCACACGCTTCACGATGGCCTGCTCTGGAAGTGGGCCGCCCGGGTACTCGGTTCCGGCCAGCGGCTGTGTCTGCCCTGAACAACTCTTTCCGGCTGACTCTCCCCATTCATTTCCACTGATAGCGAAAATATATAAAGGTTAATAATTGCAAGACGGGAGAATATTTCAACGAGGTTTTATTATCTTATTAATCCCTCCAAAGTTTTTCTTAAACCAGTACTCCGTATATGACATAGTATTATGTGAGATATAAGATTGGCAGATGATATGATAAATTTTAACTCGAAAAATTAATCATCTATTTTTTTTTAATATTAATATTAATAGTAATATTAATTTTAATTTTAATGTTAATTTTAACGTTAATTTTAATGCCAATGTTAAATTAAATTTATAAATTTATCATGTCAGTTGTCACATTAATCCATGATCGATCCTGAGCTTATGGGGACCCGATGCGAACATCCAAAATAGGGTCCCCATACATGATGTAAAAAATATTAAGAAACTAAAATTAAAAAAAATGTTGTCACAAAAAATTGAACTAAAGACCTCTAGTGTACAAGTCTTACATAATAACTAGAGCTAATTAGAGTTTAGACCCTGGATTTTATACCATCTTAGAGTTTAAGTTCTGATTTGTCCAATTAAAAAAATTTAGACCATAAATTTTTTTTTATTTTTTATTATACTCTCTCTCTCATGTTTAATAATAAACTTTTTATATATACACTAGGAAAAGTATAATGGAAAAAAATGAAAATTTTTTAAACTTTCCAATTTGACATGTCAAGACTCTAAACTGGTATAAAATCCAGGATCTAAACTCTAATTAGTCCTAATAACTACTACACCACAATTATTTTCTGTTAAAAATGACTCATGGTATATACTATGTTCTATTTTAGATACAAAATTATTAATATACGTATGTTTAAACTAATGTTTTTAGATTTTTCTTGTCGGTTGGGTGCCTTAAATTTTTGTATTTTTCTAACAGGCGGAAGAAACATACAAGTGATTGAAGTAACATTTTTCGCATATGAATTATATAAAGTTTTCATTGATGATTCACTTAACATCGGTCCTAAATTTGCCAGTATGTACAATAATGTTAAGTTTACTATCAAATATTTACAATCTTTTTACAACTGGTCCCACCTCCACTCTAATCTCTCTCCAACATATGGGTTCCATCTCGCCTCTAATTCTCGAGTCCGGATCTGCTATCCGGTATTTTGTTCCGAAACTTCTATTCCGTCTAATTTTTATTTGTTTATTTTTTTAAATGCTGGTGGAACTTACGAGTCAGCAGGAGGAAGAAAAAAAATTTCAGATTTTTTCGGACGTGATTTGCTCCGCTAATTTTCGGCTATATGTAGCCCATCCGGACCCATCTTTTTCCTCTCTTTCCGAATGGAGGGTCATCAGGCACACAAGTACTAAGCACTGATGATCAAGTTACTTAGCCACTCACATAGCTGTTAATTATTAGGAGGTGCCGTGTGATCATATCATCACTCAATCACACAGCTATATTCTCATATGTGACGTACGTCAAGTTGAACGATACGGGCAAGGAGTGTGACCTCTCGCCAACTAATTATGTAGATTGTTCAAATTGACATACTATCTACACAGAATAAGTAGGAGAGACAAGCACGTACTGATAATGGGATGGAGATGGTCCCTGGAAGAAGACCCTGGTTGTGGCCGGGTCAATGTTGGTATCTATCCACTTGGCCCACGTAGCCAATGCGTTAGAGAAGGCTAGTGTTCGGTCCATGTCTTTCACTATCCGCTCTCCATCCTGCACATAGTCCCATCTGCAGCGACAATTAAACCGTTAGTTAAGCAATGTGTATGCATGAAGGGCTGCTGTGAGAATTCCCCAACCCATGACGGAGTTTGAAAGTGAGACTTCTTAAACGAGTAGATTCTCCGGATTTTCCAAACAAATTTTATGAATTTTTTTTTTTTTTTTTTGAATACTAATTCGATCAATCAATTTAACAAATAAAATATTTTAAAATAAAAATAATAAAATAATAAAAAGGTAAGAAGTTGAGGAATCGTCCTGACGTTTTTTTTTCTTCTATAAGTCAAACAAGACAAATAAAACAAAATTATTTTGAATAAAAATGACAAAGTAATTGTGAAAGAAATAAATATATATATTAAAAAATTAACAAACAACTTAGTTGGTCTCATTGTAATGACTCTCTCAATACATTTTTTAATGTATGGTTCGAATCTTGTTATTGCTATTTTGGTTACTAAAGCTTACTATATATAAGTGTGTGTAGTTTCTTTATGGAATATCTTCCTACTAAACTTATTACTACGTAGCGGGGGCGGATCTAGAAAATGTAGCTGGGATAGACTACAACGAATTCGGGTGGAGTAGAGGTGGCTAACCTAAATAAAAAAAAAAAAAAAACTCAAAAAAAAAAAACATAAAGAAAAAAAAGGGTTTTTTTTTTCTTTTTTTTTGGTAGACTAGAGTCCACACCACTAAAATGCTGGATTAGCGGAGTACTACCTAAGCGGATCTCTAATCTGTTTGGACTTTTTTATTACAAGGACTGGCTGGACTAGTAGGTAATTAAAAGTTAGAATTCTGTTTAGAGAACTTGTCTATTGGGGGCCCAGCCTCTCTGGGCCGACCTTTTATTTATGCATGCATGCGTGCGTGCGTGCTTGGGTGTACGCAGTGTGTCGGCTACTTGTATTATTATAAATTTCTTAAATAACGTTACAAAGTAGAGTCGTAGGAGTGAAGTGTACGTTCTCTCCTCTTACTTACTCTTGAGTTGCGCCTCTGGTGGACCACCAATGATACGTGTTGAAGATGAGCATGTCCGCGCCGAGCCACGAGTGGCCATTAGCTTGCATGGAATCAAGCTTCAGGATACGTTCCTTCCCCTCCTTGACGATGTCCACCAGATAATGAGAGAGATAATACATGACGGCGAGATCGTAGTCCTGTACGTAAAGAGTACTATTTCAGCCCAGGTAAAATGGTACGGACCCAAAGGAGTGCTATAACAATTGTTTTAAAAATCTAACGTACTTTGGAGTGTCCAGTATATGTCTAATATGTGTCCGACACACGACAGTAGTCTTTATTTTTTTTTTAAGCCTCGATACTTGCTAGCTTAATACCACAGTAAAGTCTCCACCACTAACCCAAAACTTAAGTTGATGGTTATATGTTTGTACTTCTTCCCCAATAAAAGAAGGAAAGGAGTAATGTTCCTCATGATTGCTCTAGTATTGCAATAATAATATATGTTCTCAGCTCTTAGTCATAAAATTGGCGGTTATGGGGGAGCTACACAGGCAGGACACATAATTTTTTTTTCATATAATTTTTTTTAATTACTCTTATTTATTATCTATTTCCTTAAATTGTTAGTCTTTTTTAAATATTTAGCTAGCAGTAATCTATTAGTTCATTAAAGAAAAAGATAAAGAGTAGACAGAAATTATGTTACAAAATTTTTGCTCCCACGAAATGTAATAGTTAATTCGGACCCAGTAAGCGAACGCACTCACCGAAGCTCTTCCTTGACCTAACCCTGACTCTTGTTTCTAGAATTTATATTATATAACCGATTTTTATTGTACATGTAACTACTAACAATATTCGTATTATTTAGCACGTGCGCATGTTGACGCACGACATAGAAGGACGGGGCAGTAGGTGGGAGAGGGGAGGCGACGGCAGAGGAGAACGAGGAGGAGACGTAGTACTCCTCCCTCTCCAACCCCTAACCCTCCACTCCGGCTCTGTCCTCCGACCTCCCCTGTCCCCTTTGCGCTCTTCTCCGCCGAACGCGTGAACGTGCGCAGTGGATGCGGTGGATGCGCACGTGCCAAATATCTTTTTCGAACAGAACTGCTAATTAGTTCATGCACATCCTCTTGTCCTAAGTGCCCATCCTCCTAACTTAACCAAGCCAACCCACAGGTTGAGTTATTTTCTCTACAATACATTCTTCTTCTTTTAATCCTTTTCAAGTCTATCACCTTAGAATACCAGAAAAGGCCTGACGATTAGGTCATGTGGATTGATTGGTAGAGGACAGAGACCCGTAGTGCAAAGAATTTGTTATTGCCAAACTATATGACAGAAGAGGCACTCTCATCAGTCAGGGACTGAAAAGGAACCATAAGGTACAGAAGCAAAACTAGCTACTCAAATTTAAAAGTAATCTTGAAATATAAATTGAACAGTAACAGTAACAGGACTGCTGATCACCTCGAAGAAGAAGGTGGTCAAGACCGCGGTTTTCGTGGAAACGGTCCGTGCATCGGGCTCGGCTGCATGGAGCATGCACAAGAACGACTCGTACTGATTGAGCGTCAACGAATCGCCAACGAACATAATCTTCTTCCCCCTCCATCTGCTCAACACTTCTTTCCCATCAAACCTACAACAAATTGCAGAAAAACAAAAACTAGCGCATTCAAAACGACTTGGATTATTATTATTATTATTATTATTATCCAGCTGTGTGTAATAAATTCTACCAGCATCGTCTTTATTGATCATAAAAGTTATAAAATGCATGTGGTCCCTTTCAGGTGCAGGGAAAGAGAGCATCTTAGAAACTTTTGGCGTGTTCCGGCGGCGGCCGCAAAGGGCTGCTTTGTGTGCCGAAACTCCGATTACAGGAGAAGGAATCGTTTGCTTTTATAAAATATTTTCTTAATCAAATTTTATCGACAGTTACAAGTAATTGACATGCATGTATCCATGCATTAGTCCACTCCATACAATGCGATGGTTAGATATGGACCATGGTGCATGCATTGCATGTCATGACGTGAGATTATTAATTATTAATTCCTGTCACACTTGTCAGCATATTTCTCTCTCCTTTGGTTGGTTCCCCTTAAGTTTCTTTCTTTCTGTAAGTTTCAGACGGTTAGCTTAGCTGTGGGAGTCAGAAGTGTAAAGAAAAATAATACTTGACCCGTGTTATGTCACCGCAGTTCGTGACCATAGACCACACATGTCACCTTCAACTGTCCTCTACCCTCTATATGTTTGGGGACTCACCGTCGAAAATTTTATCAGTTGGAAGCTGACACGTGGTCCATGGTCGTGGACTACGGTCACGGACCACGGGCCATATGGCAGCGTTCTTCTGAAAATAATTAGTGAAGATGATCCAAAATATTCACAGTTATTTTAATTCTATATATACGTATATATACACACACATGTATTTTATAGATTATTATTAAAAAAAAACTAAAAGGCTGTCATAATTCTTATAATTTTTATTAAGATTAGTTAGGAAAATCAAAACACAATCTTTGTAATTATCTACATACTCCTATTAGAAAAAAATGCTCTACAGACTTCGGTGAAGCTCTGAACTTTTTCATTATACAGTAGTATTATACAGTAGTATAGATATATTGAATAAGAAAAACCTAGGGAATTAACTAACCGGGGAAGATTGCAATTTTGCGGCTGCCATCGGTAACTGAGATATAATCTGTCCGGCCGTCCGTAGTTCTGACAGTCGAACTCGCGACGAACAAAAGGGCAGCCGGTCGAGTTGTAGATGGGGTACGTCCCGTCGTAGACCCACCTCCCCTCGTACAAGTCGCAAGCGCCCGTGCCACCGGTACGTAGAGCGCACAACGCCGGCGGCACAACGGAAAATGCCATAAGGAAAGCAACGAAGAGATGGTGGAATCGACAACCCATATTGAAGGAGGAGAAAGAATAAGGAATGAGAGAGAGGAGGAGGAGGAGGAGGAGGAGGAGGAGGCTGCTTTATGAGGATCCTTTTGGAGTATAGGTACATAACTCTTTGAAAATGACATAATAACTATACGTCGTTTCTTCTCATTTGGATTTAGACAGTAGTTAACTAGTTACTATAGCTGTACACTGGCAAATCTGGATTTTAATTCCTTGTAGATCTCTTGGAGGAACAGTAAATCTACATAACTCTTAGAAATTTTGATTTCAAATTTATATTAACTATTTAATTTGAAAATCTATATTAATTTGATTAGATTTTAAATTTATATTAACTATTTAATTTGATTATATTTGGATATCCTTAATTGTTGTTTCATATTTTAGATAATGGATTTTCTATTTAGAAATTTCTATGACCTAAACTAGGATTTCTCATCCTATTTATATGGGTGAGAGTGGAGGAACAAAATATATAGTTCAAAAGATAAAAATTTGGTGTTCTCGTCCACAGGAAATACTTTGCTTTTAGGAACCATCCAAGACAGAAGAAAAATGAGATCTGATCGAGAAGTCGTCACCTTCGTTCAGGAAAGTTGGTAAGGTGTTTAGTTAGTGATTTCAATTGTAATCATTATCTTTTCTTCTTGAATGTGGTAACGGGGTTGAACCTATTAGGACAAAGGGTTCAACATTGGTTTTATCAATATTGTAATTTCACTTGAGTTATATAGATTGAGTTTTGTCAAGGTGACGTAGTCACCGAGATATACATTGTCTTTATCTTTGTTTGGTGTTCGTTAGACATGGATTGGTTATCTAAGGTGGGTTGACCTACATTTTCGTTTCGGTCAGTCTCAAACACGGTATCGGAGAGCTTGCAGGACGTTTTCGGTCCTAACATCTGGTATCAGAGCTCTTAGTATCGCGAGAGAAAATGTGCAACCATGTCAACAGAGTAGACAAACACACGTATGATCACCCTTACAGGGGGAACTGGACGATTTGAAAGCCAAGGATGGAGGATCTACTATGTTACAAGGATTTGCATGATCCGTTGGAGGGCGACAACATCAATCCCTCGCACAAAGCTGCTGAAGACTGAAAAAAGACTGGATCGGAGGCCGTTGGATTCATCTGTCAATGCTGGATGACTCGGTGTTTCACCACGTGTCCATGGAGAGTTCGGCAATAGTACGTTCCGGTGGAAGACGGAGTCGGTGAGCCGAGACTCACGGTGAGCCTGATTGTTAGGGACTTCGATTTTGGCCGTATCATTGATGTTGACAGGATCTCATTGGTGTAGGAGGTGCTACGAATGACATCTAGCGTCTACGTGATGGTCGAGGAGCTAAAGATGAAGGTTGATGCAAAGCTGCTCGGGGGATCGGAGATTGGTTGCATAGGAGAGCAGGAACTCTATCGCAAGACGACATACATGGAGTCAAGTTGAGGTGTCATGGGGTCAACACCCTCTCATCAGACTTGTGGGGTATGTTGGCTCCAGTCTGAATTGGTAAGAGCAAATTTTGCAGTCCAAATATAGTAAAAGATTTGATTTGATGTAGTTTAAAAATCTACATTAATTTGATTAGATTTGAAATTTGTATCAAATATTTAATTTGACCATATTTGGACGTCCATATTTGTTGTTTCCTATTTTAGATAACGAGTTTCTATTTAGGAATTCTTATAAAAATATGATTTCTCATCATATTTATATAGGTGAGGGTGGAGGCACAAAGTATATAGCACAAAAGGTGGAGATTCAGGACTCTAGTCCATAAAAAATCTAAGAGAAATTTTGTGTTTTGCTCTTAGGACTCGTCGTCCAATATAGAAGGAAGAGGAGATTTGATCGAAGATTCGTCGTCTTCATTCAGGAAAATTTCTGCAGGATTTGGTGTGTGATTTCAATTATAATCTATGTCTTTTCTTCTTGAGTGTGATGAGGGATTGAACCTATTAGGACAAATGGTTCAACATTGATTTTATCTTGTCATTTCACCTGACTAATATATATTAGAATTTGTGCAGGTGACGTAGTCACCATCATATATGTTGTCTTTATTTGTGCTTGGTGTTCGTTACACAGAAGTTGGTTATCTTATGTGGGTTGATCTAAGTTTTCGCTGCGATCAATTTCAGACATGATATCGAAACACTTGCAGGAAGTATCTTTGTAGATCTCTTGGAGGAGGAGTAAATTATGTCTCGAGTGTCATAAATGCGGAAATTTTTTGTTGTCAAAAACCATAATTCTTGAATATTTTGTGTTGAGTCTATAACTGACATGAATTTGAACCGACCATGACTCATGGATAACCCTATATGTCTATGTAATGTAACTTGAATTCCTTACTCAAACATCAAACATCCGACGAATTTGCCGACTTGCCAACTCAAACTTTTCCAAATGGATCGGACTAATATTTCAAGAACTATTAAATGTAAATCCCACTGTTAGGTTCATTTTTTCAAATATATATATATATATATATATATATATATATTGGAAAGTTGATCCCAAAAAAAAAATTTATTATTTGTTTAATATTTTTCTACAAATTTATAATTTTTTATAAGGGACTGTTTGGTAAGCGATTTTTCATCCGGAAAGTGGTGGTATTCTGGAATTGGCGACTGGATTTCAAAACCAAGTGTTTGGTTGGAGCTTAAAAATTGGATGAGAACTTACATCTCTGACACCGCTAGTTTCTATTGTCATGCTCCAATTCTGCAAGGGCCGATTGTCTTCGCTTTGGGCCTTGAGGAACCGATCATCCTCGCTTTGGACGTGATGTCGTGCAAGCCTAATGTAATGTTCCGCTCCTAGCGGGTTACTTATGGAACACTTGTTACTTTGACTTGGTTGAGAATCGAGTCTCGAAAAAACCTTACCGTCAAATCAACACGGACGAAATGCAATAAACCCTTCAAATTGATGTAACGACTTCTATTGAAATAAGTCCAAGAGTTTTCGTTGGTTGTTTTGTTTCTTGATTTTGTGTTGCTTTGTGTTTTGTCTTGCTTTCGATGACTTGGTTTTCATGATTCGCTTTTCTCGCTTGTGCATTCTTTTCGAATCGTAAGGGAAAGAGATTGAAGGATGCTAACCAAGTATTGTTGCAATTTCAGGACACATAACTAAGGAGTGACCATTGCATAAGGTTTCTCCATCCTCTCGTTCGATTCAATCGGTGAGTGGCTTAGGCATTCGATGAATGTCCATACGCCCTAACAAAATGATCTCTAGTTCACTTGAATTACTTATCCCTATGGTAAATGTTAAATTCACTACAAGATATGCTAAAAGAAATGAACTACATACAAATGTAAATAGAGTTACTACTTTACTTTAGTTAATGTTTGTCTCTTACTCACCTACTGCGCCACAAAATTATGTATTAAACCTTTTATGGTTAGTGATTGTGTCCCGTGTAAAAGATTGAAAGAGAAGAGTCTAGTAACCAGTCCTGATGTTCCGGTCCTACGGCATCTAGTGGGGTGTGGCTAATTGATAGTGATATGCTTGTTCATGTTTAGTGCATCCTAATAGTTTTATCTGATAGATGTTGTTTGTCATACATTGGTCTCGGACAACTTGTGCAAAAGATAAATAGTCTCTCGAATGATTCTTTGGACACTGAAAATCGGTCGGTCCGGAGGAGATTGTGAGAGCACCCAGATATTCCGGTACCACGGGATCTAGGGGGTGTTGTTGTAATGACCCATTCCGCTCAAGCGGACAGCCGATTCAAACGACAAAAGTGCAACGTTTCGACCCACTTTGCTTCAGCGAGAATGCTCGTTGGAGGAAAAAGGATTTTCAGACTTAGCCCTTCAGGAGTTCCGGCTTACCTTTCAGAGGCTCGCTCAGAGTATCCCTCGACCGAGGCGAATCATCGCTAAGGTGGGTGGCTACGGTAAACTTGTCTTTCCTTAGCCAGCACACTTAAAATATGGAACGATACATGCTAGTCTCTAGGTGAATCACCCCCTGCATGCTAATAAGAATACAACGCACCTAGCTAAGGGAATAATTTCAACTTGTATTGCTTGTGCTAGAACATGGAAATAAAACTTTGCTTATAATCAGACCCTCGCGTACTACCTTTGCCTTGTGCAACAAGACCCCGTTATCCCTCGAGTAAAACGATATATGTATACTCTGTAGTGCACTGTTCACTTGCTACACTGCACGACCCTAGATTATGTCGCTCGATAAGTCCTTTACGGTTTCACTCATCGGCTTACCTTTGGGCCCGAGAAAACGTGAATGATTAAGTTTTCTTATGAATGCAATGCTTGCCTGCTTATATGTTAACTTGAAATGTTACCTCAACTCAATGCTTGCCACAATGAGATTATGCCACAATCAACAACACAAACGCGTAACGTGCATGCATCGAGTCAGCCAGAAGACTATTGAATAGTCCTTTTGTGCAAATTGAACCTGCAAGTATCCGGGACCGTTAGGTCACCAAAGGAATCCCCGAACCAGGGGCATACATTAAGGTAAGTTGAATCAATGAATGAAAATTATGCCAAGTTTATATCAGAACGAGAATCATGTCAAGTAAATCAAGTATCACAGCTCGTGGAGCAATACTCGTTCAGAGCAAAAATACCTCTTGTACTCATGTTATGTATTGTCTTGTCAAGATGTGAATTTGGAAAGACCCTGACCTGCATGTCGCGGACAACTTAAACAAGGTGATCTTCGAATCTCAGTTCCACGGGCGATCTTCAGGGCACCTAGGCCGATCTGATCTGGATGGAACTCTTTTAGCCTTATCCTGGCTCGGTAGGGTAGCGTCTCCGCTAACGCCGTGTCATCCTTGCTCAAAAGGATCTTAGTCTCTTGTGCTGGACGAGATGGTTTATAGCGCCATGTTCTTCCGTTGCATCCTTTCTCGCTCATAGACTACCACCTGTCCTTTATGGCTATGCCAGCGACAATTGTCATATAGATAAGTCATCCTCGCTTAGCGGCAATCTGCGTGCGAGTTATTGCATCGCATCCAGTGAATCGAATCCATCTGAAAGATCATGGATTTAAGATACTTGTATATATTGAATACTTCAACATCTTCTGCAAAAACCTTAAAATTCCTTATAAATCGTGCACCCGAGTGTAATCTCGCACTGAAACACGTGTGTTTGCATATGTTAATGCCTTGATTCATTATATATATGCTGCTCATGTTTGAATTAACTGGGTTTTCTTGGACAGGGAAGGACAATGGTAAGTTGGTAAATCTTGCCGTGTTTCCTCTAATATCGCACGACGCACTGCCACACGAGATAGGCTATACAACATTGCCATAAAACTGATCCTAAGGTAATACTAAAAAGACAACTAAATAGATGGTGCACGGATCTTATTGAATGTGTTTGGATTTGTCGAGCGGACGAGTAGCCTCCCCACTAGTGCATTCATGTACTAATAACCCACCAGATTGCTTGCAGGGTACGGGAGAACCTCGTTCGGTGTGGATGCCTCCTGCGAACGTGCTAAGGCATGGAGTTCACTCTGGAGCCTTGGAGCGTTGCGTCCAGAACTGAAACACATATACAAGACACAATGTTAGAACATCGCCTATATATCATTCCACAATTGTAGCCACTTGGCACGCTTTTACTGGTTCAGAGAGAGAGGCTTGAGCGACTTGTAATCTCGGCTATGTGCCGCCTGTAACAATTGTTCAATAATCAATAAAGAGTTTGCTTTACTTCTATACTTGTGTTATTCAATGCTTTCGCTTTTGACGACTCTGTGAACTTGTTACCAATCGCCTGTGTTAATAATTCCACTACACTCGGATAATCTGTGCGACTCTGTGGCTTAGACCTCTTACCGCCAGCCAATGAACCATGGCCTTACACGGGCGCGACTCACGCTAGTGCGGCATCACGCATAGATGGGTCAAGCGATCGTCTCGCGGGAGGCTGGCACGGTAATTCTTACCTAGCAGGGATGACCGATTAGCCTGCGGGAGATCCGGGGCGTGACAGATTAGTATCAGAGTTTAGATATACGCCTTTGAACTTCGTTTCGATTTGCTCAATTTCGAAAGCTCGTTCGTGGGTTATGTGCACACACTCTCTCAATGTCCCAAACAAAATTTTCCAACAATGAGTCTAAATACTTTTGAAAAGTGCATATGAATGATGTGATTTCTTGTACAAAATTGTATTACGATGGGCCTTTGTGCCAACTTGTGCTAGACCCTTTGGAAATAGACTCGTGCTAGAATCGCAATTTATGTACGAAACCAATGTCTATACGTGTCTACCTAACTGGTTAGTGTGCGAAATCGAATATTGTCTCGAACGGTTATGTCACGCCCCAGTCCCAAATACGTAGGACTAGGAACACGTAAGCATGTCAGCCGCATGGATATGGCAACTCCAATATATGGAAACCATAACCCATACGTACGCTGTAATATGAATATAAACTCACATGTGGTATATATAATGTCACAAGTCACAGATATGCTAATCTCATCCACACAACAAGTCATAGAAAGAAATACTAAACTAGAATAAGGAGTCTGAAATATCTAAAAATAATAGTCGGGTGGAGACAAATCCACTACTAATGACTATAACCAAAACTAAAATGAGAGAGGAGTATAAAGTCTCCAATATAAAATAATATGAAGACAGAAGTGTAACAGCTAAAAGAATCCATCGCCAGATAATCAACGATGCTCAGAAGGTAAGACCTCCTCGACAAAAAATAATGCGTCAGGTCCAGGCCCGTACTCCTGCAAATACTCAAGAGCAGATACACCTGGCAGAGGACCAGGTCCTCAGAGGGACGTAACAAGATACAGAAAATACGAGCCAACTTAAATACAGTAAACATGCATATAATTTAAAAATAAATAAGTACGCTGTACAAGACAATCTATATGAATGCAAATGAGGACAACTTTTCGACGTATGGGCAAGGGTAGGCTACTCGATCTAATCCTCACAACTTATGCGCTCGTCAGTGGACATTATCAGCCGACATACCGCGGGGGTAGCGACCCTCGGACTCCATCAATCGACATACCGCGGGGGTAGCGACCATCGGACACGACCCACCATAGTGCGTGCTAGTGACTAAGGTGTTACCAAAGTGGTTAAAAGCCCATACGCCTAATGATTGTCCTCTATGATACTAAGTGTCATGTGTGTGTCAACATATCTAATACATAGTAATGATTGGAGAAAACTACACATGCAAGAACTATACAGAAATAAAATAAATAAAAAGAAATATAAATAGCATGCAAAGCACTGTAAATAATTTGACAAGGTATCTTGCCTGGTAAGAAAGCTGCAAGGTGTACTATCCAGAAGTCAAACGCACAGGAACAAGAGCTATGGCCGCAGAACAAATGTATCCGGATGCTGAAATAAACATCACCAACGTTTCCAGAATAAGCAAAATAGCTAAAAAGCACTTCCCTTTCGTCCAATTTGGACACAGGGACAAAACGGTAATTTCGGATAAAAGTGGGGTCCACATGTGGCCCACTTTGCACCGAAAAGCGTGCCAAGGGTAACAGTCTCTAAATGGGACAAACTATTGGTCAAACAACTCTAAATGTCAATACGAACCCAACGGTATGTCCAAATGTGGATTCCGATGGGCCGAACAAAATTTTGTCCAAAAATTCAACTGTGGGGCCCGCCAATTGGCGATTTGGTCAACCGTCCCAGAATTGTGTGAAAATTGGGTCACAGGACCAGCGCGTTACCACAAGTCCAGTTGCGCAAGTTTCGTCGCAATCTGACAAGCGTGCACAAAATACGTGCGAGTTCCACAAAAGTTGTGACACGGGGTGTGTCCGCGGATACGGCCTGATTCCGGCGCGCACACGCGTCCGAATCAGTCTCCACAAATTTTCACGTGTCCGGTTACACTGCGTGCACCGTTCGGTACACTTGGTACACGGCGGGGCGGTCCCGTTTGGCGGGGCGCGCTCCGTTTTCCAACTTTTGGAAATCTGGAAAAAGTGGGTGCGCATCGTTTTGTGACGAATTTAACTATGTCCACAGCAACTAATAGCATAGGGTTATTTAACAGAAAATAAACTAGGTCAAGTTTTCTACAGGTATCAAAAAGAATCACCGAATTCGGATCTCTGTGGTGGAAGATACGAACTCGGCAATATGGGTGGTCACCGTAGTTTTCTGCGATTCCAGAATTGGGTCTGTCTCGTCCACTTTGGACGCTGTTTTTCGTCTAGGGGTACACGTTTTCCGAGGTTGGCTATAATACAAATATGGAAGAGGGTTAAGGGGTGAGCATACCGGTGAAGACGGAACGGCGTTTGGTTGAGCGAGTCGACGGAAAACCACTCCGGAGCGAAGGTACCTCGTGTGGGATTCCGCAGGGCGCGAGGTCGGAGTCGTCGGGATGGTTGGATGGCTTGGCGGGGCTCCTCTGGCTGCGGTGACGGCTCTAGATGGGAAGAGGAGGTCTGGAGATTTAGGTTAGAGTTTTATGAGATTATATATGTATATATATATATTTAATATAATAGGGAAGAGGGGAAAATAGGTTCGGCCAATTGGGGGGTGAAGGGGGTCGGGTCTGTGAGTAGGCTAATTGCAATTCACTAAAGGGAATGAAGGGGCGGATGGTCTGGGAGCAATGTTAAGTTGCTGAAGTGTTGAACTTCTAGCAAACTTGCTAAGTAATGGGAATAGCATACTAAGGAATGGTTTAAGTATGTTATTATTATTATTATTATTATTATTATTATTATTATTATTATATTCTTATTAGTAAATTCTTTTACTTTCTTTTCTTTCCTTTCTAAATATATATATACATATATATATTTGTGTATACATATATTATATATATATATACTCATAAAAAAATTCATGGATTAGAATAATGCACACCATTAGGCTAGGCAACAGCTTAAGGGGTCTCCTACATGGAATAAATTTCGAAAAATTTCTGATGGTCCCATAAGTCATCTAAGTGCCCGAACACCTAAAATAAAAATTATTAAAAATCTATTTCTCCTATTTAGCACATAATTACCATAATTAAATTATTAATTAATAAAAAAATAATAAATACGGTTTTCAGAAATAGGGGTTTTACAGGTTAACTTTGCACACAGCCTTTCAGCTAAGTTGTGTTGAGTATTGTGCGCCAAGACCCTCTGGTGCAAGCTAGTTGTAACTAGAATGAGATATCGTTCAGGAATAAGATAAGTCATGCTTAGAAGGGCAACCGATAGAATATTCTCGAATTTATCGCTTAGGCGAAAATAGAAAATTGTGCTTGGATTTTGGAAAATAGCTCGAACGGTATTCCGTATCGGAAGATACAAATCGATTGAGGATTTAATTAGATGAATCAATTTCGAGTGGTGTATGGATCATTTAGAAATGTCCAAACGGATTCATGGGTCTCGTACGATAAATCAGATCGAACGATTTGGAAGAATATCTCGAATAAATGATAAGGCTTGTATCGAATTAGGATTCAGAAAATAGAAATTGATGTCTCGGTTAAGGAAACTTAGAAAAATTATGCAAGCAATTTTGGATTAAAACAAATAGATTAAACTTGAATGCAATATCGCTTAAATAGAAGTTAGCCCGAGATGAATATTGTGTTTCGATGAAAGAGATAAACGATAATGGATTGGGCTTGGAGTTTGGAAGAACGATCTTAAAATCTAGTTCGAAACGATAATATTCAAAATCAGTCCCAACGAGAATGATTATCCTGCGGGAGCACCGACATGGTGATTTCACGTACGGCGGGGATGATCGAAATTACGGGAAGATGTTCGGTGATTATTCCAAAATGAACTCGATGAATGGAACGTATCAAAAGATGGATTAGACATAGGCTTGAATACTTGAAACAAAGTTGCTTGAGGAATGCTAGAAGAAGACTATGGAATTGCCGAACGGTAAAATTAAAGTTAGATGATTTATGCTAGGACGATTTAAAATTACTGCATGAACGGATATAACTTGGATAGAGCAAGGGGAAATATAAGGTGTCTTGATCGTGCCGAAGATAACCATAACAATCAAACGTTCTTGTCTTGTGCGAGCGTAACTCTATGCTCGTGCATGCGTCACGCCCAGATTATGACGATTATCCAGCAGGAGCATTGACGTGGTGATCTCACGTCCAACGAGGGTGATCGAACTTGCGGGAGACCGGAGCGTGACAACTTATGGATCGTCTTGACTTTTGGTTCGACACGATAAGACAAATTTGGAATGCAAGTGAATCAAAAATGTTTCGATGGATAAGTTAGCCTAGAACCTGAAATAAATCACGCTTGATGGTTTCTTGAACGAATACGTAAATCAGGTTGGATGACTTGGATTATAATCTAAGGTTTAGAATTGAATATTGGCTTAGTGGACTAGATTTGGAATGGATAAAGATTCTATCAAAATATGTTTGGAGAGATAGACTATGCAAATCACTAGACTTGTCCTGCAACTTGGATATATTTTGGATTTTACTGAACGAATTCAAACTCTCATACAAACGAACGTGTTATTGTGTGTAAAAAAAATCAGTACTCGATGTTTAGAAATCTGAGTGAAACGAGCTTGGGTAGAATACCCCGTGTAAATGAATAATGGTTTGACCCTAGGAATTGGGGCGAGCATCGTACGACAAATTTGCACGATGACTCAAGTGCTTGAACCTGTACCTATGACCTTGTGAGCTGACCTAGTAATTAGGCAGATGACCCTGTGCCGAGTAAAATATCCGTGTAACCGACTTTGGCACATTGTTTGAACAAGCTATAGAACTGGGGCAGCAATACTTAGGGTTAGACTTGGAACGATAACGAGTGCTATGTTTGACTCGAACGGATGAACGCTAGTCGGTAAATTGAATAGATCGTGTTTAGTGATAGTACAAATACTTGAGATTGAGTTGGAATGGAAAATGATATGGAATTGGATTGACCCTGTCGGAAGTATTCTTGTGAATCATAAAACGATATCCCTTGATATTTTCACAAGTAGCTTGTTCGATTTTTACTATCTCTAAGCTTGGTTGAATGCATATGTTTGAGGGACGCCTTGAACGTGTGCACGATCCAAGATTAAAGGATATGTGAAACTCGAGTGCACAAACTTCACTATCGCTAAGTTGGTTGACATGCATATATTGAAGGACGCTTCGAATATGTGCACAATCCAGACTCGCGATATGTTGATATCGATGCTAGTGTAAGTGAATGTCTGCATGGACAAGTATAACAACTTGTATAAGTTTGTCTCAGCATTAGATCGTCATTCACGATGGATTAAAACGTAACCTAAGTTAAGCAATATGTCCCGGGCTAAGGCGCAAATGATACTAAATTAGCATACACGCGACACGACGTAAGGATCGAGTAGGAGATTGTGAACAAAAAATAGATTTAGTGGTACCGATTGCTACGCTTGGGATAGAATCAATAATACGATAGTACTACCTGCGCTCAGGAAGTTTCGAGGACGAGACTTTTTCTGAGTCACTACCAGAATAATTGAAATTAGCGACGCCTGAAAACGTCGCTAAATGGACTAAAAATGTCACTAAAAATATTTGCGACGTAAGTAGCGATGTTTTAAGGAAGTCGCAGTTAAGCTAGTCGCTGACAGGAAATTTGTCGCAAAACGTCGTTATAGCGACGTTTTCTAGCGACGTACTTGCGTCGCTAATATTTTCTCATTAGCGACGTTTAGCGACTCAACGTCGATAATTTAGCGACGTATTTTGTGTCGCTAAACGTCGTTAATTTAGTGACGTATTCAGCGACGTATTTAGCGATGTATTTAGCGACGTATAAGAACGTCGCTAAACGTCGCTAATTTTTTAGTGAAATATAAAAAAAATGTTAAAAATTACCAATCTTCCTGCAATTTATGAATTTCTAATTATAAATAGACCCGGAGCAACCCTCCGTTGAATTCTCTAGGTTCGCCGACCCCTTCGGTGAAACACTCAACACCGATAAATTAACATACATTTAATATGAATAAAAAGTATCACAGTCACACAATACATACTAAAGTATTATAGACAGACCCGGAGCAACCCTCCATTGAATTTTATGCGTACGAAATAACACAAAAATATATAAAATATCACAGTCACACAATACACACAAAATAAAAGTATCAAAGTCACACAAAAAGTATAATATATTAAAGTATCACAGTCACACAATAACCACAATAAAAGTATATAAAATATCACAGTATCAATCTCAAGGATATCTAATACCCTGGGGCACATACCAGTCCCTCAGATACTTCGCATAAACAGCGTCTAAGTGATCAATATCCGCTAAAGGTGCTGGGTGACTAGAACTCCCCCTCTGAGCTGGTGCCTGCCCAACAGTAGGAGGCACAACTTCCTCCTTAACAACCGCTTCCAATTTAACAGCAGGTGGTATTTTTTCCTCCTTAACATTCACTTTCTCCTTAATAGTAGGAGGTCTCTCTCTCAAGCGACGTGCACGTGCTCGGGTCATGGGTGCCATCTGGTAAGATATATGAAAACAAAGAATATAATTGATAACAGATATAAATATATTGTCTAATATTAAATATTGTGTAAATTTTAGTGAAGTGAATGACCCTTCCATCTAAGGAGGTTCCGAAGTTGAGTATAGTTAGTTTCAGCTACATCATGTTCTGTACTGTGATATTCTACCTTCTTTATGGCACACATAAAGAATCAATTATTACTATTATATGTTATAAAGTCCCTAGTAGAGTCTCAAATTGGAAGAAGTTGAAAAGAAAGAAGTTTAGAATTTTGAAGTGAAAGATGGAAGGAAAGAATTTTGAAGAGAGAGAGAGAGAGAGAATGTTATGGTTTGGAGGTTTAGGGGGGTTGGAGGGGGTGGGCAGTCCCTAGTAAGTTTTTGGTTGTCCTGAGTAAAAGTTCATCAAAGCTGGCCTAGCCCCAATACTGGGCTGGCCCTAAGTAACTTTTGTAGTTCTTCGATAAATACTCTAAACTAGGGGTATCTGCAGCAAAGAGAAAATATTTGACATATTTGAGGGATCAAACGCCACAGGGAATGACGTTCTATAATGGAGCGTCAACTCCAATGGCATACTGTATGAAAAATTGAGTGGGTCGACATTAAAGTTGGTGTCCTATATGAAAAATTGAGTGGGATGCCATTAGAGTTGGCATCCATCGTTGAAAAATGAATGGGGCTCTAACCCCACCAGTGCCCTAATATGTATTTTTATTAAATGGTCATTTTTTTACTGTTGAACTCTACACGTTCGGATTTTTCGAATGTTGCAAATTTTAGGCAATATAAATGAGCTAGAGGAGCTATTTTATTTCCACAACAAACTCAATATTTTCTTCCACCGTCATGAAAAATGAACAAACAACAGAGAAGTTGTAACAACAGAGAAGGAAGACGTCGCCTCCGACAATTTTATCGTTCGATGAATCTGTCGAAGATTGTAAACACTTTAGCGATGTTAATAGTGAGGAACATGAAGGCCAAAGAAGACAATCGAATGCAACACATGCTCAATGCATGTATTGTGGAAACGATTAACATGGGTGCCTTCTTATGGCATCAGAAACTATGTAGGCTTCTAGACAATTGTATGATACAGTATTTTTAGACAATTGTATTCTTAATTTCTGCTAGTTGTAATATCATTTATTTATTTGAAAAATATATAATACAAAAATGTCTACTTTACATAATAAGTACATTTCCTTTTATTGGGTGACTAGTACAATAAAATTGTGTGGTCCTAGTTATTATAGTTGTTCATGACTGAAAGAAAGTGAAAACTAAACATTCATAACTAAAGGAAAATGAATACCAAACATATATACAAGCTGCTTCGGGTGTCGAGATTCTCTCACGGAGAGGTAAATAAACTCGGTTTAAGGCGAGCCGCCCATATTTTTTGAAAGTTATGACCTCGATCAGTATGAGGATGGCTCATCAAAACAAGAGCCTCGATGGAAAGACTGGTTGAACTCTAATATCCAAACGCCCCTTTTTGCACATTCCAAGCATGCTCAAAATTGAGGGATGTCTTCAACCAAGGTCCATATAAAACTCGAATCTCCTAATATATAAATCAAGTAAAATCTCTTTAAGACAAAAATCATATATTTTTTTAAGATTTCATATCTATCCCATCGACTCTTTAAAAACATATTATATATAGTCCCTTATCCATCTGTTAACAAGAATAATGCAGATCAACAAAACACATAAACTACGCTAATTATTCTATATATTAGACTTAACAAAAAGTCTAATAAGCTAACATGAAAATACATAGCCCTTACTTGCATTAGAAGACAAGATGTAGTGAGGTGTCTTTTCTTCTCTTGGAATCAAAATTGGTTCTTGCTCTCAATAGGACAAGCCTTCCGTCAAAAGTCCATTATAATCAAAAAATGACATTTTAAAGGTAAAAATCACATAAAATTAAATTCTCTACGACATGGGAGACTTATTTTTTACAAATTTTAAGATTTAAAAGAAGTTGTGTCAGTGTCTGTCACGTGTGTGTCGTATCTGTGTCAGTTTTGGGTTAGGGTTAGTGTCACGTGTGTGTGTATCGTATCTGTGTCAGTGTTTGTCACATGTGTGTGTCGTGTCTGTGTTAGTGTTATGCCGTGTCCTGGGTGAGAGAGAGAGAGAGAGAGAGTTAGGGTTTACCTAGAGGAGAAGGAGGAGGGGGGAACGCGGGTCGCCGGTCGCGGGAGGGGGGGGGACACGGGTTTCGAAATTTTGGAAAATTTTGACAAAGGGGGGAATCGAAATCGATCCCTAATTATTGAAATTTTAGCAACGTTTAGCGACGTCAACTAACAACGTCGTTGAATTTTATATTTTGCGACGTTGTAGACGTCGCTAACGACATCGCTAAATATTTAAAACATAAACGTTGCTACGTACGTCGCTACACGTCGCTAAAATATAAAATTCAGCGATGCGTTTGCGTCGCTAAACATGTCGCTAAATATTTAAAACATAAACGTCGCTACGTATGTCGCTACACGTCGCTAAAATATAAAATTCAGCGACGCGTTTACGTCGCTAAATACGTCGCTAAATATTTAAAAGAATAACGTCGCTAAATACGTCGCTAAACGTCGCTAAATTATAAAATTCAGCGACGTTTAGCGACCTTAGATGACTTATAGCGACTATTCTTTTTAAAAACTGAACTATAGTCGCTAAACGTTGTTATATGTCGTCAAACAGCGACTTATAACGACGTTACTATTTGGAGTCGCTGATATCTTTAATATTAGCGACGTTTTACTTTGACGTTGCTAAAAAATGTCGCTAATCCCATAATTTTTAGTAGTGAGTGGTGTATAATGTAACGACCCGTTCTGCTCAAGCGGACTGCCAATTCAAATAGCAAAAGTGCAATGTCCCGACACGCTTTGCTTCAGCGAGAATGCTCGTTGGAGGCAAGAGGATTTCCAGACTTGGCCCTTCAGGAGTTCCGGCTTAGGCTTTCAGAGGCTCGCTCAGAGTATCCCTCGACCGAGGAAAATCATCGCTAAGGTGGGTGGCTACGGTGAACTTGTCTTTGCTTAGCCAGCACACTTAAAATATGGAACGATACATGCTAGTCGCTAGGTGAATAACCCACTGCATGCTAATAAGAATACAACGCACCTACCTAAGAAAATAATCCCAACTTGTATTGCTTGTGCTAAAACATGAAAATAAAACTTTACTTATAATCAGACCCTCATATGCTACATTTGCCTTGTGCAACAAGACCCCGCTATACCTCGAGTAGAATGATATATGTATACTCTGTAGTGCACTGTTCACTTGCTATACTGCACGATCCTAGATTATGTCGCTCGGTAAGTCACTTTACGGTTTTACTCATCGGCTTACCTTCGGGCCCGAGAAAACATGAATGCTTAAGTTTTCTTATGAATGCATTGCTTGCCTGCTTATATGTTAACTTATAATGTTGCCTCGACTCAATGCTTGCCACAATGAGATTATTCCACAATCAATAACACAATCGCTTAACGTGCATGCATTGAGTCAGCCAGAAGACTATCGAATAGTCCTTTTGTGCAAATTGAACCTACAAGTATCCGGGACTGTTAGGCCACCAAGGTAATCCCCGAATCAGGAGCATGCATCAAGGCAAGTTGAATCAATGAATGAAAATCATGTCAAGTTTATATCTGAACGAGAATCATGTCAAGTAAATCAAGTATCACATCTCGTGGAGCAATACTCGTTCAGAGCAAAAATACCTCTTGTACTCGTGTTATGGATTGTCTTATCAAGATGTGAATTTGGAAAGACCCTGACCTGCATGTCGCAGACAACTTGAAAAAGGTAATCTTCGGATCTTAGTTCCACGGGAGGTCTCCGGGGCACCGGGGCTTATCTGATCCGGATGGAACTCTTTTAGCCTTATCCTGGCTCGGCAGGGTGGCGTCTCCGCTAACGTCGTGCCATCCTTGCTTAAAAGGATCTTAGTCTCTTGTGCTAGACGGGATGGTTTGAAGCACCATGTTCTTCCATTGCATCCTTTCTTGTTCATAGACTACCACATGTCCTTTATGGCTATGCGAGCGACAATTATCATATAGATAAGTCATCCTCGCTTAGCGGCAATCTGCGTATGAGTCATTGCATCGCGTCCAGTGAATCGAATCCACCTGAACGATCATGGATTTAAGATACTTGTATATATGGAACACTTCAACATCTTCTGCAAACGCCTTAAAATTCCTTATAAATCGTGTACCCGAATGTAATCTCGCACTGAACCACTTGTGTTTGCATATGCTAATGCCTTGATTCATTATATATATATGATGATCATGTTTGAATTAACTGGGTTTCCTTGGACAGAGAAAGACAATGGTAAGTTGGTAAGTCTCGCCGTGTTTCCTCTTATATCGTATGACGCACTGCCACACGAGATATGTTATACAACATTGCCATAAAATTGATCATAAGGCAATACTAGAAAGACAACTAAATAGATGGTGTACGGAACTTATTGAATGTGTTTGGATTTGTCGAGCGGGCGAGTAGACTCCCCACCAGCGCATTCATGTACTGATAACCCACCAGATTGCTTGCAGGGTGCGGGAGAATCTCGTTCGGTGCGGATGCCTCCTGCGAACGTGCTAAGGCATAGAGTTTACTCTGGAGCCTTGGAGCTTTGCGTCCGAAACTGAAGCACATATACAAGACATAATATTGGAACATCACCTATACATCATTCCACAAATGTAGCCACTTGGCACGCTTTTACTGTTTCAGAGAGAGAGAGAGAGGCTTGAGCGACTTGTAATCTCGGCTATGCGCATCCTGTAACACTTGTTCAATAATCAATAAAGAGTTTACTTTACTTCTATACTTGTGTCATTCAATGCTTCCGCTTTTGACGACTCTGTGAACTTGTTATCAATTGCCTATGCGTTAATAATTCTGCTACACTCGGATAATCTGTGCGACTCTGTGGCTTAGACCTCTTACCGCCAGCCAATGAACCATGGCCTTGTACGGGCGCGACTCACGCTCATGCGGTATCACGTTCAGATGGGTCAAGCGATCATCCCGCGGGAGCGGTGATGCGGTGATTCTCGCCTAGTGGGGACGGCTGATTAGCCTACGGGAGATCCGGGGCGTGACAGTTGTTGTCCATCAAGTGGGGTAACTCATGGGCCGTCATATAGTTAGGTCGCATACTAGGTTTACCTTCTTGGATACCTATTATTTGATACCAAGATTGATACATAAGTTAGTTTTATATATGCAAATTATTGCTAACTTGTGTATCTGCTGTAGGAAAACTGCTCGACCGTGGGTAAAAATTATCATATGCATAGTATATCTATTGTTTATGTTTTCTTGCATGAATTGTTAAAGAATTTAGACAACTAGAAAGATCACCTAATAATGCTAGCTTCACATGCTTACTTAGTATGGATTTTTAGGTGAATTTGGCCACGGTCATTCATGATTATATGTTGTAGTACTGACCCACGTTTGTGGGCAAAATCTTCAGGTTCTGGTAGCGAGAGCTTGGTGAGCATTCTGAACCAATATTAGTGTATCCTTCCAAAGGGACCGTGCTCGTGCTGCTTCCTTAGATTTCCTCTTTTGTGGGAAAACTGCTCTTCTGCTAGATATTTTGATTTTGGTCATACTAAAAGGATATAATGTATGGACATTGTGGCTAGTTTTGGGACTGCAAAAAGAGTTGTAAGCCTTCTATGACATATTTTGTAACTCAGCAAAGCAAGTACTTTTGTTTGAAACAAAAAAATTGAAGAAGAGGGTTTATACGAAACCTTTCTTTTGTTTACAAACAAGAAAAAGAGTACAATTAATCCTATACGAGGATGTTAAGTATAATAAAAATAATTCTGGGAAGTATTGCTATAGGAGTTTGATCTGCGGTCGATCACTTTGTCCCTTGGACCACACGATGATGAAGAAGTGCTGTAGAAGAAGAAGAAACTTCAAAGGTTGCAAGGGGGATTGAAAACATATCTATTCAGAGGTAATATGAACATGATAGAATATGATTTCTCTCCTCTTCTTTCTTCAAATTAGTTAAATATATCTATTCAGAGGTAATATGAACATGATAGAATATGATTCAACTAACTCTGCCCTCTCTGTCTTGCCCCTCCCTCTGATCTGTCTGATTCCTTTACCCTATTACTAGGGGTCTCTATTTATAGAGATCAATCAAGTAACTGCCTGGTTAGCGTAAAAGCCAAACGTCAGGTTGGCGTAGAAGCCAAATGACAGGTCTTCTTGGCATAAAAGGCCAAACTGTGAAGAAGACTGTCTCATTTACGCTGCGGTTATGACAACTGCTACCCACGTTCAAATAATCTTCTGAATCTGCGTGTGACACGTATCCCTTTATAAGGTAACGCGTATAACTGCTTCTCGAAGATCATGGCATGCAAGCCACGTAGGTAACTGCCCCTGCGTAAAGATGGTTGGCGTAAAAGCAAGTGACCGTCTTGTTGGCGTAAAAGCCAGATAATCGTCTTGTTGGCGTAAAAGCCAGATGACCGTCTTGTTGGCGTAAAAGCCAAATGATCATCTTGTTGGCGTAAAAGACCAAACTGTGACTTGTTGGTGTAAAAGCCAAATAATCTTTTACGACTGAGGTCTTGAGTGTATTCTGGGCTAAATAGCCTTATCACGTACCTTTGCAATTATAGCCGTGTTGGCGTATTTCGAGGAGATAGCATACGGCATACTCCTATAGTTGAAAATAGCCTGGTTGGCGTAAAATACAAGGATGGTGATGTGAGCGTAAAATAGCCAATTATCCATCACGACTGAGGTCTTTAGCGTACTCTGGGCTAAATAGCCTTATCACGTACCTTTGCAATTATAGCCATGTTGGCGTATTTCGAGGAGATAGCATACGGCATACTCCTATAGTTAAAAATAGCCTGGTTGGCATAAAATGCAAGGATGGTGATGTGAGCGTATTAGTCACAGTCTTAGCTTTCCCCAGTCATGACAAATAGAACAAAATCTTATGTATTAAATGCAGAGATATGCCTCGAGCTCTGTACAAGAAGAAGTTTTTGACGTGGCATCTGATTTGTCTTGTCTTGAGCGTAAAAACTCATTTATGTCAATGTAGAATAGGAAGTGTATTCTTTGAATGCGTAAAAATGACTTGTATCAAGAATATGTCGCTAAATGACAACCTGGGTCTCTGTGCAAGATCATCATCACAGCCGCAGTACTTTTGTCAGACGTCAGGTTCACTGATTTGACTGACAGATTCATCCAAGGAATACGAAGAGTTCCTCGTACAACCACTACCAGAAAAAGTCAAATTAGCGACGTCTAAAAACGTCGCTAAAAACAAAATGACGTCGCTAATTTGGTTTAGCGACGTAATTAGCGACGTTATAAAGTTGTCAAAAAAAATCAAGTCACAAAAAAAAAACATTGCTAAACGTCGCTATACCGACGTTTTTAGCGACTTTAGTGTGTCGCAAAATTTAGCGACGTTTAGCGACGCCGAGTCACTAAATAGCGACGTTTTCAAAGTCGCTAAACGTCGCTAATTAGCGACTTATATAGCGACGTTACACCGACGTCTTTAATGACCTGGCTATTCTGCCATGTCAGCAATTGGCGACGTATAGCGACGTCATTAGCGACGTATTTAGCGACTTGTTACAGCATCGCTAATTAGCGACTTATTTAGCGACGTAACTAAACGTCGCTAAACGTCGCTAAAAACGTCGCTAATTTTAAAAAACATAAAAAAATTAGTGTCCAGAAGGAATTGAACTTGGGGCTACTTAAATTAATCTACTGGTGGGGACATATCAAGTAAGTATATATTAAGTAAGTATTCAATATATATTAATATTTTGGGAATTATATATATTAGACATTGTATTGTGCCTTGTGGGGACATATCAAGTAAGTATTCAATACTGGAATTGTAGATGTAGCCAAAGTTTAACAATATATAAGATGAACAGTACAAATACGAGATAAGTATCCAATACCAAGGACTATTGTTGAAGTATCAATAATTCATAATATAGAAATCGAACTCGAGTGACCATTGTGTTTACCGAAGAGATGTATAAGTTCCTGACTAGGTGGCGGAAGATCAATGGATCAAGCCATGGAGGCGTATTATTCCTTCCATTTATTAATGGTGGGAGTTGAGGGGGACAGTGGGCCCACAAGACGTACAACGAAGTATGCGCAAAGTCCCGTGCGAAATGTCTGGCCACATAAAAAAAAATTATTATAGTATAGGACAAATGTGGATATGCAAGATAACTATATAATCCAATTAAATTAACTAAAAAATTAAAGACCACAAGAAGCATCATACATCATGCCTATTGTTGAAGTATCAATAATTCATAATATACAATCGTATCCTAAATAATAATAAAAATAACTATACTACTGCGGATCTGCAGGAGGCTGACTACCGATGCGCTTGAAGGATAAGAACTCCTCATACTCGTCCCGTGGAATCGACACTGATGTCGATGGAGAAGGCAGTGACGTCGGTGGAGGCCGTGCCCGCTCCAAGTCTGCGAGTCGCTGGTTGTAAGAATCCAGGGTAGATAACAGCCTCGTACTGTTATGACCCATTGAATTCTGCATCCTCGTCAGCTTCTCGCCCATCGATAGCTGTGACGCCTGCAGCTCCATGATGTTGCAGTCATTGGAGGCTCTAATATCATTTGTCAAATCCCGTTACTCCGTCATGCTGCGGTCGAGCATATCCAATCGTGCGATGAGCATCGGATCGTCCGCCTGCGGCTGGGACCGGGACTGCTCCTCCATACTTCGCAGCAACTCGTCACGGAGAGACGCAATCTGACGATCAACGGCCTCCTGGACGGCCTCCTGGACTCTGGCCGACGACTGCGAGGGCTGCGACTGCGAGGGGTGTGTGGAATGCGCAGCTGTCGGGAAGGCCCTAGATGACTGCGTCGCAACCAGGGCGCCATAGGAGCCCGTACCGTAGTACGTACCCCTCTGGAGACCACCAGCTGCGGTCACCCACAGGTCATCCGCCGACGGAGATGGAGCGGGCTGCGACGAAGTACCAGCCTCTCCAGGTGTAGGTGCACTAGCAGTCGCCCGCTCACGCAGCCTAAGATACTCGGCCTAGAAAAGGTTTGGAAACTCGATAATTGCCTAAGTTATATTAAAATTAACACAAAGTAAAGTAATACTTACATAGGTCTGTGAGGCCCTCTCATCAATGAGATTTCCGTCCTTGCGATGGGTGGCCAAGAAGACGGTCACCATGTTTGCATCCTCCCCCCTCTGTACCTGTTAAAAATATATTATTTATTACTAAACTTAAATATTTTTTCCAAGTACCATTTTATGGTACTTATATTAAAATAATATATTTTAAAAGAAAAAACATACCAAACGACGGAAATGTTCCGTCATCAGAATCGAGCCACCACACCACTTGGCAGCATTCTGCCTAGCCGCCTTGGCCTTCTTAGACCTTTCCTTGTAGCTCGGATCGTCGAATCTAGCCCTCATTGCAGTCCACTGCTCAGGCGTGATCCAACCTTGGATCGGTTTTCCAGCACGATCACGAGCCTTCTGGTCATCCAGAGCATCTCGGATAAGCTTGGCGGCAACGGTAGGAAAGAGCCGCTCGATCAACTCGGCCCGGTGCGGAGGATAAAAATACGTTTGCTACAATAAATAATTTATTAAGTTAGCATCACGAATAAGTTATATAATATGCATAAATTAGAAAATTTATTTAATATACTTTTACCTAGAAGTGCGCAAACCAGAACGCCTTCCTCTCCTCCGGAGCCTCAGAGTAGTTGATCCAAAGGCCACCGTAGTTGTTCCTCAAAAATTGGCCCAGGCGTCTCTGAACCGACGATGGACGATATCTATATAGAGATAATAACTTAGATTACTGAAAAATTCAATATACGATGAATAAAGAGAAACACAAATATATACTAAACCATCTAATTGACTTACTTTGTACCGTCGACCCAAATCTCTGTCCTCGTCTCCTCCGGAGGTGCGCATGGAGGATCTTGCTGATGCTGGGACAACGTCGGCACGACCTCCTCGACATGCTCATCTGTCCCCATGGTTCCGTCAACAGGAGGAACGCTGGACGAGGGTGTACTATCACACCAGGAACTACTCGTTCCAACAGTCGGAGATGTGAGTGATCGATATACTGGAGTACTGGGCGACGATGATCCGGAACCAACAGTAGGCAGTACCGGAGTGGCACTCTGTCTACCTCGGGACCTGTCGAATCCTCCGCATCGTCCTGTCATATCTGATAACAACATATGATGAATATAGAGAAACACAAATATATACTACATTCTACAGTCGAAATGTGATATATATCTCAAAGCATTCTACAGTCAAAATATAATACATATATTCGTTAATGGGTATATCTACTTCGTCAATTTTCTAACCTTGATCTATATTCTACAGTCAAAATATAGTTACATTCTACATGCAATATTTTTTATTTTCAATCATCTTCAGAAAATTCATCTTGTTCGCCTTCGTCGTCCTGCTCTTCCTCTCTTCACTTTCATCTACTTCGTCGTCCTCTTCGGATAATTCTACATCTTCTACATTATTACTCGTATAATGAGTAACTTCCGTTGAGTCCACATCTATAATATTTGTTACAAGAGGTAGATCGTCCTCCTGATAAGCTATTTCGTCAATGTCAAAGGTATTTCTAGCTTTAGTCTTGCATACTGCCCACCAATCCGACCTCGCTGTCCCCCGTCTAGGATAAGTTGTGAAGTACATGAGCTGAGCCTGACTTGGAGCCTCTCCAACTCCAAGACTCCAGCTCTCTTCCTCTCTTTCCAGACTCCCTCTTCTCTCTTCAATGTTCTCCAACACGGCAATACCTCGACCCCGAGTGATCGAGTCCCGTCGTCTCGGCTGCAGGGCAGCAACATGCCAGCTTCTGCTTTCCCTCTCCAGCCCGTCTGCCAGGCTGCAGTGACGCAGTCCCTCCTGCTCTCGGTCTCGGCTCTAGCCTCTCCCAATCTCGCTCATGGCTCTTTAGACATCAGCTTTGGACCTCTAGTAAAACCCTAACTAACCCCCAATTTTTTTTAAACCCTAACCCTAATTTTTTTGGTGTTTAATTGGCTTGATCTTAATTCATTTTTTTCTTGTGTATTGCTGTTAGCAGTTCCCTTTAGTAGTTAGAATTCCATCATAGATGACTTTATGATGTATTATGATATTTATATGTCAATGTATGTTGTAAAGGTCCATTTCATTTCCATAATCAGATGGTATTCTTATCTGCAATATCTTAATTTTTAGGCATCATATTGGTCATCTATGTTGGGATTCTTTTAACATGTATTTCCTTATATGACAACATTTAGTTTGTGTTTGAAAATTTCCTATTGTAAAGACATTTGTTTTGCTTGATAGTGTAATATGTCTAAGAATTTAGATCTACACTAATTGTATGGTCTGGCTTCCCAAATTTTTGTTTTAATTGTGCCTGCTAAGTAAAGAGTTCTTTCTTGCATATCAAGTCTCTATAAGTTATAATAAATCTCAATTTTCTTTAGAGCTAATACAGATTTAGGAAGTAAAAAATGCGCTAACCAGCACTTTTGTTGTTCAAAGTTGTTCTATGTGTCTATGACATGATGCACCCCTATATGGTTCAAGAAAATTAACAGGTATGGTTATGAGATGGTTCAATAAAAGATTATCGGTCAATCTAGCAAGTTATTTTTAAGTGGAGCATCCTTTCTTAAGTTTATTGTCTATGATAGGTTTCGAATCATCGAATTTACAAAGAAAATTTTGTCGAATTTTTGACATAAATTTTTAGAACCTTATAGTAACTATTAGCTAGTACACCCGAATCCAAAATCCTGACTCCGCCCCGGGTTGATGTCTCCTCCTTGTCCAGTAGAACTGGTTCACTTTGGTGAGTTCATGGTCTAGCTTCGCGAAGAACTTTCTACCCGCATAAGGATTGTCTACAAATTGCTCTAATAACTAAGTCTCGTAGTAGGGATGAACATTCGGTTTATTCGGTTCCAACCGAATCGAATAACCAAAAATCGAATTGGACCGAAAATCGAATAAGCAAAATCAAAATTGAATAGAAATAGTCCATAACCGAACTAAATCGAACCAAATTAAATCGATTCAATTTTCAGTTTATTCGAATTTTTTATTTATTTGTGCTTTTTTGTTTATATATATATATATATATATATATATATATATATATATATATATTGTTTTCTTATTCAGTTTTTGGTTTTGGATCGAACCGAAACCGAATAAGAAAATTTAGTTTTTTCAAAATCGAAATAGAACCAAATTTTTTTAAACTTAACGAATCTCGGTTCGATTTAATTTTTGGTCCAAAACGCTCACCCCTATCTCGTACATGTCTACCTTGGTTGATGAGCTCGCTAACCTATAATGATCAAAATATATATTATAAATAATACTTAATTCGACGAATAAAAAGTTAACACTACCATCATTTCAGGAAATTGATCACGTAAGTTGAAACTGCACAAGAAAGTAGGGGTGAGCAATTCTCAGTTTTTAACCAAAAATTACCGAACCGAACCAGACCGAAATTGAAATTCAATTCAGTTTTTAATCAACCGGTTCAGATTTCGGTTTTATCATTTGATTAATTTCGGTTATCGGGTTGGATTTCGGTTTTGGATTCCGAAATCCGAACCGAACCGAAAACTAAATCAGTCAGTCAGGTAAAATTACTATTTTACCCTTCAGTCTATATAAAAAAAATCGAAAAAAGCCGAACAGATTTAATTTTCTTTTAGTATAAAATTAGTTTATTGCTATTTTTGGTACACAATTTAGGTTTTTTTCAATTAGGTTTGGTTTTTTTTTTTTGGTTTTTATGAATTTGGTATACACTCACCACTTGGACCTAAAAAATCGAACCGACCGAGAACCGAACCGATTTAATTCGGTTTGGTTTTTTTTTGGTCTTTACAAATTCGGTTCAGTTTTCGGTTTTGAAAAAAATGATTTTCGGTTCAGTCGGTTTTTGGATATTCGGTTCGGTGGTTCGGTTTGAACCGAACCGAACCGAACCGTTGCTCACCCCTACAAGAAAGGGTATATATATATATATATATATATATATATATATATATATATATATATATATATAATACTAATTTTTATGGTTGATAGATTGAATTATGGACTAGAAGAGTGACTGGATGA
This sequence comes from Iris macrosiphon, assembly GCA_036927795.1. Classification (NCBI taxonomy): domain Eukaryota; kingdom Viridiplantae; phylum Streptophyta; class Magnoliopsida; order Asparagales; family Iridaceae; genus Iris; species Iris macrosiphon. The sequence continues at coordinate 125,754,521 of JAYESA010000017.1, read as the reverse complement.
CTCCATGGTCCTTGCGTCGATGGGGCTCCAAAGAGAGGGAGCTTCCTCAAGGAGGACATGAGCCTTTGAGTCATATGAGGCTTTTATCTGGCTTGTTCTTTGAATCGTTGTCAGTACCAAGGACTTGTATCCTCTTCAGTTCCTTCTTGAGCTGCAGTAATCAACAAAGGCCTCCTTCCATTCAGGAACAAGCTGACCCTCAAATTGCTTCGATAACTTCACCATGATCACTCCCCCCTCTTTTTCTCCTATTGGTGTGAGTAGTTGGAGGAACGTTGACAGTATAGTACTTCTCCTATTAGTGTGTAGTAGTCGGAGGAATGTTGACCATATATATATACTGGACGACTTAGCATTGAAGGAGAGAGGGAGCATCATTTTTGGCATATTATATATTCTATTATAATATATTATATATTACATATAGTATATATTATAATATATGAAAATTTTCTTCCGTAGCACAAAAATTATCATAAATTTCATGAAAAGCATAAACTTTGTCAAATTTTCAAAGAAAGCACCAAAACGTATATCGGATAGATGTTTATATTTTTTTAATAATATAATCATCATCTATTTTCTCTCGATTAACGGCGTTAAAAAAATAATAATAATAATAAACAAAAAATGTACATTGCGTTACTAGTTTTGATATATATTATTTTCCAGAAGTTAATAAGAGAAAAAAGAAACAAAAGAAGTTGTTACCGACCTCCGGGAAAGTCGTGCACGAAGCACTGCACTAAGAGTTGATCCGAGGTCTATGTGCAGACGTTTCTTGGAAGCTCCTAGTGGTAAAACCTTCTGACAACCGGGTTCTCTTCGTTGCACACAACTCGGAGAGAGAGAGAGAGAGAGAGAGAGAGAGAGAGAGAGAGACCGAACTTAGTTCTGCCCAGAGCAATGATTTAGAGACGAGAATGTGGTTTGAGGGAGAGAGGTTTCACGTAGGAGGATTTTTTTTATTCCGACATGAAGGAGAAGGAGACCATTTTAAATAGGCAGAACATAATACACAGCCACGGACAGGATACTTAATGACTTATAAACAGGACATTAAGGAGCAATAAAATATGGAGGAATGACTGTCAAAAGAGCTGTTATAAGGTTCAAAGAACTTGGACATGAGCCTCAACGTTCAAAGTTTTGAATGAATCAAAACGGTTCAAAAATAAAGGGGAGCAAAAAGATTTTTAGATCCCAGCCCGAACGCAAAGAGTAAATTGGATCGGCATTCGGTGCCCGCAAGGGTGGGCACGTACTCGCACCCGATACGCACATCGAACCAAACTGAACCGAGCCGAGCCGGGCCGGGCGGCGGCGGCGGCGCGCACGTGTGGCCCAAGGGGTCCCCCACACAACTTCTTTAAGAAAGCAAAAGAGAAGAACTAATATATACATGCAAGGAGGGGGTGGTCCAACCGATGTGGGACTAAAGAAAGAGGGAAGTTGAGCTTTTGCTCAAGCATACCTAACAATCCTCCCCCCCCAAAAGGTCAAGTTCCGAAAAAAAGAAGTGACAAAGAAATTAAAAGGAAGAGTTTCAAGCGGTCCAGTCCAGTCGATCGGCGGAGGGGGTCGTTCAACGGGGCCGAGTGCTCGGTGCAGTCGGAGGGGCGACAATAGGATGGTTGGGTGTCGAGCACGGTGTGTACAGCAACGTCGATGGCGAGGCGGTGAGCAGCGTTCAGTCGTGTCGTCAGGCGGAGACGGGGTCGACATAGTCGGGTGCTGTCGACGGGTCGTCGACGAGGGGATGGTGCAGCTTTCAGTCGCTGTTGTCGGGCTCCGGTGAAGTCGATGAGGGGTGGACGGGGAAGAGGCCAGAGGTGGGAGGTTGAAGACGACGGGCTAACGGTTGAGGGTGACGGGCTGTCCAGGCGAGGATGGAGTCGGGCTCAGGCGTGTTGGTTGGCTCAGGGACGCCGGGTGAGGCGTGGGGAAGAGGAGGAAGAAGAAGAGGTTGGTGGTGGTGGTGCTGTCGGCCGTCGGCTGTCGAGGGAGGAGATGACCGGTGGCTGCCGCGGTCGGGTCTGCGAGCAGCTCCGGCAGAAAGGTGGCCAGGAAGAGGAGGTGAAGGTTTAGGTTAGGTTTTGGTATAGGATTGAGTTTTAGTGTTGGTGATGGTAATGAAAATAATATGGAGGGTGATGGTTTGCATGTAGGAGAGAGAGGGTTGATGTTGACCTCCTAGGGATTAGGGCCAGCTGTACACCTTGGGATGGGGTTGCTTTGGGAAAAAGGGGGTTGAGGATATATATATATATATATATATATATATATATATATATATATATATATATATATATATATATATATATATATATATAATGGAGAGGGTGTTGTGTGGTGGGGATGGCTTCATTTAAAATGAGTGGCCTAGATTAATCATGAGGGAAATGTCAAACCAAAAAGGAGGTGAGTGAGAGAGAGGGAGGATCGGTCAAAGGGGGAGGGGTTGGTTCTTCATTGGTCTTGACCAATAGGATGGTGACACATTATTGCACTTTTACAAATAAGTCCCCAACAATTAAAAATTTGCACAGAAAGTGAGTTTTTGGATTTAATGAGAGAAAATACCATGTTTGATGTAATGTAATGGATGAAAAGAGTGTTTGGTGTTTAGTATGAAGCTTGAGGGTGTGAATGGAGGTTTGGTTTGGTGTTGGATCTAGTTTTGTGTCAAGTTGGGTCCTTACATCAATTAAATTAAATTAATGCAATTTGTGTTATAAAATTAATTGGAAATACATGGGGCTAAAATTAGGTGGAACACAAGTGTCATGGATGTAGAGGGCTCATAATAGAATATTATCATAATTTGGTTGCACAAAATGGGTCATGTAAACACCCTAAAATTTTCAGATTTTTAAAATCAATTTTTGGGGATTTTTCTGCAATTTTCAGGAATTTACATAGGTGCTGTAAAGATTATGTAATTTTTTAATTTCTAATAACTAATATTAAAATGCAATGAAAATATGATTTTATGGTGTAAAATGGAAAACTGGACTTAGGGCAATTTTCCTGGAATTTATTGGACCCCGGACCTATTTTTAATTACCTAAAAACTATTTAAATACTTATTATTATTATTATTATTATTATTATTATTATTATTATCTGATTTTTAGGCCCGGCCCGGCCCAGTGGGCCGAGCCCAGCAGCCCAGCCCAGCCACCCCTAGCGGGTCGGGCGGGTCCGCCCAACCCGGAACCCGCGCCCGACCCGGTCCCCTTCTCTTTCCCCCCACGATCGCTGCCTGACCGGGTTCCCCGGCCATGCCCGGGCTCTCCGCCGCCTCCGCCGGAGCGGGCCACGTCCCCTCGACCTCCCCGTCTCACCCGGCCACACCCTCCCCCGAGCCGCCTTTAAAAACCCCTCCTTCCCTTCACCTCCTTCCTCAACTTCACCCCTTCCAGACCCGACGCCGGAACCCTAACCCTACTCCGGCCATCTCCCTCCCCTACCCGCTGCCCTCTGCCGGATCTCCACCTCCAGAGTCTCCCAGCCGCCGAGAGCCGCCCGATCCTCTTCTCCTACCTCCCCTCTTCTTCTCAGACTCGACGCCGGCCTCCCCTAGCTCCGCCGACCTCCCCTCGGCACCGCTTGGCCCAGATCGACGACCCCCGCCCTGGCCGCAGCTCGCCCCGCCGTGTCCAGTCATCTCCGGTGACCCCCCAGCCAGTAGACACCAGGAGGACATCGGACTGGCTGTCGGACACGGACACAGTGGACACGGACTCGCCGACACAGGATACGTGTCGGACACTGAAACCTCAGTTTCGAAGGGCCAGTTCAGGTACTCGTATCTCGCACCCCGTATCTCCGATTTCGATTCTGTAAATTGTGTTGCGAAGCCTGTATGACCCTCTCGGTGCCCGGATAAACCGCTCGGGGCATCGCGTTCTGTGGTGATCGCACCCCGCGATCCAAAAACAGGAAAACCCAGACCCTGTTTCACCCCGGAACTGGGTATGCCCCGCCAAACGGGACGACTTGGTCGCGCGCGGTCTTCACAGATACGTGCGCGTCGTCGATATGGACGTGTGGGATTTTGCAGAAGTCGATTCGGGTGTGCGTGCACACCGGGATCAATGCGTATCCGCGGACATCGCCCCGTATCCGACTTTTCTGCGTGTCGTGGGCCCCACAGGCCCCACTCGACGGGCGATTTTGTGATCGGCTCATCGGAATCCAATTCTGGAAGTTCCGTTGGGTTCGTATCATCGTTCCTGACCTGTTGACACTAAGTTTGGTGAATTTGGAGACCTTTGACCCTGACATATTTTTCGGTGCAAAGCGGGCCCACATGTGGACCCCGTTTTGACCCAAAAAAGCCGTTTTTGCCCTTGTCTCCAAATTGGACTCCAGGACAGGCGTTCCTAGCTATTTGACACCTTCTGAGCGTGTTGGTACTGTTTATTTCAGCTTTCGGAGACATCTCTGGAAATTTCCGAAAATAGGACCTTAGTGGAATCCAAACATCAGGCAAGTGCACCTTGCCAAACTTGCAGTCATTATCTTCATATTTCCTGTAATAATACTTTGCTGGATATCTTATGTAAATTCATATAAACTTGTTTAAATGCTTAACCTAGGAAACGTATGACGTACCTAGTGTCCGATCATAGTCGGGTGCCAACACCGTACGCGGTGTTGGGTTCGTCATTTAGAGATGGATTTACGATACCCTTTACTCTTGTACTTGACATATCAAGTACCTACAACCCAGGACACTTGACACTATGCATGGACAGAATCTTCCTGAGATATTCATGGTGATTCTGTATAGGATACAGGACTTGACAGAGATATTTATTTATAGACAGTATAACTTGTTGCATTAGTTATAATCCCGCGGACATGGACATGAGACGTTATGGTCATGATTTGCGTGATTACATTGGGTGGGGAGAGACACACAGGCTACAGGCTGTTCTATATATATATATCTACTATTAGTGTGAGGTCGTAGACTCTCCAGCAGAGCTAGACCCTTTACGTGTTATTACTGCTACCGGCTCCCCGACACAGAGCTTGTAGCGGTCTCAGCCTGAGTTCTAGTGATGCTCTCAACTTGCATTTATCACTTAGCTGGTTACATAGTTTACCCTGCTGTTTCCTTTATTTCTGCACTGCTTATATTTTGGCTTATATTATCTGTACCTTGCTATGTCCCCTGAGGACCTGGAATGGACTATGTCCCCAGGTATAGCCGAAGAGATCCATCCAGAGATACACCGTACAGGAGCACTTCCAGGAGCTGTACCAGGACCTGAAGACGAGCTCGTGGCAGAAGACTTCTCCTGAGTACCGGCTTCATATACTCAGTATTTCTATTTCCAGTTCATTTATTTCCTGTCTATTTGCATTGATGTACCAGACATATTCTCGGATTGTTCCCGAGATACTTATTTGAGATTGCTTATTTATTCTATTGCATTATTTCTGGCATTTAATCTGTGATTATCTGTCGTGGATGAGATTAGTATAGACTGTGACCTGTAACTATTGTTCTATTAACTGTTAGACTACAGCTTAAGCATGCCCTGATGGATCCAATAGATTGGGTATCCATCGGTGCGTGCTGCTGTCCATTGCCCACGTGCTCAGTCCCTCGATATTTTGGGACTGGGGCGTGACAGGTCGAGATTGTGTCTCCAATTTCTATTGGAACGTACAAAGATACAAAGTTAAATTTATTAAAAAATAAAAATAAACGTCCGCGACGAATATTGTGCGACTAAAATGAAGCACAAGAGAGCATATTCATGAGTTACACAAGGGTCCGAATGGAAGGCGGGCACGTCTAGGACAAGGATGTAAAATTTGTTGGAAGGCAAAAGCTAGGGTAGCGCTCTAAATATCGAAGCAACGGTAAGCCACAACAATTAAATAAAATCACGGTAATTAATTACAACCTCTATAATTAAATCCCAAAAATGCTAATTAAAATCCATGATCCTATAATTCGATCAAGGCCTCATCTAGTGGGCTTCTAGGTCTAGTCTACTAACTCATGCACTAGGGAACAATGTATATAATATAATATATATACACATATCATACAATTATTTATAAATAAAAACATACACGATATTTATAAATAATAAAAAGTCAAAAATACCCCTATTTCAGAATGTGGTAGTGACACTAGAAGAGCCGTTGAGAAGCATATTTGCTTCTGGTTTGGCAGAACGTTTTCCTTTGTAAGAAGTCTGGACAGCTTCCTTCTTCCTATGGAAACAGTTGGTGGCTATATGGTTTGTTTTACCACACACAAAATAAAATCTCTTGTGACCCTGAGTTTGACCAAAGGTTCTTGGTTTATTGTGGTGATGGTTTTGGTGGTGAGGCTGAGGGTTCTGCTTCTTCTTGAAGAGGTTCCTTTTGGGTTTGTGGTGATGATGAGGCTTGGATTTGCCTTGGGATTCTACTAGGTTTACCTTAGCTTTAGACTCAGACTTAAGGTTAGACCTTAGCCTAATTTGTTCTTCTGTTCTAATTTTCTTTAGGACTTGAGCAAAGGTAAGGTCACCCTGAGTATGAATGAGGTCTTTCTTGACATCAGACCAAGAAGGAGGAAGCTTGTCTATTAAGCAGGCTATTTTATACTTAGTAGAGAAGAAAGTGCCTTTGGCTTGAATATGCCTAAGGTATTCTTGGAATTCATGTATTTGGTCATTTATAGGTTTGTTATCTACCATAAATATCTGTTGAATGAGGAGAAATTGAATCTTTCAATTCCAGCATCATCACAGCTATATTCATCTTCCAGGGCATCCCAAAGTTCTTTTGCACTTTTGTATTCAAAGAATATGTCATATAGTGATTCAGAGAAAGCACTTAGAATTCTATGGAAGCAATAGTAGTCTATTTCCTTAGGGATCTTGGGTCTAGTGAAACCAGAGGACTTGGATACACCTATGTCAGACTCAGTTTCATCAGAGTCATTTGTGATTGGTGTGGAACCATCAATGGCTGAGATCAATCCTAAGGTAGTGAGCCAAAATTTTATCTGACTTTGTCATCTCTTAAAGTAGGTCCTGTTAAATTTTACAGGTTTAGTAGTAAAAGTCTTATCATTGCCAGTCATGGTTGCAAATGAGGAAAGTCTAATATATACGAAATTACTCAATAACAATGTCCAATGATTTAGAATAATAGTTCAAGTGATTTTGCTAACCAATCTTAAAATCTTTAGTCTATCAAGTGTAGATTAATTTGGATTAGCTGTAGGGGCCGGTTTCCAGCTAGCGGTGGTCCGAAGATAATTAAATATCGTGTCGCTTAGGGCTATTTATACCCGGTTGACAGAAGGACCCTTTCGGTTTGTTCCTAAATTAATCTTTACTTTTAGAATCCAGACTCAAAGAGATTTGCAATTATACTTAACTATATTTGTCTTGAGGTCGTTTCAATTAAACAATATTGTAGTTAACAATAAGTAAATGTAGAGCTAATAATAATAATGAATACCAATGATGGTATATATATTAAGCAAGATTTTATGTGCTACAAATACTAAATTACAGTAGCTAAGTTGAATCACAAGATTATATTTGCTGGCAAATATTCAACCAAAAATTAGATTTTTATTATTATTATTAACAGAATAGTCTTTTGAATAGTTAATTTCTAATACCAATTCTTAATTAATATATAATTTAAAAAAATTAAAATTTATGTTGCACTTCGGTATGTAAGCAATAATACTCGTTAACAAATTTGCTAAATGAACAGTGAACTACAAGTTTGCTACAATAAATATTCGTTAATAAAACAAAATCTTTGTTTGCTACAGTATTTGTTTTAGTGGTGACAAGTATATTGGTGACAAAAATCAAAATCCAGTAGTAGAATTTCTAAAAAAAATATGTATGCTCACAGAATACCAAACCTTTCTTTGCTAAGCTCGAAAAATTGCTACAGTATTTGTTTTGTAAAATTTCTACAAAGAAGATATGCTCACAGAATATGCTATTTGGCAAAGATATTATATATATATATATATATATATATATATATATATATATATATATATATATATATATATATATAGCTTTCAACTCTTAGAATGTTACTAGTTTTGATATATATATTATTTTCCAGAAGTTAATAAGAGAACAAAAAACAAAAAAAAGTTGTTACCGGCCTCCGGGGAAATCGTGCACGAAGCATTGCCCTAAGAGTTGATCCGAGGTCTATGTGCAGATGTTTCTCGGAAGCTCCTAGTAGTAAAATTTCCTGACTACCGGGTTCTCTTCGTTGCACACAACTCGGAGAGAGAGAGACCGAACTTAGCTCTGCCCAGAACAAGGATTTAGAGACAAGAATGTGGTTTGAGGGAGAGAGGTTTCACGTAGGAGGATTTTTCTATTCCGAAATGAAGGAGGAGGAGACCATTTTAAATAGGCAGAACCTAATACACAGCCACGGACAGGATACTTAATGGCTCATAAACAGGCCATTAAGGAGCAATAAAAACGTGGAGGAATGGCTGTCAAAAGAGCTGCTGCAATGTTCAAAGAACCTGGACATGAGCCTCAACGTTCAAAGTTTTGAATGAAGATAATGATTCAAAAATAAAGGGGAACAAAAAGAATTTTGGATCCCAACCCGAGTCCGAAGAGTAAACTGGATCGACATTCGACGCCCGCAGGTGTGGGCACGTACCCAAACCCAATACGCACGCCAAACCGAACTGAGCCGATCCGGGCCGGGCGGCGGCGGCGGCACGCGTGTGTGGCCCAAGGGGTCCCCCACACAACATCTTTAAGAAAGCAAAGGAGAAGAACTAATATATACATGCAAGGAGGGGGTGGTCCAACCGATGTGGGACTAAAGAAAGAGGAAAGTTGAGCTTTTGCTCAAGCATAGCTAACACATTGGAAGGACATTTCTCAAAGAGAAAACGTCCTTCCAAAGAACGTTTTCTATGTTTTAATTTTTTTTCTCTCACTCTCTCCTCTCTCTCGACATTGTCACTCTCATTCTCTTTCCTCTCTCTCTCTCTCTCTCTCTCTCACTCGTCCTCCTCTCACTCTCCTCCCTCTCCCTGTCACTCTCTCCACCCACCCCTCTCTCTCTCTCTCTCTCTCTCCCTCTTTCCTCTCTCTTTTACTTGTCCTCTCTCTCACCAATGTGGCGCCAGCAACTCCAGTGTCTTCGACCCCTCTCTCGTCCACATCGCTATCACGCTCGACCGTGCCTACCTCCGCGGCTCGGTCGTCGCGGTCTACTTCGTGCTCCAGCACTCGCTCTGTCCGGAGAACGTCTTCTTCCACTACCACGTCCTCCAGACCGGCCTCGAAGCCGTGGTCTGGTCTGCCTTCCCGAACCTCCGGTTCAAGGTCTACTCCTTCAACCCGGACCGCGTATGTGCGCTAATCTCCGTCCGTCAAGCACTCGAACAACCGCTCAACTACGTGAGGAAATACCTCGCCGACATCCTCGAACCTTGCGTAAGCCGTGTCATCTATTTGGACTACGATTCCGTGGTCGTCAACGACGTCGCAAAGCTCTGGCGGACGAATCTCGGCTCGAGAACCGTCGATGCTCCGGAGTACTACCACGCAAACTTCACCAAGTACTTCATCGAGAGGTTCTGGTTTGACCGTCAAGAGGGAGGGATGAGAGTGACATAGAGAGAGAGAGAGAGAGAGAGAGAGAGAGAGAGAGAAAGGGCGAGTGAGAGAGTGACCGGGAGAGAGGGAGAAGAGTGAGAGGAGGGCGAGTGAGAGAGAGAGAGAGAGAGAGAGAGAGAGACGGAGGAGAGGGAGGAGAGTGAGAGAGAGAGATACGAGAGAGATAGAGATAGGTAGGAGAGAGTACGAAAACGTTTTTGGAAATGACATTTTTTCTGAAGAAACGTCCTTCCAAGATACGTTTTTTATTTTTTATTATTTTTTAACACAGTTACCGGAGGGAAAAGGGATGCTAGTTATATTATTAAAAAATATAAAACGTTCATCCAATATACGTTTTGGTACTTCCTTTGGAAATTTGTCAAAGTTTATGATTTTCATGGAATTTATGATAACTTTAGTTTTCTGGACGAAAATTTTCGTATATTATATAATATTTTGGAGGAATGAATAGCACTATTCATATAGAAAAGGTCTGAAAGAAATTTCCTAATTAATCAACTTCATTGTAGTATAAGGCCACCATCAGTTATGACTTGTACAAGAATAAACAAGAGAGTAATGCCATTCACCTCTTATGTATCCATCCAAATCATCTCTCCTTATGTGACAGTTGACGTGAAATATTAAATAACATTATGTAAACTAAAGAGAGTAATTTCATTCACCCCTTCTATATCAAACCAGACTCTCTCTCCTTATGTGACAGCCGACGTGACATATTAAATAACATTATGTGACATCTAATAATATGTCAATTGACATAACAAAATTTAACCTAAAAAATTAATTATCCACTTTTTTTAATTTTAATTTTAATTTTAGTTTTAATTTTAATTTTAAAATTTGTTATATTATCTGACAACCGTTGTCACGACCCGATCCCAATAATCTGGGTCCAGTCGGATCATGCCCAGCCTGCACCGTTGTGAGACGGCAGCAGTAAGCTGTATCAATCTGTAGTAACACACAGACATCCAGAATACATGAAGGAAATTCAATTTTTTATTGCTAAGTCCGAAAGAGAAATTCTTTTACAAGCAAAGATCAAGCAAAACATGGTCCGGGGTTATTACTTCAACCCTGATTATTACAACTTGGAAATTAAAGGGGAACAACTAAACATCGGCCTCCTGGCTAGGTTCAGCTAGAGCTTCAGTACTCTGGTCCGGACCATAAAAGGTGTCATACGCCTCATCGTCACCGTAACCACCTAAAATTGTTAATCTCCAGTCAGGAGGGAGCAAGAACATATATCCAATTCCAGCATCTTAATGATAATTAAAATGATGCAATGAAATAGTTTTGAACAATATTTATATTTTTTTTTTGTATGCAACAAATATGAGACAAGAACAGTAAATGTCGATGAAGCAAATGATGACAAACTACAATCACTAAAAGTGTTTTGAGAAAGGTAGCATCCCGTGGCCGGTTGGGGTTGGAGGCAATATGTGTTCTAGTGAACACGGTGCGGCGTCAGTCCAGTGAGGTTGGACTTCAGCTATCCACAATGAGGCAATAAGGGGGCTTTGACCACGGGTGCTAACTTTTACTCCCCAGTTCCCAAGGCAATAATCAATGAGTCAATGAGTCAATCAATCAGTCAATTAGTCGGTTCCGTGAAATCAAGTGTCGTCCCAATATATCTATATGACATGCAACATATTTAATTACAACTAAAATACAGGTTTTGAATTATATGAAACTTGCCTGGAGTTGGTTGGTGACGCGAGTGAGATGTCGCGACGGTCTCAACCTTAGTTACAGGAACCTACATTTATTAATAATCTGATTTTAGAATTAAAACAAAGGGTTTTAATCTGACTTGATTAGTTAACTAAGTTAATGATTCAATCCAACGATCGATTAATAATAATAATAATTTGTAATAGTAATTTAATAAAACAAAACCCTTTTTAATAATAATAAAACTTATTTATTTTATCGTAGAAAATATTTTATGGTAAAATATCGTTTTGTTTCTAATAGGATAAAATAGGAAAGAACGATTATAATAAAATAATATCGTTTGTTTTTAGCAATCAATTTATTTCTAATAAACTAGGCTTAGGGGAAAAATATTACTTAATTTTTATTTTGGTAATATTACAAATCAATTTGTAAGAGAATAATATTTTTGGAAAACTTATTTAAATACTAACGTATTATATTTTGAATACTAAAAATCATTTCAGAATTATCTATTAAATAATTACTAATTTACGTATTTGCAGATCGTTGTATCAAATCGCTAATTAATTAACAAACCAAAAACTAACTGATCATTAATCTACTTAATTAACTATAACCTATCAATTTCTAAGCTATCCCGGGATTGACAGAGCTTTATTCTGTCAGTCCCGGTCGGACAGGGGAGTGGTTTTGGAAGGGACAGTACGTTCTGATAGTGGCACCTACCGGGAAGCTGATGGAGGAGCACCGAGGGGAGGCCTCGGACTCGGGATCGGGGTATTTCGAGTCTGACACGCGGTTTCTGGACACGTGTCTACGGCTAGGGTTCCCTGTGTCCGGGGCTGTGTCCGTCTGCTGCGGTCGGACACAGCAGAGGCGGCGATGGCGGCTGAGGGGGAGGACGGCGTCACCGGGGACGCGGCTCGCCGGTGGGCGCCAGCAGAGATCACCGGAGGCGTAGGCGGGTTCGAGAAGAAGGGGGGAGGAAGAAGGAGAGGTCGGCGGTGGAGGTTCTGGACGGCGGCGCTGCGCTGGGCGGCGCAGGGGCGGCGGGTCTCGGGGGTCGCCGGAGGTCGGCCTCGCCGGAGTTGGTAGATCTAGGGTTAGGGTTTGCGGGGGAGGAAGAGGGCTGAGAGGGGAGGATTTATAGGGGACTGCGGCCGGGGCGTCGTGGGCGGATGATCCGGAGAGGAGGGCGACGTGGGGGCGGTTATCCGGCCGGAAAACGCGGCGGCCGGCGGGTAGATCGGGGTCGTGGGGGACTGGGTAGGGGTGACAGCAGACGGGTCGGGTCGGGCGCGGATCCGGGTGAGCGGACCCGCCCGACCCGCTAAGGTGATGGGGTTGGGCCGCTACAGCGGGCTCGGCCCACTGGGCCGGGCCGGGCCCCCGAAAACAGTAAATAAAATAAAATAAAAGAATAATAATAATAATAATAATAATAATAAAACAGAAATAATTAATTAATTATAAAAATAGTTTTTAGGCTTTTAAAAATAGGTCTGAGGCCCAATAAAATCCCAGAAAATTACCCTAAGTCCGGTTTTCTATTTTACACCCAAAAATGTTATTTTCATGATATGTTAATATTATTTATTGCCAACTAAAAATCATTTATTAATGAAAAGTCTTGATTTTAATTACAGAAAATTCCCAGAAAATTCCAGAAAATGGGAAAAAATCCAAGATTTAATAATTAGGAAAATTCATGGGGTTTACAACCGTCCACATCAGATGCTATGTATGGTTTGAAAGAACACATGGGAGAAAATTCTAATATGAGAAATAGATAATTTTTAACCTTCTACTCATTCTTAAACTATTCATCCCCAGACTATACGCAACTAAGCATTAGTGCAATGCAAAACGCATCACGCCACATTCTATTACTCGCATAATGTTTTGATGTACAATTTACACTTCACGCAGTTTTTGTGTCCATACAGTAAATCAAAAAAATTCAGCATATGTACACTATAGAGACAACTATTACTCTATAAACACATGAGCAGCTTCCAGTTTCATACATCAATTACAAGTGATAAACCACTCCCCTTATTTCAGGATAGATCCAGTGGCAGGCCTCAAAAAAGTGTTGCACTCAAGCTGAGTCCAAGCCTGCCTTCCCTTGCAATAAGCAATTCTATATCCAGATCAAACACTAAAATATTAAATCTTTAATATATGCAAGACCAAGCATAACCAATGGAGGAAAACACTGATCTATACAAATGGAATCAACATGAAGACGAGAATGCAGGTTCAAACTGTGATATCCTTTGCCTCTTGCTAGAAAACGAGGTCCTAGGCACGAATTCAGGTGTAGTTCCCCTGTCAAGGACAGACTTCAGTGCTTGGTGAATATTTGTTGCAGATAGATGTTGTTCGATGCTTTCTTTGCATGTAACCACAAAATCATGTTTGACCCTGCCACCCAATGTTGAGATTTCTGCCCTCACCGTCTTCAACTGTAGGGGCTGAAGAGTTTGCCTCAAATCTGCAAGAAGATCTGGCCGGTCTTCACATGAGAGGGATGCCTTGATTGAACACATCCCACCATCCAGGCCATCACCATTTCCAACAACATCAACCCTCACTTCATCAGCATCTGATGGGATGATGCAACCTTTGCTAATTTCTAGCGCATTGATCTTCAGCTTTTTCACATGATTGATCACCTCGGCAAGTAATGCAGCTTTATCCAACTGCAGTTAAACAATCACCCATTAGCATTTCTTTTAAAACTTCTAGTAGTAAGATTCCTTCTTAGCATAATGTATAGGTCGCAAACTCCTTTTGGGATCAACACATTACAGGCTACATAATTTATACCTTTAGGCACAGAAAAGAGGAAATGCTTTCTTGACAAAAGCAATATTTAGGAAAAATTTCAAGAAAGCAGCTGTAGTCCATGTATCCTAAAAGTATTATCCAGGTAGAATGTAGCATAAATAACTTGATGTATTGACATTCTTATTCTTCGATAACAAGTTCACTTAGTTTGGCCGTTTTGTGTCTCATAAATAAATCTTATCGTGCAACTTTATTTTTAAAAAATACTAAATGTAGAACGTTTATTGATTCCGTCACTTCCACCGACCTTTAACTATCTACTTGGAGTTCTCAAAACAAACAGTTTATAGTAACTTACATGTTAAGAGTAGAGCTGAACACGATATGTGAGGCCGACCAGTCATCCAATGTGGTAAATCATAGTCTGCATAATACTTGTATACAAGTCTTTGATTTTTCATTCCTAATTGAGTTGTGATGGAAACATATACAGGGAACATTGTGCATTGGACATATTGTTGACTATGAATGAAAATGACCCCTAGTTTTGTATGTCTCCAACCTCACCTTCTTCCTCATCTTCTTCTCCGATATTATCTCATTGACTTTTATGTTCTTCTCAAGCATATTCTATGATGAGATTCACTACTAACTACGTCTTCAGATTCGATTGGTTTTCACTATATTTATGTTTCAAGTCATACTAAGCATGATCAAAGTTGTTGGTTTGCAATTTAGAAACTCTACTGTCAATTTTCAATATTTCAGACAGCAAAAGAAGCACCAATATTCCAAAGTCTACCATATTCATGTCACCATGTCCACAACTTGTGTTGTCAAATGTGAGCAAATAGTTTATTACTACAGGGATCGAATTGGGAAAAGAAGTTCTAGTTGTAACATAAATCCATATGGGTGCATATATATAGTATATACCCAAATTGGCATGTCTAAGATGCACGCAGCTTATATTATTTGATATCTAGATGATTAAATATATGCTTAATTCAAACTATAATTAGCCAAGGTAGTTAGAAATTTTAGATTGCAGATAATTAGGTAATGGATGACAATGTTGGGTTTATTGAAATTATTCTATAGAAATGGTTCCACATCAATGTGTCAACCTCAAGTGTGTATTTCAATATAAGATTCTTCTTTTATTCACTTGAGCACATAAGGAGTGGTAGTCCATGTAGTTGGTATGGTGGGGTATTTTCTAGAGGGCAAGGTTCAAGACCAACAAGAAACAACTGTGTTTTTGTTATCCATTTCTTGAAATTTTTCCTTTGGAACTAGGTCTCGAAGAGGCCAAACGACTCAGACTCGGACGAGTGTATGAATGAAGGACACAAAGTAACACTTTGATGACGCACTTTGCATTTTACACTTACGCATCAGACGCGATATGACGCTTTTGTGCTGTTTTTCGCGCTCGTTCCTGCGGGTCGCACGGGTCTCGCGGGTGCTGCAACCTCCTGCGAGACTGCAGCTTCCTGCGGAACTGTTGCTTCCTGCAGGATTGTGCTTCCCACGGGACTGTGCTTATGCGGAACTGCTGCTTTCGGCGGGACTGGAAGTTCGTGTGGATCTTCTGTCGTAAGCGTCCACATCATAGGGGATTTGGTTGTAAAAGTCTACTTAATAGGAGATAACGGTTTGTAACTGTCCCTTATCCGTGAGAATTCTTTCTGGATTACAAGGGTAGTGGTTGTTAGAGTTTGGCTGATGTCTCCTCTCTCTCTCTCTCTCTCTCAGAGAGAAAATGTATATATATATATATATAGTGTTCATTCTAAGACTTGGCTACTAGTGCCAAGGGGAGGATTCGAACCGTGGCCTCCCGGTCCGGGACCTCCCGGTGCTACCACTAAGCCATACCTCACAAAGTCACATATATATATATATATATATATAAAATCAATCTCCACTAGCCACGAGGACACATAAGCTTGTGTGTCAATAATATACATACAAACTACTTACGTAGATTACACGTATAAAAAATTCAGTTCGGCCACCTAGACGCTAGGCGTCCCTTTGGCACACGGAACTCGTCTAACAAAATTTATAACATTGTTCTTTGTGTCTGTGACGCATTCTATATCCATACCCAGGTCCCAGGATTAGCATGTCGTTCACATAGAGACACAATAACCCTCTGCCATCAACGAACTTGGTGTACACACACTTATCTGTCTCACTGATTTAGTAGAGACTACAAAACTGACTTTGCTGGAAATAGATACTATAAAACTTTTTCAACCGACTTGTTACAACAAGAATGATGAAAAGAAAACAAGACATAAATTTGTTGATGTGGTGATGAATATCACTATTGTTCAAAAGAATATTCGACTTTTTTCGTCGATCTGCTCTCAGGAACCAACAAGTTAGAAAAATAGAACTTCTGGAATATTTTTTGTCACCCTCGCACGAACATAACATTAACTCTCGGATGAACGGAAGGACAACACTTCGTGTATCTTCCTTACAGTTGCTAACTCTTCTCTCGTACAATTTTTTTTTTTAATTAACTCTTCCAAAGGAGGAGATTATATATATATATATATATATATATATATATATATATATAATTAACTCTCTTCCAAAGAAGGAGATTATAGATATACGGGTTCGGTGTGCCAAAGGGACGCTTAGCGCCTAGGCGGTCGAACTAAATTTTTTATACGTGTAATCTACGTAAGTAGTTTGTATGTATAACACACAAGCTTATGTGTCCTCGTGGCTAGTGGAGATGTGTTTAGCTCTTGTTTAGGTGGAAGGAGGTCTTGAGTTCGAATCCTGGCAATATTTTTTTTATTTTATTTTTAACATTTGGTTGCGGGTTTGGATGCGGAACCGACCCATCCCGTCCATATAAGCAGCAGTAGCTACTCAAACCCTAAAAAAAAAAGAATGACGTCTCTCCTCTCCCCTCCCCTCCCCTCCCCTCCCCTCCTCTCCGGCCATATAAGCAGTAGTAGCAATAGCAGCAGTAACAACAGCAAGAACAACAATAGCAGCAGTAGCAACAACATGAGGTAAGTCAAAATTTGTATTTTTATTTATTTATTTTTAAAATTTTTTAAATTTCAAATATGAATTTTTAAGTTTTTTTTTTGAAAATTTTCAAAAATAATTCGGTGAACAGTCCAATTTGGGCTGCCTATGCCGAAACCCGCCTGGGACCGCCGCCTAGGGGATTTCTGGTGCGGCCAACCGCCGCCTAAAGCCTAGGCCAAAATTTAGAACACTGATAAAGTTCCTATTGTCCAAGTTGTAGTGCCCCGCTCCGTGATGGCATTAAGTAGAAAGAGATATCGGTTTGCTGACTCAAAAAGAAAACCTTCTTCAAGAGCTCCTTGTTGAACCAGAAGACGACTGATGTAGGTGAGTGGGCAGAACTTTATTCTCTAATTCTATCACGCCTAACAAAGGACTTGGTTTTATTATTGCTTGTTAATAAAAAGATTGATAGAACATGACTTTGCATGCTTAATAAGAGAACTTATATTGCTTGTCAAATGAAAGAAGTCTTGTCATGCTAAAAACTTGTAATGCTTGTCTAATAAACGAACCCGTGCTATGCTAAGTATAGAAAAGAATGTTGCATACTAGTACACTGTCACTGTCATTAAACGAACTATGGCCATGCTAATAAAAAGAGGAAAAGATTTCTTGAACATGTCTCTTTAATGAATGCTAAAGTAAAAGTAGAATCACATGCTTAGCTACAAGAGAGAGAATTTTGTTTGCTAGATTTATAGAACCGCTATCGTGCTTGTTTAAATATGTTCCGCTTGCATGTTTCCTTTTTATCGTACTGCTAGAGATAGAACTGTGTGGATAACTTGAACTGCTGCATCGAGACTAATAGTCCACCCTGAGGCTAGCAGTCCTTACTTACGGGAGGGTGTGGCTATTAGGTAAGAGAATTGAGAGCTCTGACTCTATCGCTTAATTGAAATGTTTGCTTGTTCATGAACATGTGCATCCTAGAGATTATCTGATAGGAACTTGCATTCATGCATGTGGTCTGGACAACTTGTGCACAAGGATAATCTCTCGAGCGGTTCCTGGGGACTGGGGATCATTCGGTCTGGGAGAGATCTGGATAGCCCGAGGCTAGAAGTCCTTACTTACGGGAGGGTATAGGTCTATTAGTGAGATGGGCTTGTACGTCCCAACTGCTAATCCCGAGGAGGGGACCACCAGGTAGTTAGGGCGCATGCTAGAATTTTAGCATTCTTGCATATCTAACCGTTTGATGCATAGACGAACAAGAAAGAGTACCTATATGTTTATGTAAATTGCTGCTAACTTGTATGTCTGTTGCATGGATAACCGTTCGACGAAGAGTAAGAATCATTGAATAAATGATGTACTCATTATCGATTTTTCTTACTATCTTGTACTGCTCCTAGACTTGCATGCTTGACTTGAATATGTTGATGTTCTCTTGATAAAATAAATAGTCCACTAGATGCTGCTTATGTTCCTTAGTGATAACATATATGGCTCACGATATATGATGCATACTTCATGATAGAACACTTCATACTGTATGTTTGAATGTATTGAATATGCAAACTGTTTTCAAAGATATATTTTCGAAAGAAGTAATCTGACTCTAATCCTGTGCTGCATGAAATGAACCTAGATAAAAGTAGCAAAATCACTAGAAATGAACCTAGATAATGTTTTATCAGATGATTACTTAATATTGGTTTTAGAGAGTGTTGCTTCTGTTCGTTGCTTTTATACTCACCAGTACTTTTCCCAAAAGTATTGACCCCCCAATAGTTTTATTTGCAGGTACTGGATCGTCCGAAGAAGCGATAGCCAAGCCTCATCCGCAGGAACAGAAAATCTGGAGTCGATGCCTTGAGATGTATCGAGATATTTTGTGATATTTTCTGTATAAAGAATATAATGTATGGAACGATGTCATTGTATTATGTATTGATGTAAGCTAATTGGCAAGCCTTGTAATCATTTCAGATATCAATAAAGAGATTTTTTTTCTTATACCATTGTGTTCATTTACTTTTCTGCATATTGTGCCGCTGCTTCTATGTCTTGATTTGCTTACTTGTCCTTGTTCAAAGCCTTGGCCTTGTGCAAGTGCAACTTAGACTTGCACGGCATCACGCCCAAGCGAGGATGATCGGTTCCGCAAGGCCCCAAGCGAGAACGAACGGCCCTTACAGGAACGGGACGTGACACAAGTTCAGTATGAAGGACATGTAAGATGTTGATCTTATCTTGGAGATAAAGATCATACGGGCGGAAGCTAGACTTGTTTAATCACAAGCTCACTACGTAGAAAAGATACTCACACACTATGGATATCATGATCATCCTGGAATTGATACTACTTATAGGTGTGACAAGAAGCTGAAACCAAATCAAGTGAAAAATGTCTGACGGTTGAAGTACTCAAGCGTCATTGGTAGTTTAATGTATGCTACGAATGCTACCGGACCTGATATTGCTTTCACCGTAGGGATGCTGAGTCAGTTCATGAGCAATTCAGGTGTAGAATATTGAAAAAATGTTAAAAAGAGTTATGAGATATCTCAAGAGGACTCAGAAGTTTGCATTGCACTACAACGGTTATCCGGCTATGGTGAAAAACTTCAGTGATGTTAGGTGGTGCTCAGAAAAAAGAGGACAAAATGTCCACAGAAGGATACATCTTCTCCATGGTAGGAGCTGATATATCATGGAAGTCGAAGGAGCAGACATTGCTCTCACCCATCTATAGAGTCTGAGTTCTATGCTCTGGCAGCTACAGTAGATGAAGCATAATGGCTTTGGGAGTTCATGTATGATCTTCTGGTTGATGCACAAATTCCGACTATAGTAATCTACTGTGAGAACCAGACGACTGCATCAGTGACATTAAATAATCTCTTCAATGGTAAAAAAAGGACCATAAGACTTCGTCACACGATATTGAATGAGCACATCAAAGATGGCATCATTACAGTGATAGATGTTCGAAGCCAGAAGAATCTGACTATCCGTTCACCAAAGACCTTAAGTACCAGCTGGTCGAGGACACAACAAAAAAATAGACTTAAAGGAAGTCTGATGTTTGTCTTTGTAATTCTCTCATAAAATATTAGGTTACTAGTTCAAAGAGAAATCTACTAGGCATCTTGTTTTTGGTTCAAAGAATGATCATTAACTGAAAAAATATTAGGAACAGAGGTTAGTCATTGGGAACATTATTAGAATTGCATGTAGGAACCTGTGATCTATTATTTTCTCTTTGTATAGAGCAAGTCCTATGAGAGGCTGGGAGGCTGAATTTATGCCTTAATGAGTTCTTGAACATTTAAAATGGTCAACGTGCTTTCCAGGAAGTATGGATAGCTCGACACTATAAAGAAACTAGTATCCCATGCGACAGTAGCGTGACACCACATGAGGTGGAACCTCGACTTCGGGCTATGTCACAACGGTGTAGCACCGCATAAAGGTATGTAGCCTCATGCTGAAAGACAGAGAGTGATAGTTCAACACTACAAAGAGGCTGGGACCTCATACTACACTAGTATGACACAACCAAGTATTTGGATTTCGCCTTTGGGCCATGTCATAGCAAGGTAGCACCGCAAGGAGACGAAAGGCCTCATGTTGAAAATTTTAAACTCTCTAAGAACTCACTTATGTATATTAACAGAAATGTATGTCGTCTCTTGACAATAAACTTGTAGACAACGAGGATACGTACACAGATACCAGGACAACAGATGACCTTTAATGTGCGACCAAAGACACGGTTGATGTCATTATGTGAGTGGAAATGATAGCAATTACTGTACTGAATTTAAGGTGTAATCCATTATGTTTCGTATTATTTTTTGATCCATGCAGAAAAATTCAAGTCGTAAGCGATATCTATCATAATGCATGATGTAAAGTCATTGTAGGGAACGTTGATGCCATATATTAAAATATGTAGAAAATTGTTATGGTTTATTAAAATTATTCGCTAGAAATGGTTTTGCATCCATAGGGAATCCCAAGTGTCTATTTCAATATAATACTCTTCTTTTATTGACTTTTGCATATGGGGAGTGGTAGTCCATGTGGTTGGTATGATGAAATATTTTTCTAGAGGACAAGGCTCAAGACTTTCAAGAAACAATTGTGTTTTCGTTATCCATTTCTTGAGAATTTTCCTTTGGAACTAGGTCCCGAAGGGGTCTAGCGACTCAGACGTAGAAAAAGGACGTAAAGTGGCACTTTGATGGCACACTTTACACTTTACATGTATGCATCGATCGCGAGATGACGCTTTTGCGCTTCGTTGCGCCGTTTTGCACGAGTTCCCACAACATTCCCGCAGGGACAGCGGGGCGCGCAGATCGCACGAGTCTCGCGAGTGTTGTTGCTTTCCGCAGGACTGTAGCTTCCTAAAGAGCTGCTGCTTCTTGCGGGATTGTGCTTCTCGCTGGACTGTGCTCCTGTGGAGCTGCTGCTTCCCACGGGGTTGCTGTTTCCTGCGGGATGGTTGTTCGAGTGGATCTTTTGTTATAACCGCCAACTTTAGGAGAGATTTGGTAACCGTCCACTTAATGGGGGATAATGGTTTATAACTACCTCTTATCTATGGAGATTTTTTTTCAAATTATGAGGGTAGTGGTTGTTAGGGTTTGGTTGGTGCCTCCCCTATTTATTATATATATTCTAATCTCCTTTGGAAGAGAGTTAGAAAATATATTTTTACTACGAGAGAAGAGTTAGCAGCAGCCAGGAAGATCCACGAAGTGTTGTCCGTCCGCTCTTCCGATTGTCCAATTTATGTTCGTGCGAGGGTGACAATGAACGTTCCAAAAGCTCTATTCTTCGAACTTATTGGTTTCTGAGAGCAAATCGACGAAAATTGTCGAATCTTGCTTTGAGCAATGGTGATCTTCACCACCTTAACAATATATTTCTATCTTGTTTTCTTTTCATCATTCTTGTTGTAGCAACTCGGTTGTAAAAGTTTTATAGTCTCTATTTCCAGCAAAGTCAATTTGTAATCTTCAAGTCAGATTGTATTTTTCAATTTTCTACATACTTTGTACGATCTTTGTAACCCGTCAGTAACAGACAAGAGATGTCTATCCTATCCTTTTGTACAAATAATTTCTCTCCATGTCTCTCTGTGTAGCTAATATATTTATTCTTATAAGAGATTCTCCACAGAGAGAGAGAGAGAGAGCATATATACTCCAAAATTGTTGATGTGTCATCATCTCCTTATTGCCTTATTGTTCCATGACATGTAAAATAGGGGGGGGGGGCAGAGAGGCTAATGTATCACAATAAAATATGATGCGACGATAAGCATGCAAAGTGCTAAGTATGCGACTAATAAATACGCATTAAATCGTGCACCCAAGCGAATTTAAAAAAGAAAAGAAAATTAAAAAAGATTTGGAAAGTTACCTTTATACCCCTTTTCAGTCCGTATTGTGCTAGCGTACAAAGTGCATGACTAATAAATACGCATTAAAGCATGCACCCAACCGAATTTAAAAAAAGAAATAAAAATAAAAAGAATTTAGAAAATTATCTATATACCCCTGGTCCGATCAACGGTGTGAAAGCATGCTAAGTGTTAAGTGTGCGACTAATAAACCCGCATTAAATCGCACACCCAACTGAATTTAAAAAAAGAAATAAAAATTAAAAAAATTTAGAAAATTATCTTTATGCCCATGGTCCGATCTGCGATACGCAAGCGTGTAAAATGCTAAATGTGTGACTAATAAAAGTGCATTAAATCGCACACACAGCAGAATTTAAAATAGAAATAAAAATAAAAATGATTTAGAAAATTACCTTTATACCTCTGGTCTGATCCATAACGTACAAGCGAGAAAAGTGCTAAGTTCGCGACTAATAAACACGAATTAAATCACACACCCAACCGAATTAAAAAAGAGAAATAAAAATAATTTAGAAAATTACCTTTATACTCCTAGATTGATCCACATCCTATATCTCTTTTTTGTATTTGAATATCCACCATTTTGTATCACATTTTCTTCTGTAATGTGAACAAATGTAGTTGCTTCATAGGATGCCACGTGAAACAATGACTAACCTACCACTCACAAAACTCAAACATGGTAAGGTAGTCAAAGGCGCAATGCGCACTCGAGGAGCAAAGGGTCTATATTGCCCGAGGTGCAAGGAGCACTTAAGACGTGAGTCCGAACGATGCGAGACGAATATATATATATATATATATATATATATATATATATATATATATATATTAACTACTATAAATAGTAAGACTAACAGTATACTAAACGTTGTATACTAAACAGTATACAGAGAACAGTATAAAAAATAGTATACAAAATAAAAAAATAAAAAATACAGATATGATAGTGAGAATTTCGTTTACAGCAACAATATAAAAAAATAGTATACAAAACAATAAAAAAAAGTATGTTCATATACAAAACAATATTTAAAAACAGTTTAAGAAACCGTATAAAAACAGTAAAACAACAGTATACACAAAAAAGTAAAAATAAAAAAAGAGCATAAAAAAGTATACAAAATACTATAAAAAAATAGTAAAACACACTAAAAAATCAGTATACAAATAAAGCATTAGAAAATTCGTCCATGTGTAAAAAAATTCACAATATTTTTAAGGCGCGTCTAGGCGTGCCTTAACTACTCTGCCTCATGGAAAGGCGCACATTAAGTGCGCCTTATGAAACGCGCCTCGCCTGGACAGTCCTGAGGAGCTGTCCCTGCACCTAGGAGAAAAGTACATCTAGGACGCGCCTTTGTCTACACTCCATCATTCATACTAGACCATTCTTACCGTCCTTATCTTAAAGTGTTAATGAATAACCCCTTATGATAGTCCTACTCGAGAAGACATTCCAGCGAGCTAATGAGCAAAGAGTGCACCAAATAAAACATTGTGTGATTCTTGCAAACTGCAATTCCCAATTTTTTGTTTCCGATATACAGAAGAACAAAGCTCACTCCTGACCTCCCCTAACAATAGAACCATCAAACATTCCGTATGACTCCTTAACAACAGCTCATTCCGACCTTCTAACTATAAATCATTCAAATGTTCATCTATAATGCTTAACCTACACTAATGATTTAACTAAGTAATTAATTAATTAACTTTAATTAAATAATTAGAAATGATACCCAGCCTAAATGGTAGAGAACCTCCCATAGTAGCTCAAGTCGCAATCCACATAATTCAAGAACCCAACTAGGAGTTGAACTCGAAGGGGAAACCATTTCTCTTTAAGGTGAGGCCAAAGTTGAAGGACGACGCGAGGGTGGATCCTCGACTTCCATTGAAGAGGCCAAAGAAACATTGCATGAAACCTGGGGTGATAACAGCTACAAAATGTTTCTCAATGACGGGTTTGGCAGAAGTCCAAAAACGAGGCGAGGGTGGATCATCGACTTCCAATAAAGAGGCATGTAATTGTTACTTTTACCACCCCAAGCATTTATTCAAACCATAAATTATCTACTTTTACATATTCCTCTTCAGTATTGTTCTAGGATAGGAATTGAGTCTAATCGTCTTTTGTAGTCTTTTGTAGTCTTTTCAAATATAGCAATGTAAGAGGTATAGAATTCCTTTATTTCATGGAAAAAGCTATTTTGCCCTCCCCCATGGGGTGCTTGCGCTAACCCGCGACCACGTGGCCGGCAGCCATTCCCACCCCCCGGGCGGGGGGAGCCAATGGCTTGCCGCCACGTGGCTGCGGGCCAGCGTGGGCACCCCTCGGGGTAGGCAACGTAGCAGTTTTGTTATTTCATCTACCTTCTACATATTCATCTTCAACATTATGCCCACCCGGGCAGGGGGAGCCAATGGCTTGCCGTCATGTGGCTGCAGGCCAGCGTGGGCACCCTCCGGGGTGGGCAACGTAGCAGTTTTGTTATTTCATCTACCTTCTACATATTCATCTTCAACATTATGCCAGGATAGGGCTAGACCCTCTTATTTAGGAAATCCAAGTATCAATACCCATGGTGGACCCACCATATGGGCGCTCCCTCATGAACTTATGTTCCATTGTATTAGTCTTTGTATGTCCAATTGTCAACTTAAATTTCTTCTACAATACAACAAAAAAAATCTAGTTGGTAAATTAATGAGCTTATAACCAAGAGGTCTTGAAATTCATAATCACTACCCACAATTTTGTATATAAACTAGGAAGCGCCAACACCCCAAAAATGGAAGTCTGTGTCTGTCCTGCCGTGTCACACAAGCATCCCGACAGAATTTAGACACTCCAAATATACACTAGGACCCATCAAAATAGGTGATGTTTCATAACATAGTATATAGGAAACCGAAAGAATGTCATAGAACAAACATCAGCTACAACAAATACAACTACAAAATTAAGATAGATGAAAGTTATACAAAACCGAAAGACGTCAAACAAGGGCCGGCCCTGGCCTTGGGCAACCAGGGTGACCGCCCAGGGCCCCATGGACCAGGAGGGCCAAAAAAAAATTCAGTTTAAATATATAAATAATTTTGTTCCGAAAATAGAACTAGTATGTAACATGAACCTTGGTGGAGACATTTTCTTATCACAAAAAATTGTGGTGTAGTGGTTATTATGTTAGACTTGCACTTCATATTTCAAATCTTGGTGGAGATATTTTTTTTTTTTTACTTTTGTTTCATTCTTTTTTACATTATGTACGGTATGGAGGCCTCATTTTGAAAGTTCGTCTGGGGCCTCCATGAGCCCAGGGCCGGCCCTGCATCAAATCCGAGTGACCCTTGTGGTCAACGGGGATAAAAGTCTTGGTTGGGTGGTGGGAGTTGACCCTTGTGGTTAGCGGAGATAAAAGTGTTGGTTGGGTGGCGGAAAATCAATGGATCGAGCCACGGGAGTCGTATTATTCCTTCAATCTATAGTTTATGGGACACTGAGCCCAAAGACATAGATACAGTGTGCACAAAAAGTTCCAACCGTTACGCGGACACCATAAAAAAAAAAAGATAGATGGATGAAAGTTACATTAATCTAAACTTGAAGACAAGGAAGAAGAAGGAAGAAGAAGAAGCCCAAACCTTGCTACTGCATGGAACTATACTCCTGAGGGTGGCGAGATGGCCGTTGATCCTCTCCCTCCTCCTCCTCTCCGCCTCGCTGTGGCTCTTCAACGCCATAGCAGCCTTCTCGTCCAAAACCCCACCACCACCACCACCATGCCCTCCTCCCTTCTTCCCCCCCATCCTAGCCCTCACCAGCTCTCCCCTCTCCCCATCAAGAACCAACGACTCCGAAGAAGTGGGCTCCCAAACCCCTCTCATAACCGGAACCGAACCCACAACACACACACACGCACACAAAAACTGACGAGAAACCAACAAGAGTCAAAGAAGTTGTAGATATGCGGAGAGTAGTTATTGATTCAGGAACCCGGAGGACGGCTGGTGGGCGATGACCAGAAGAGTCTCGGCGCGCGAAGCTTTCTCTGCTCTTCTACCATTTCGACGATGGACGCATGGTTTCTTCTTATTCTTTCCATCACTTGCTCAGGGATTGTAAGAGAGGGGGGGGGGGGGGGGGGGGGGGAGGAATTAAGTGTTTTAATGGGACATGGGTTTCATTTTGGACTTCCTATGCTTCATGAACTCTACCATGACTTCTATCCTTTTTCTTGGAAGGGTGTTAGTAGGAGGAGGAGGAGGAGGAGGAGAATCCTGTGGACGCTGCTGAATGGTAAGAGGGCAGTAGATGGAGCTTTTAAGAGAGTTTTTTTCTCTTTTTTTTCTCTTTTTTTTTTTGTCAGTGACATCATTCAATAAAAATAAAAAAATTGAGGGTGGGGATATAATATTGAGTGGATAAAGAAGACTGTTTTGATTAGTTTAGTTTATTAGTGGTTGCTTTTTGGTTAAGAGCATTTCCAACTTATTGTCTGGTTTTATTTTGTGTTGTAATTTCTATATGACGCAAGATAAAAAAATATTTTTTTATATAATAAGATTATATTTACACAAATAATAAAATATAAAAGTATTTTTTAATGTAAAAATATTGAGAATACAATAAAAATTATTTTTTTTTTCAACTTTTAAGACAAATTTTTCATTTTTTTTTATAGATAATTTTATTCATAATTGATTATGTAGAAATAAAGTATTATGAAGTACATTGTCTAGATCTAGACAACTAACTTTACATTGTTTTTAACATGTCATTGTTATGTCAACTTCACAATTTATTTTATATTTGATTAGAGAAAAAAATTTAAAATAAGAAATTGTGATGTCTATGTGACATGTATTTTTTTTAAACTCATAATAGGATTGTGTATGCTATTAGTGGTGGCTTTGCTTGTAATATGTGATTTCCTAGTAAAAGGAAAAGGAAAAGGAAAAGGAAGAAAAAGAAAAAGAAAGAAAGAAGCAAGTTACTTAAATTGCATAATTCTGTGAACCATCGAGTCTTTGAATACGAGTTGTGCTGTGCTCGAGGACGTGTCTCGTGTCGTTTCGCACTCCTCCTCGTTCTCACAAGGAAGAGGAGCTGTGCAGGCGCGAGTTAGTTTTGTCTTTTATCTACCAATCCGTCTACCGCCATCAATTTCGGGCATGACTAAACTCAGTTCATAAGTAAATGAGCGAGATCAATCTAAACCTATTTAACAAGTGAGCTATATTCCTGTAAGATGTTGTGATCCGTTTGGTTCGACTTGAGTCGTTTGTTGGATAGATCGAATTCGAATTCGAATCCATCTATCTGCCCAATCCCGATCAAAATTTCAACACCATACAATTAGTTTTCACTCAATTAAGATTTGGGATCTGTTTGGATTAACGATGAAAAGAGTTAAGTGAACAGAAGTTAAGTGGGTAAAATACATGATTGGTTTGAGGGTGTGAATTTATGAAATAGAGTCATAGATGGTTTAAACGAGAAAAAATTTAACCTTCTTTTGTCCATTTTATTTTATTTCATTTATCAAATCAGAAAAATCAGAAGGTTAAAAAGAAAATGAGTGGTTGATTAAAAAGTTATAAATATTTATTGTTTGTTCTATAAAATATCGTGATTTTTTTTTTCATTTTTTTGTTTTTGAACATGATGTTCCTCTATAAAAATCGGCGGCTATGTCAATATTTTGTACAATTTTCTTAGTTAATGACCACAAATGTTTGATGCATACGTTGTTATACCAAATAAATAGCATTCAATGGTTGCATCTGTTATGCCAAAAAGATAGTTACTTTTATGAGTTCTGCTATTTGGCACGCGTCTGCATGCACCCGCTATGCACGCAGACGCCGGACGGCGGTGGAGAAGTATGGGGAGAGGCGGAGCGGGAGGGGGGGGAGAGTTTGGAGGTTGCGGCGGAGGCGGCACTGTAAACCCCCTGATTTTTCAAAATTTTAAAATCTGGATTTTTCACAATTTTCTGGAATTTTCTGGGAATTTTCTGTAAATTAAAAACAGGATTTTAATATGTAAATAAATTTTTTAAATGATAATAAACAGTATTAAAATATTATAAAAATAATATTTTTGGGTGTAAAATGAAAAACTAGACTTAGGGCAATTTTTCTGGAATTTATTGGACCCCGAAAACATTTTTAAAAGCCAAAAACCTATTTTTAAAATTAAATTAAACTGAACCGGGCTGAACCGGGTTCAAACCGGCCTGAACCCGGTCCAGCTGAACCGGCTGAACCGGACCGACCGCCTAGCGGGTCGGGTCGGGTCCGCCCGACCGAACCCGCACCCGCCCGAAACCCGCAGACCCGCTTCCTCATCTCCTCCCCCACGATCCGCCAGGACCGATTCTCCCGCCGGCCACTACGCCGGAGCCCTCGCCCGCGCCCCACGTCGCGACGCCACGACCCCGGATCACCCTCCGCCTCACCCGGCCACCCTCGCGCAGCCCTCCCCCTATAAAATCCCCTCACCTCCCTCACCGTTCTCCACCCTACCGAAACCCTGTTCCGGCCACTCCTCCCCCCTAGCTCCGCCGACCCCTACGACAGCCCCGCCACGCCGCCTAGAGCCGCCCGAGACCCGCCGCCCTCCTCAGAGCCCTCGCCGAGCGACGCCGGACCACCCCTCCGCCAGCCGACCTCGCCCCCGCGTTCGACTCCTCCTCCCCCTTCTTCCCCAGCAGCTCCGGCCGACCCTGCGCCGCCGTCACCCGCTCCGCCCAGCCGCCTGCGCGCCGCCTCCGTACCCCCAGCCTCCTCCGGCCGGCCTCCCCCACCGCAGTGCCGCCCGCCTCCGGCCGCCTGAGAACCCCCAAACCCTAACCCTAATTTTTGTGTCCTGTGTCCGGACACGTGTCGGACACGACTTGACCCTGTTTTTCGGGTCCCCTTCAGGTGCGTGTAACTTTTTGCTCGTAGCTCCGTTTTCGATTCCGCAAGTTGCGTTGCGAAGCCTGTATGACCCTCTCGGTGTCCGGACAAACTGTTCGGGGCATCGCGTCCTGTGGTGATCGCACACCGCGATCCAAAAACAGGAAAAACCAGACCCTGTTTCACCCCGGAACCGAGTACGCCCCGCCAAACGGGACGACTTGGTCGCGCGCGGTCTTCACAGATACGTGCGCCTCGTCGATACGGACGTGTGGAATTTCGCGGAAGCTGATTCGGGTGTGCGTGCACACCGGAATCAACGCGTATCCGCGGACATCGCCCCGTATTCGCTTTTTCTGCAAATCACCCTAACTCTGTGTACACACATCGGATCGAGACGAAACTTGCGCCATCGGACTCGTAGCGATACGCTGGTCCTGTGGGTCAAGTTTGGTTCGATTCTGAGAACGTTGACGAAATTGCGTGTCGTGGGCCCCACAAGCCCCGCTCGACGGGCGATTTTGTGATCGGCTTATCGGAATTCAATTCTGAAAGTTCCGTTGGGTTCGTATCAGCGTTTCTGACCTGTTGACACTGAGTTTGGTGAATTTGGAGACCTTTGACCCGGACACGTTTTTAGGTGCAAAGCGGGCCCACCGGTGGACCCCGTTTTGACCCGAAACTGCCGTTTTTGTCCTTGTCTCCAAATGGGACCCAAGGACAGGCGTTTCTAGCTGATTGATATTTTCTGGATCTGATGGTGATGTTTATTTCAGCAACCGGAGTACCGCCTGCAATCCCCGCCGAAGTCAGAACTGCAAATCGAGCCGGAACCATAGGCAAGTGTACCTTGCCAAACCCTGCAGCTTGCTAGTTATTTTCTGGACTTAGTTATACAACAGTGGGCAAGTAAAGCTTGCCAATTCTCAGATATTTCTGGTTATAGTATTTTACTTGATTTCTTGTAGATTTATCTGTAACTTGTTAACTGCTCAACCCAGGACACCTGACACTCTTCATGTGACGGAATTACCTGAGATATACCTGGTGATTCCGTATAGGCTACATTTTTATGTCATTTCCAGTTTACATGCTTAGATTCTAGCCTGACTCATTGCATTAGTTCAAACTTGCGTGACTTGTACCTGTGACGTGAGATTACATGGGGTGGAAAGAGTATTATCATATCAAGGCTGAATATAATATAATATACATACTTTTATCTGGCGGTGCCTTAGACTCTGATACAGAGCTTTGGTTCCTTACTAGCTCTTCGAGAAAATACTGCTATGGTTTCTCCGACACTGATCCTGTAGTGGTCTCAGCCTGAGTATGACTAAAACTCTCACTTGCATATCACTAGCTGGTTTACATGTTTACCCTGCTATTTCATTATTGCTGCACTGCATATGTTTTGGCTTGTATTTTCTGTACCTTGTTATGTCCCCTGAGGACCTGGAATGGACTATGTCCCCAGGTATAGCCGAGGAGAACTACCCCGAGGTGTACGGTACAGGAGCACTCCTTGGAGCAGAACCCGGAACCGAGGACGAGATAGTGGCCGAAGACTTCTCCTGAGCACCGGCTACATATACACAGTATTTACATTTTCAGCATTTCAATTCCTGTCTAATTTTCCTTAAATGTAACAGAATATTTCTCGGATTTGTGTCCCGAGATAACCTTATTTGATATTGCATATTTATTTCCATTGCATTATTTCTGGCATTTAATCTGTGTTTACCCTGTGGATGAGATTAGAAATACCTGAGACTTGTACATTATACTGCTAGACTACAGCTTAAGCATGCCCTGATGGATCCATTAAATTGGGTTGTCCATCGGTGCGTGCTGCTGGCCATTGCTCACGTGCTCAGTCCCTCGTCATTTTGGGACTGGGGCGTGACATGGTTTTTGTGGTGGCCCATGCAGGTCTACGACTAAATTGTTCGGTTTCAACTTAGGGACCGAACAGGCCTGCAATAAGATAGGATAAGTTTTTAGGATCTCATCCACTTGCTTGAATCGTTTTTGATATCTGTATCGTACTCGGACTAATTTGAACTTGCATCTTGCCTTGATTCCTGTGCGCCTCTTATTGGTTATTTTGGATACAGGAAAATGGACCCACAAGAATGCAACGAGACTTCCGTCAGAATGCCACAAGCTACAGGTGTCACCTACGACGACGACGTGACACCAGTCGGAGGAATCCCCACAACTCAACAGAGCCAGCAGGCAGGTCAACCTACCTCCCGATTCTGGAGCGATGACATCCCACCTCCGCCGCAGTTCGTCCCACCAATGCCCGTGTTCCCACCAGGACAGCCAATCGACGGGCAGCAAATATTCCAAATAATCTACGCGATGATGCAAGCACAGCAACAAGTCCAACACGAGGCTCAGCGTCGCGAAGCTAATTTCTTGAGGGACAGAATTGTAACTGCACTGGAGCAGGCCAACCTACCAGCTCGACGGCCAACTACAGGCTCAATCACTGACTTCCGCCAACTGAAGCCCCGCACTTTTTCTGGAAAAGAGGAGCCCACAGAAGTTTACGAGTGGCTCACCAACATTCGGCATCAACTTGAAGCAGCTGAACTTCCACGGGAACGCTGGATGACTGCCGTCCGAATGCAATTGACGGATAATGCCCATCACTGGTGGCTATCCGAGGAGATGCGGCTCGGACCAGACCGAGTCACTTGGGAGGAGTTCTCCAGACTCTTCCAGGAGATATACATTCCTGCCATCGCTCGATCAGAACTGCGGGACAAATTTAATCGCCTCACTCAGGGCTCCATGACGGTGGAAGAGTACAACGCAGAATTTATTCGTCTGAGCCGCTTCGCCCCCACCCTGATCCCGACTTAGGAAGAGAAGGCTGAGAAATTCTTCGACGGACTGAACATTGAGCTGCAGAAACTAATTGGGTCCGTCGCACCAACATCATACTCAGACGTCCTTGCTGCGGCTCGACGCATAGAGCGCGTCACTAAGAGAGAGACCAGACTGAAGCGGGCTTCCCCATCCGCACCAACCAAAGCAGCACAAGAGGAGTCTGCAAAGCGTCAACAAATAAGCTCGCCACCAACAACAGCACCAAAAGCCTTCTACCTTCCTACCTGTTACCACTGCGGCAAGATAGGCCATGTCGAGAAGGAATGTAGACGTAAACTCGGACTATGCTTAGGCTGCGGATCCAGACAGCATGCAGTAAGAGACTGTCCTGAGCGTAGAGAAGGAACACCAAGGGCGAACCAGCACCTCGAGCAGCACCCTACTAGCAAGCTCAGCAGCAGCAGAGGAATCTACCTCAAGGACGAGAGCAAGCCTACGCGATGACTGTGCAGGAAGCCGATGCGAGTAAGTGATTTATAGTTATCCGTTTAGTCTTGTTGTAGTTCGTGCCCGTTGGTTCGTGACCTCAGTCCCAACCTAGTAATTTACAACTTGTTAATAACAAACTGGTTTTCATAAAAGTTATAGTTTTAACTAGATTTTCCTGGAAAGTGTAAACTTTCAATTTTTAGGGAAACGGTATTTCCCTAAGTATCTTGTGATGTGTTTTCAAAACGATGTTTGCGACCGCGTCATCTCTATTGACCGGTTATTCTTTGATTGCGAGGACGCAATCCTCTTAAGGGGGTAGATTGTAAACCCCCTGATTTTTTAAAATTTTAAAATCTGGATTTTTCACAATTTTCTGGAATTTTCTGGGAATTTTCTGTAAATTAAAAACAGGATTTTAATATGTAAATAATTTTTTTAAATGATAATAAATAGTATTAAAATATTATAAAAATAATATTTTTGGGTGTAAAATGAAAAACTAGACTTAGGGCAATTTTTCTGGAATTTATTGGACCCCGAAAACATTTTTAAAAGCCAAAAACCTATTTTTAAAATTAAATTAAACTGAACCGGGCTGAACCGGGTTCAAACCGGCCTGAACCGGCCTGAACCCGGTCCAGCTGAACCGGCTGAACCGGACCGACCGCCTAGCGGGTCGGGTCGGGTCCGCCCGACCGAACCCGCACCCGCCCGAAACCCGCAGACCCGCTTCCGCATCTCCTCCCCCACGATCCGCCAGGACCGATTCTCCCGCCGGCCACTACGCCGGAGCCCTCGCCCGCGCCCCACGCCGCGACGCCACGACCCCGGATCACCCTCCGCCTCACCCGGCCACCCTCGCGCAGCCCTCCCCCTATAAAATCCCCTCACCTCCCTCACCGTTCTCCACCCTACCGAAACCCTGTTCCGGCCACTCCTCCCCCCTAGCTCCGCCGACCCCTACGACAGCCCCGCCACGCCGCCTAGAGCCGCCCGAGACCCGCCGCCCTCCTCAGAGCCCTCGCCGAGGGACGCCGGACCACCCCTCCGCCAGCCGACCTCGCCCCCGCGTTCGACTCCTCCTCCCCCTTCTTCCCCAGCAGCTCCGGCCGACCCTGCGCCGCCGTCACCCGCTCCGCCCAGCCGCCTGCGCGCCGCCTCCGCACCCCCAGCCTCCTCCTGCCGGCCTCCCCCACCGCAGTGCCGCCCGCCTCCGGCCGCCTGAGAACCCCCAAACCCTAACCCTAATTTTTGTGTCCTGTGTCCGGACACGTGTCGAACACGACTTGACCCTGTTTTTCGGGTCCCCTTCACGTGCGTGTAACTTTTTGCTCGTAGCTCCGTTTTCGATTCCGCAAGTTGCGTTGCGAAGCCTGTATGACCCTCTCGGTGTCCGGACAAACTGTTCGGGGCATCGCGTCCTGTGGTGATCGCACACCGCGATCCAAAAACAGGAAAAACCAGACCCTGTTTCACCCCGGAACCGAGTACGCCCCGCCAAACGGGACGACTTGGTCGCGCGCGGTCTTCACAGATACGTGCGCCTCGTCGATACGGACGTGTGGAATTTCGCGGAAGCTGATTCGGGTGTGCGTGCACACCGGAATCAACGCGTATCCGCGGAC
The DNA here is from genome assembly GCA_036927795.1 of Iris macrosiphon. Lineage (NCBI taxonomy): Eukaryota > Viridiplantae > Streptophyta > Magnoliopsida > Asparagales > Iridaceae > Iris > Iris macrosiphon. Next base: position 125,720,055 of record JAYESA010000017.1, on the reverse strand, counting down.
ATCGCCCCGTATTCGCCTTTTCTGCAATTCACCCTAACTCTGTGTACACACATCGGATCGAGACGAAACTTGCGCCATCGGACTCGTAGCGATACGCTAGTCCTGTGGGTCAAGTTTGGTTCGATTCTGAGAACGTTGACGAAATTGCGTGTCGTGGGCCCCACAAGCCCCGCTCGACGGGCGATTTTGTGATCGGCTTATCGGAATTCAATTTTGAAAGTTCCGTTGGGTTCGTATCAGCGTTTCTGACCTGTTGACACTGAGTTTGGTGAATTTGGAGACCTTTGACCCGGACACGTTTTTCGGTGCAAAGCGGGCCCACCGGTGGACCCCGTTTTGACCCGAAACTGCCGTTTTTGTCCTTGTCTCCAAATGGGACCCAAGGACAGGCGTTTCTAGCTGATTGATATTTTCTGGATCTGATGGTGATGTTTGTTTCAGCAACCGGAGTACCGCCTGCAATCCCCGCCGAAGTCAGAACTGCAAATCGAGCCGGAACCATAGGCAAGTGTACCTTGCCAAACCCTGCAGCTTGCTAGTTATTTTCTGGACTTAGTTATACAACAGTAGGCAAGTAAAGCTTGCCAATTCTCAGATATTTCTGGTTATAGTATTTTACTTGATTTCTTGTAGATTCATCTGTAACTTGTTAACTGCTCAACCCAGGACACCTGACACTCTTCATGTGACGGAATTACCTGAGATATACCTGGTGATTCCGTATAGGCTACATTTTCATGTCATTTCCAGTTTACATGCTTAGATTCTAGCCTGACTCATTGCATTAGTTTAAACTTGCGTGACTTGTACCTGTGACGTGAGATTACATGGGGTAGGGAGAGTATTATCATATCAAGGCTGAATATAATATAATATACATACTTTTATCTGGCGGTGCCTTAGACTCTGATACAGAGCTTTGGTTCCTTACTGGCTCTTTGAGAAAATACTGCTATGGTTTCTCCGACACTGATCCTGTAGTGGTCTCAGCCTGAGTATGACTAAAACTCTCACTTGCATATCACTAGCTGGTTTACATGTTTACCCTGCTATTTCATTATTGCTGCACTGCATATGTTTTGGCTTGTATTTTCTGTACCTTGTTATGTCCCCTGAGGACCTGGAATGGACTATGTCCCCAGGTATAGCCGAGGAGAACTACCCCGAGGTGTACGGTACAGGAGCACTCCTTGGAGCAGAACCCGGAACCGAGGACGAGATAGTGGCCGAAGACTTCTCCTGAGCACCGGCTACATATACACAGTATTTATATTTTCAGCATTTCAATTCCTGTCTAATTTTCCTTAAATGTAACAGAATATTTCTCGGATTTGTGTCCCGAGATAACCTTATTTGATATTGCATATTTATTTCTATTACATTATTTCTGGCATTTAATCTGTGTTTATCCTGTGGATGAGATTAGAAATACCTGAGACTTGTACATTATACTGCTAGACTACAGCTTAAGCATGCCCTGATGGATCCATTAAATTGGGTTGTCCATCGGTGCGTGCTGCTGGCCATTGCTCACGTGCTCAGTCCCTCGTCATTTTGGGACTGGGGCGTGACAGGCACCGTCGACGTCGGAGGAGGAACGAAGAAGTAGAGGGGGAGATCGTCGTCGTAGTAGTAGTAGTAGTAGTAGGAGGAGGAGGAGGAGGAGGAGGAGGAGGAGGGGGCGGCGGCGGAGCCGAAGGGGGTTGGCGAAGGCGGCGGCGCAGCTAGAGGGTGGGTGGTGGCGGCTGCTGCAGCATTCTCGGCTGCGCGGGTGTACAGTCGGTGCACCTGCGCGTGCCAAATAGGTTTTTCGTACTTTTATATTGATAGTTACTTTGATGCATCTGTTGTTAATGACCACAGCTAATGCCTTTTGTTATTTAGTCGTCGGTTGATATAGCCCCCGGTTAACCATAGACGCATCAAATATCTATGGTCATATGTGGTTGGCATAGTCGCATATCTGTGTTTGGTTTTGGGATCTATTATTTTTATTGTGTTTTGATTTTAGATGGTTGTGATGATATGAACTTACTTCTAAAGGGTAGAAGACTATAATGCTCATGTTACTTAATTTTATTGTGATTAAATTCTAGTTATTTTCTTTATATAGATATCAGATTTGTGAAAATATTTTTACAAGTTTTAATTAAAAACACAATCAAATCTAATTTTATACCACATGTAATAAGGGTATTTTTGTAGCTATTGTATTTTTATTAATCATTCTTCCACTTAAAAACTCTAATCCAAGCCAGAGTTATTAAACACATCCCACTTAAGTACTATCCCTCCAATCCAAGTAAGGTTTTATGTATTGACTCTCATCCCCCTCACTTAACTTTTTTTTTACTTAATCTCACTTTGATTTTTTTTCCTCCTCAATCCAAGCTGACCCTTAAGGAAAAACAAGATAAAAAAAAGAAGGTATGAAAATACTTAAAAATCAACTTTGCACAAGTTGATAAGAAAAATTTTCTTTCGAATTCAGTCGTCTATATAAGTTAATTGAGTCAGAAAGGACGGTATGGATCCAATTTTTAAGGTTTCGAGTTATCCTAATTTTCAATGTCGGACATGATATGTGTCAACGCCCCGAGGCGTCCCCCGAGTCGTGACCGCCGTGCGGGCCTGGAGTTGCGCCCGCACAAGGCTTTAATTATTTGCATAGCAAGCACATACTCAGAGTACGCAGATAAATTGAAACACAGATTTGAAACATAGAAAAGTTCTCTTTATTGATAATGAACATCTATTACAAACTCTTGAACGAGTCAGCTAATATGCCGAACGGCTTACAAAAGGGTTGACTCAAAATGAGATAGCAGTCCTGTACATTACATCCTTTTATAAACTCAAAACGATAAAGACCTCCAGGCTGGAGGATCGTTTTGCCACGGAGCTGCATTTGTGTATGAAGAGTTGCAGCTTCGGACTTCAAAAGGCTTTGAGGCGCGGTGAAGATGCGCTAACAGCTGGACTGGATCGGGAAGACGACTTCGGCTCCTCGCTCGGTTCGCCTTAGTGCGGAGAACCTGTTTCAACGAGGGTCAGCATATCGAAACATGCTGGTGAAGGCGAGCTAGCCTGACTATACCAATCAACACGTTGTTTAGTGAAGCATGCATATTTTGTGGGTTTCTATCTTGCCTTAGTTCATTTACAGTTAAGCAGCATATTGAATTTACTGAAATGAACATGCCACCGTTAGGTGGATTTTATCTGACCGTCTGAATTACCTGCACAATACTTACCATGCCTTCCCTGCCACGGAGACACAAATTAGTATGCAACAGGTTTAAATATACAGGGGATCACTGGCTGGATGCCATATTGGACCAATTTTAGTCACTGACGAGGATGGTATGCAGCGAGAGCACGGGAGTGCTGCACGCCATTCCGTCCTTGCACAGGATGACTAAACAGGAGAGTTCCCGCCCGGATCGGATCGGTGCCAGTGCCCCAGCGACCGTCCGCAGGAACTAAGGGCCTTGTGCACAAGTTGTCCGTGATCAACATATACACTAAGTTAGCAGTTGAGGCAAATCAGGGCAATAACAGGCACGGGACAGTAACAGGAGGAGAGCTACTTTGGCATAGTCTCCCTATCAGATTATTGCATTCAGGATGAGTTATGTTCATAGCATAATTTAAAGAAGAGCATACATTCTAACTTGTATTATGCATATGATAAATATTTCCGAGCGAACACGCATGCAAATAAGGAACCGTTCACAGTTTTGATTGACAAGCAGTATTAACCAAGTCTATTCTCTTTTATCTTGGTTTCTTTTATTATTACTTGGTATCGTTTGATCGGGGCAAAGGAGAGTGCGGATTGATTAGCTGTGAAGCTTGGGAGCAGGACTAGCTAATCGGGTTGGTAGCCACTCACTTAGATTTTTGGAAAGAAGAAGGAAAGGCGCTTCACGACTCCGCTCGCAAGCCGCCTACTGCTCGTTCACCTGCACACGAACAGTTCGATTAATACTTCTTCCTCTCTTTCCATTCTCGGAATAGAAGTGCAAGTTCAATGAACGAAAATAATGAAAACCATCGAAACCATTCAAGGAAAACAAGCAAATCCCAAAACCAACTCAAAGCACGAAAGCAACAAGCGACATCGAAAACCGAGGCAATACAAGATAGCAGCGGAGAGGTCCCTCCTGACTCTGCCGCTAAGACGATCCTTGGGGCGCAGTCCACTGAATATGGGAATCGATTCCGAAGAAACAAATCCATAACGAGGACGAGTTCTTAATTCAATCTATCCCGATCGAACGATACCGTCTAGTGTTTCTTAGCCGCGCTCTCCGCACCGGGAGAACGGGGCGCTACATCCTACCCAACCAATTGAAAGTTTCGTCCCGAAACTTAAGAATAGGGCCTATCGTTAGGGAGCATTATGTCGAGGGCGGCAATCCGGGACAGGACAAGCATCCACCCGATGGGTTGGATCACCACAACGGAGGCAATTCCCGAGTCGCTTTCGACAATCCTTGAACAGGTGCCCTGGCTTCCTACAGAAGTTACATGTTTGGTTGGGATTTGTCTTCTGCTTTCCGCCATCATTGTGACGCTTTGTAGCGTTGTTTCCTCCCTCGTTGCCTTGGCGTTTGTGATTGTAGGTATGCACAGCGCCGGTGGAAACGTGAGGATACAGCGGCTCGAGGGATAGGGCGTGATTCATGACTTCACGCATTGTTCCATACTGATTATTGACCACGTGCGAATAGATGGCAGGGCGTAGTCCACCTTCAAACCTTCTAGCTCGACTCGCTGCATCAGGTAAATAGGCCCTAGCGAATTTGGAGAGTCGGTTGAATTCGGCGGAGTATTGCTTCACTGTCAAACTGCCCTGTCTCAGTTGCACGAAATCATTCTCCATTTTACGTTGTACTGGAGGGGGTATAAACTCCTCTTCGAACGCGGCACGAAAGGTCGTCCACGAGATCGCCTCCTCTCCGTGATCAAGTTGGAGAGATCGTCGATGCACGTCCCACCAATCATGTGCGTCGAGTCGGAGCTGTAGTTGCGCGCAGGAGACGCGCTTCTCTTCGGGGACCTCTAGCAGAGTGAAGTGATCTTCAAGTTCTGCTAGCCAATCTAGAGCTACCACTGGGTCCTCAGTCCCGTTGAATGGGGTGTTGCAGACTTTCTTGAAATGGCCCAAGTTGAAGGCAATCACGTCCCTCGGCCTTGGGATTTGAGGCGTCTCCACTTCAAGCACGGGGTGTTCCACCGGAGTCGTTGCTGTTGTTGCGGCAGAATAGTTGGCAGCCAAAGTCTGAACGATCTGATGCAGGGTATCGACCTGCTTCTGTTGGACTGAGAATCGGGTCTCTAGATTACTCTCGAGCTTAGCTTGGCGAGCATCGTCTCGTTGTCGTTGCGATTCTAACATTTGCATTACCCGCTCAAGCGGGTCGACTTGAGACATGCCTCTTTGGCTTCGAGAGCTTCCCGAATTGCTCGAACTGCTCTCTTGTGTTTCGATCGGTGGCTGCGCTGCAGATTGCGCTGGATCCATTCCTTCAAAAGAAGGTAAATTACATTAGGATCATAATGTATTATGGACTTATTGCTTGAACGTATCTCATTTTGGCCTAGCGAGTTCAAGAGTTCGCACAGAAATTTGATCGTTAAAGGAACTTTTCCAGCACGAAGTCTAAGGAACTTTGAATCTGTGCTCTGATACCACTATGTCAACGCCCCGAGGCGTCCCCCGAGTCGTGACCGCCGTGCGGGCCTGGAGTTGCGCCCGCACAAGGCTTTAATAATTTGCATAGCAAGCACATACTCAGAGTACGCAGATAAATTGAAACACAGATTTGAAACATAGAAAAGTTCTCTTTATTGATAATGAACATCTATTACAAACTCTTGAACGAGTCAGCTAATATGCCGAACGGCTTACAAAAGGGTTGACTCAAAATGAGATAGCAGTCCTGTACATTACATCCTTTTATAAACTCAAAACGATAAAGACCTCCAGGCTGGAGGATCGCTTTGCCACGGAGCTGCATTTGTGTATGAAGAGTTGCAGCTTCGGACTTCAAAAGGCTTTGAGGCGCGGTGAAGATGCGCTAACAGCTGGACTAGATCGGAAAGACGACTTCGGCTCCTCGCTCGGTTCGCCTTAGTGCGGAGAACCTGTTTCAACGAGGGTCAGCATATCGAAACATGCTGGTGAAGGCGAGCTAGCCTGACTATACCAATCAACACGTTGTTTAGTGAAGCATGCATATTTTGTGGGTTTCTATCTTGCCTTAGTTCATTTACAGTTAAGCAGCATATTGAATTTACTGAAATGAACATGCCACCGTTAGGTGGATTTTACCTGACCGTCTGAATTACCTGCACAATACTTACCATGCCTTCCCTGCCACGGAGACACAAGTTAGTATGCAACAGGTTTAAATATACAGGGGATCACTGGCTGGATGCCATATTGGACCAATTTTAGTCACTGACGAGGATGGTATGCAGCGAGAGCACGGGAGTGCTGCACGCCATTCCGTCCTTGCACAGGATGACTAAACAGGAGAGTTCCCGCCCGGATCGGATCGGTGCCAGTGCCCTAGCGACCGTCCGCAGGAACTAAGGGCCTTGTGCACAAGTTGTCCGTGATCAACATATACACTAAGTTAGCAGTTGAGGCAAATCAGGGCAATAACAGGTACGGGACAGTAACAGGAGGAGAGCTACTTTGGCATAGTCTCCCTATCAGATTATTGCATTCAGGATGAGTTATGTTCATAGCATAATTTAAAGAAGAGCATACATTCTAACTTGTATTATGCATATGATAAATATTTCCGAGCGAACACGCATGCAAATAAGGAACCGTTCACAGTTTTGATTGACAAGCAGTATTAACCAAGTCTATTCTCTTTTATCTTGGTTTCTTTTATTATTACTTGGTATCGTTTGATCGGGGCAAAGGAGAGTGCGGATTGATTAGCTGTGAAGCTTGGGAGCAGGACTAGCTAATCGGGTTGGTAGCCACTCACTTAGATTTTTGGAAAGAAGAAGGAAAGGCGCTTCACGACTCCACTCGCAAGCCGCCTACTGCTCGTTCACCTGCACACGAACAGTTCGATTAATACTTCTTCCTCTCTTTCCATTCTCGGAATAGAAGTGCAAGTTCAATGAACGAAAACAATGAAAACCATCGAAACCATTCAAGGAAAACAAGCAAATCCCAAAACCAACTCAAAGCACGAAAGCAACAAGCGACATCGAAAACCGAGGCAATAAAAGATAGCAGCGGAGAGGTCCCTCCTGACTCTGCCGCTAAGACGATCCTTGGGGCGCAGTCCACTGAATATGGGAATCGATTCCGAAGAAACAAATCCATAACGAGGACGAGTTCTTAATTCAATCTATCCCGATCGAACGATACCGTCTAGTGTTTCTTAGCCGCGCTCTCCGCACCGGGAGAACGGGGCGCTACAATATGAGTCCTATGAGACAGTTGTTTCGGACCCAAAATTTAAAAGGGCACCAAAATTTTTTAATACTGTTTTATGTATGTAAGTCTAATTTTGAAAAGAAAAAAAATCCAACAGATCCATTCTAATACTTTTAGTCCGCGCAAGATTTTTTTTTTATATAGAATATCTAAACGTTATATATTAAAATACCAAGAGACAAGTCAATTTGTCAAATTAAAAAAAATTTGGTGCAGTCACTATCAAAATTCTCTCCCCTTTCGTCGATCTAACAGTTTGACGCTCTAAATCTTATCTAGCCTTCCGTCGTTACCAATCTCCTCTTTCGATGTCTTTCTCTTTGTGTGTGTTTCTTGAAAGTAATTAAACAACAAAATAAGTTACAATTTTATTTTATTTTGTTTCGAACATCTTCAATTTTATTAGTATTTCATTATGAAATATATTATTTTTGATATTATATTTGTTTATTTTTAAAATTTTGTGTTGATAATACTATTATATCATCATCGATAAAATAAATAAATTATGTAAATATTAAACTTTGAGTGCTCTATTTTTATAATTCGTCTTAGGTCTTAAAATCTCTAGTCCGACACTGTCAATTTCCATCATAGTTCATCTTCGAGTATGTGTAACTTATTCATATAGGACTTGTTGGGAAAAAAAATAAGACATTTTTTATCTTTGTGATGAGATAAAATAAAATGGAAGAGAAGGGAAGTTAAGAGAGAACACACACAAGATTTACCGAGTTCAGCTCAATTTGAGCCTTCGTCCTTCGCCCGCCCCTTCTTCACCATTTTCACTATAATCAAATGAAAGATAACAAGGACCTTCTCTCAAGTTGGTACAACTTAACTTGATGATCACTTTCTCTCACAAACTCACTTGAGGTGGATTACAAGTGTGAGGATTACAGATTATGTATTGTTCCTCTTGTTACTTGTAGTTTTCAACCTTCACCATCTTCCCTCTATTTATAGGGAGGATATGCCTCTTGGGTACATCACATTCGTTGCATGGAGCCAAGATTTGATCATCTATTATCAATATTACATGCAAGCTGAATGCATGCAGAATATGAATATATAGGCTACTTCAGATGGTCATAACTTCTTCAATACACCTCCAAATGACCTTGTTCAAAACCTGGATGAAAGAGAAAACTTTTCTCAACAACTTTTCTATTAAAGACCGAATCAGATAATGATTGCAACAGCTTCGAAATAGTCTCCCAAAACTGAATCTTATCACAGAAACTACACCCAGAAAAATGGTTAAGTACTTGGCCGAACCCAACCATGGGTGACCGATTTCTATGGATCAAATCCATGTTTATTCATCATGGAGATGGACCCCGTTCCCATCAATCTCCCCCTCCATCCTCATGAGGAGAAAGCTCTCAAACAGTAGTCATACATGCCTTCCTACGGCAGAAGTTATGCTTCTCTTTTGATAGAGGTTTCGTCATCATGTCAGATAGATTTTGTCTTGTATCAATCTTCTTAATATGAATCAAGCGATTCTCCAAAGCATCTCGGATCTAGTGATGACGTACATCGATGTGCTTTGTCCTTGAGTGATAGGTAGCATTTTTACTTAAGTCAATAGCGCTCTGACTGTCACAATATAGAGTGTACTTCTCTTGCTTGAGAGATAGCTCCTTTAGAAAATTCTTCATCTATAAGAGCTCTTTGCTGGCTTCTATAGCAGCAATATATTCAGCTTCTGTGGTGGATAGAGCGATACACTTTTGCAGCTTTGATTGCCATGATACGGCTCCCCCTGCAAAGGTTAACAATTATCCTGATGTGGACTTTCTCTTGTCCAAGTCACCTGTCATGTCAAAATCAGTGTAACCTTCCAAGATAGGTTTTCCATCTCCAAAACATAAAGAATATTTAGAGGTTCTTCTAAGATAGCTTAGGATCTACTTTACTGCTTCCCAATGTGCTTTACCAGGATTGGCAAGAAAATGACTTACCACTCCAACTGCATGTACTATATCGGGTCTTGTATAAACCATTGAGTACATCAAACTTCCGACGGCTTAGGCAAATGGAATGCTCTTCATCTCCTCCTTCTCCTTCTCACTTGAAGGGCTTTGTTGTGCACTTAGCTTAAAATGAGCTTCTAGCGGTGTGCTGACTGGCTTAGAGTTCACTATATTGAACCTCTACAGAACACGTTCAATGTATCTTTCTTGTGATAGCCACAACTTTCTCGCACTTCTGTCCCGAGAGATCTCCATTCCCAATATATGTTGTGATGCTCCTAAGTCCTTCATATCAAAGGACTTGCTTAACTTTTTCTTCAATCTGTCAATCTTAGACATATCTTTTCCAACAACAAGCATATCATCAACATATAGAGAGAGAATAATGAAATCATCATCAGAAAACTTCTGGACATAAACACAATGATCTGCAGATATTCTTTTGTACCCATGGTCAAGCATAAAAGAAAAACATTTGATACTACTATCGCGGTGCCTGCTTGAGCCCGTACAAGCTCTTCTTCAATTTGCAAACCAAGTGTTCCTTATCTTTTACCTTGAAACCCTCTGGCTGCTCCATATAGATTTCTTTCGCCAAATCACCATGATCGTTCAGTGATTTTGTGTGACAAGCATCAAGTATTTCCAAGTTTACTACTTATTATCTTGACTCAGTTATTATCATTATGGTATCGTTGATCGGAACGCACAAACAAGTCAGATTATTAAGATTGAAGACTTGGATGAAAGGAGCTAATCGAAAGTAAGGCCACTCACAAGTTGGTGAATCAGGAGAGAGAAATGGGAGATCTTCAAGACTCTGTTTGCGCGTCGCCTACACGATCACCTGCACGCACTAACAAATGATCAATATCTCCTGCCTCGGTCTCCCAAAGTTCGATACGAAATACGATGTTCAACGAATGAAGACAATAAAATCCATCGAAACCGTTCAAGAAAATGCAAGTCACAAAATAACAAGAAAGCAACCAAGCGGCATCGAAAATGGGCAAAGAAACCAGCAAAATGAAAAGGCCCCTCGTGACTCTGCCGTTGAGTCTTTCCTTGAGGCACGATCCGCTGAATGTGAGACTTGATTCCGAAGAAACTAATCCATAATGAGAAAATAATCTTGATTCAATCTGTCGCGATCGAACGATACCACGTATTTCTTAGCCGCGCTCCCCGTACAGATGGAACGGGACACTACAATGATAATGGAGTTGGTAATTTAGTCTCACATCGGATAGGAGGTGGGATCATGAGTTGTAGATAATTGGGATTGGTTCAGGTGTTACATGAGAATTCTCTTTTAAGGCATATGAGCCTAGTCTAATATCGCATCTCTTGGGCCAACTCCGGTTCGGGTCACACCGTATTCCCAACAAGTGGTATCAGAGCCCTAGGTTACGTGGCTGGTTTGAGCGACTTTAATTGGTTAGAGACAGATGGTGCTGAACGTTCATGGATTATACAGGCTCTTCTCAAGGTGGAGTAGGAGCATCAACTACACGAATTGACTTTAAAGGTGGATCTGACAAGTCCAAGGTGGAGCAAGACGTTGTGGTTGGCACATAATGGCGGTATGGATAAAAGTGTCAGGTTTGGTTCTGTGGTCTAATGGATCGAGATGACAATATATTGGATCTCCTGGGTGCTCGGTTAGCGGGAACGAGCAAAGGTAGCCTGGGTCTGCTAAGGGTGTTCGGCTAGCGGGAATGATCAAAAGGTAGTCGGGATGTGCTAAGATTGTTCGGCTAGCAAAAACGAGTTAAGGTGGAGATTGTTGGATTGTATCTCGTTTCCGGTTGAGCGCTCAAAAGGATGGTGACAATGGAGTTGATAATTTAGTCCCACATCGGATAGGAGATGGGATCATGAGGTATAGATAATTGGAAATGGTTCAAGCCTTATATGAAAATTTTCTTTTAAGACATATAGGTCCAGTCTAGTATCACATCTCATGGGCCAACTCCGATTTGAATCACATCGCGTTCCCAACAATCATTTGGGTTCATTATTCCATATCTCTCTTGCAGTTTGATTTCGAGACCATTCATTTAACCAGAAAAATTATACATTTTTTCACTGACCACAAATATCAGTTGAGTTTGATAAGCTTTATTTGTTACTTCTGCAACATAGCTCATAAATCTCTTCTTATCTTATCGATCAAGTAGCCTTATGAGACTCATTTTCAAATTCTTCCTACGTGAAACCTAGGTTTCTTAAGTTCCAACTTTGTTGTAGTGGATTTCCCCACCTCATCCACCCACCCACCCTGTTTTTTCTGTTTGGAATTTTTACCTAAATCTTAGTGTCATTATGCATGCATGCATGCGTGGTTTTTTGCTCGATCCATTGTCATTTGTCATTTTTCTTTTTGTACTCATTATGCATGTATGGTTATTTGCTCGCTCCATTATCACTAGTGATTTTTTTTTGTCTGTGTGTGGGCTTGACCTTTAATTACATTTTGGACATGGAAATGATTATGGCTTGATCAGGATCCAGTGTAGCATTACTCCAAGATTCCAACATATCAGTAAAGTCCATGAATCATGAACATGATGATGGCATATTATGAGACATGGAAGTTCGACAACAAAAGAAACTTCCGACTATGACACGGAGAAGGAGAAGGAGAAGGAGAAGAGAAGAGCCAAGTTTTTGTTGGAATAAGCGTTCCGTAATGTCTAGGACAGAGTGGGTGAATTTTTTTCCTCCGAATTAAATATTTATATTTTGTTTTTTTATTAATTTTATGTTTTATCTTCTCCAAAAGTGTAATTTTTAATTTTTATATACATATTTACATCAGTTTTTATCTTCTTCTTTTTTTTCATAAATTTTATTTTTGTCCCATCCAAATTTTTGCTAAATTTGAGCATAGATATGGAAAAAAAAATAGTTAAGATTATTATATAACAAATCTTAATTTAATAATATTAAGGAAGTTTATGTACATAACAAAACATCTAATTCATTAATAAAATTTTTATATAGCGAACTTTATTTAGCAAAATTTTGAATTTACATTACATTTGAGGTTGATCATCTCTTTTAAATTCCTGCATTCGTTCCTAAAAAGGATACGGTGATAAGAAAAAAAAAACAAGTAGGTCATTATAGGACTACAAACACCATTATGTTATGTTTTGTGGATTATGATGGTCCTCAATGTCGTCTACGAAGACACGTCTGGGACTTTGATGGAAGGGAGATTGGAGTTTTATGAAGAGTCTAAACCATAAAAAAAATCGATGAGATTTCGATTCTAACTCCACCCCACACTAACTAACGTTGATGGCCACAACAAACATATAAGAGTTATTTATATTTATCCCTCACCAATTGCTAATCATATCTCCACTATTCTTTTTTTCTCTCCCTACTAATTTTAATTTTAATTAATGTTACCCCCCTCCCCCACCTATAATTATAATTATAATTAACAGAAATTTTACTGTAGCGAAATAAATTTATATTAAATTCATACAAACGAGACAAGTTTGGATAAATTTGAAATAGAGACAGAGTCCGCCAACAGTCTTGGCAGAAAACAAAAAAAATTGAACACGTAGACTAAAAAGCCAAAAGTGGAGCCAACACTGTTGGCTGAATTTGTGCACAAATTCAGCCAACAGTGTTGGCGGAATTTGGCCTTGTGTGGGGCCCGCGGGTTGACTTGGCTGGTTGGATTTTGTTTGGTTTGGTTTGATTTGGTTTATTTGGTTGATTTTATTAGTTTATTTTAATTAGTTATGTTTTGTTTTTTTTAATAATTTAGTTTAGTTATGGAATTTGATTTAAGAAAATAAATTTTAACAAAATAAAATTGAAATAAATTAATTGTAAAGAAATTTTTTTTTTTCGCACATGTTTTGCCTCAAGGATTTAGAACAATTAATTAAATTTTTTTTTTAGAATTTTTTTCCTAATTATTTTTGGAGGTCGAAACATCGTTTTAAATCCGTACACCCAATATAAATTAATTTCGCTACAGTAAATTTAAATATTCAAAAAAATGACCGAAAGTAAAATTTGGAGATCAAAACATCGTTTTTTTGCGATTCTGAAAATTTTCGAAGTCCATAAAACGTTGAAACTGTTTATCCCGTAGTACTTTTCGATATAGTCATTTTGGCACAAACTGGAGCTTGTTTCGATCTCTCAGTCAAAAGTTATGATACTTTAAAATTTAAAATTTTATATTTTTGCCTGTAACATGTGCGTCTTGCTTCGGATAAATTTTTTTTCTACACGATTTGTGTTACTCTCGTCGAATACATACAAATCGACTTATTGTTTAACGAAAAACGATTTCAAAACAAGTAGTTATGGCTGCTCGAAGTCTGCTCGACGGCAGACGTAATATTCTTACGGCAAATTTTTATTATTATTATTATTTTTAACATCTGTTAACGACGAGAAAATTAACGATAGAAATATAATATTTAAAAATAGAATTTATACAAATTGATGCTTTTTTTCTTAATTTTTTAAATTTGTATGCTTTAAATGGAATTTATACAAATTTTGATGCTCTGGAAACAAATTTCCGAAAAAAATATTTCTAAATTTTTCTTTACATTTTAATTTTATTTCGTTAAAATAAATTTTCTTAAATCTAATTACAAAACAAAACTAAATAAATAAATAAATAAACATAACTAATTAAAACAAATCAACCAAACAAACCAAACCGAACCAATCAAATGAACCCGTGGGCCCCACACCCAATTTTCTCCAACTTTGTTGGCTGAAATTGTCCCCCCCCCCCCAAATTTCAGCCAACAGTGTTAGCAAAAATTGGCTTGTGGGTCCCACTTTAAATTTTTTTAATTTTTTTTTTGCCTACGTGTACATCGGTTGTGTTTTCCGTCAACACTGTTGGCAGATTCTGTCTTTTTTTCAAAATTTTAAAAACTTGTTTCGTTTGCATGAATTTAATATAAATTTATTTTGCTACAGTAAACTTTCAGTACAATTAATAGGATTTTTTTTTTCTCTCGGTAGGAAAAAAAATTAACAATTGGGAAAGATAAATGCAAATAACTCTGACATATAATCTTACCACTCATGTTCCATCAAAAGAGGAAATGACCCATATACAACTTAAACCACCCCCACCCTTAGTAGCTCTACCCTTCCATGTACCGAAGGGATCCCAACCTTAACATTTTCATATACCAACTTGCGACACCAACTATAATATATGACATGGATTACCAACTCTCTCTCTCTCTCTCTCTCTCTCTCTCTCTCCTTAAGTTTGTTTTAGCCATAGCGTTAGTCAAAGAGTGACATCTTAATTTAACAATGGCCAATTACTTTCCACAACAGCACCCCATTATAAAATAGGGGACTTTATATAGACAATGGTTTCTTAAATTTTATAAGCCTTTATATTTTTTTTGTGGTCGACTTTAGTGGTCCCCCACAAATTTTATTTGAACTTTCTCTACGACATATATTTTAAGCTAGACGACTTTGAGATGCGAGACTTCTTTTATCTAAATTCAGTTGATTAAAGATATTCTTTGGAGATAACTTTTAAAATAAATGAACCATTATATTTATTGTAGAGGGAGAACTTTGACGAAATTAAAACAATAAGCATCAAGAGCTAATCATATGCTATTTAATTTTTTACTGTATTATACTAATCTTGAAAGAAATATAAACCAAAATAAGAACTTTTCTTTTCTTTTCTTTCAGGTGTATAC
Organism: Iris macrosiphon; assembly: GCA_036927795.1. Taxonomy (NCBI): domain Eukaryota; kingdom Viridiplantae; phylum Streptophyta; class Magnoliopsida; order Asparagales; family Iridaceae; genus Iris; species Iris macrosiphon. The sequence goes on along the minus strand of JAYESA010000017.1, from coordinate 125,704,873 downwards.
TAGACCTACTAGTCATGAGAACTAACCAATTCAGAAAAAACTATCAACTCTTTTTTTTTTTTCTCTCTCTCAGATTCCTTCTTGATTCCTTGTGATGTCCACTGCCTGGAGGTCCACCAAGAAGTTGAATTCTTGAAAATAACACATATCCAAGCTACTAGTATCATTCACCTAACCACAGAATCAATAACACGTGATGTAATGCATAGGCTTCAACTAATAATTTAGGTTCCAGTATCTTCCTCCTTTCTCTATATTTTTGTGGCCTATATTTTGTAGAGATATAAACATGTGCTTATTTGGCCTCTGACTTGTATTTTCTTCAGTTTGGCTCTCCCCCAGCCTCAGTTGGCGGAGCTTGACTGAAATTTGGAAGGGGAGGAAGAGGAAATTCAAATTTTAGAAGGACAAATTATATTTTTGGAGAGACCAAATTGTATATGGTATTTTTAAAGGTGTTAATATCTAAAATTTAAAATTTTATAAGGAAAAAAAAATTCCCGTTCATGAAGCTCCGCCACTACCCTTCCCCATATAATAGTTTTGCCTAAGTCATTCTCGTGTTAATATCTAAATTTTTAAAAAATTATGAGGAAACAAAAATGCCAACCACCCCCTCTCCTCCCCTGGTTCATGAAGCTCCGCCAGTGCTCTCCCCCATATAATAGTTCTAAGTCACTCTTACATAGTCGAGATATTGTTTGGTTGTATCTCACATTCGGTTAAGCGCATATTCGTTTGAACGTTCAAGGTTAACAAGATAGTTGATTACAAAGTTTAATTTCACATCGGATAAAACTTGGGAGCATGTTGTATAGATAATTGTGAATTATCCAAGAGCTAACAATGAAGTTTTCTTTTAAATTATATAGGCCAAGTTACTGCTTCCTTAGATTAAGAATATGGATGAAGGCTCATACCTACCAAATAAAACCAGACTATTTTGGCTGTGTGAACTTGACAAGACTTAATTAACTTGCATTCCTAAAGCTTGTTGGCAAAGCTTTATTCCTGCAGATTGATTAGTCATGAAATAATTGGGCATCAACCTCCGCAAGAATTCAAGAAATTATGATGCATCAACCTCTGCAAGAATTATCACGTAGGAACTTTTTCTTATAGAACTTTTTCATGTGTTGCAACTCCTTATCTATTAAGTAACTAAACTAAATAAACGAAAAAAAGAGAATCTGAAACAAAGTGAATGTTGTGACCACATTTCATAGAGGGCTTACAAGAACTAGGAAGCATGGACACTCCAAAATCGATATCTTGATCTGTTTGGTGTCCTTGCATGCGTAGCAGACACGGTACAGACCCTCCAAATATAGCAACGGATATCAATATAAAATATCGTGTCCTTGTCACCATGTTTGTATTGTATTCTGTCCTACTCATAAGAGTTTATCAGAGGATAGTGGTGACATGTTCTATATAAATTAACAAGCATATTTTCGATAATTAATTTTTTCTTAATAGTAACCTTAAGGATGCCGTCAGTTCAATATAGCATTTAAAAGTGATCAGTGAGTGTCCTTGTTCATACTATCATCCTCTGAATAATGAAGAAGCAAACGAACATTATCCTCTTCTAAAGTGAACATTATATATATATAATAACGGAAATGTTTTTTTGCATGTCTGGTGTCCACACTGGCCCACGTCCAAGTAACAGGCAACCATTGACCCCCCGCTTGCTCGGGTCCACTCCGGACCGGAGGGCCAATGCCTGGCCGTCACGTGGCTGCGAACCGACACGATCACCCCCTAGGGACAGGCAATGTAGCAGCGTTGACCATTGGAGCCCCACTCCATCTTATATAACATGTCTTCCATATCTCTTACACAGTGCTTATTATAGTTGGTCACATTGGGTTTGGCTACCTAGCAGCATCTCTTCTCACTATTTAACCTCAATTTTCTAGAGCATATCCCTCCTAGTCATTCAAAAAGAAGGCATTGATGTGATCTCACTCTCACAAACAAAAGCAAACCTCTCCCTTCACTCATTGGACAACCACATTATTCTTTTGCTTCCTTCTCCATAGATATGGCTTTCAGATGCCCAATCTTTTAACCCTTAGTGGAAGGTTAGGGTTAGAGGGAATCATCCTATGAATGGTTCCGCGCACTTCATGCCAAGTTTTCGGAAGTTTTCTATTGCCAAGAAAGAGGCAATACTCACACAACCAATGTAGCTCGACTTTGAAAGCATTGTTAGGAGAGAGAAAAAACTATGATGCATCCTATCATCTCTTATCAACTATTATCATATATATATATGAAGACAGAAAATAGTGGTGGTGGACTAGTCTCAGCAAAAGCAATGGATTCTCACTGCAACAAGCATCAACATGCAGCTTAGAGCATCTCCAACGCGGTTATGGCTTTGGAAGAAATTATTGCCACATACGATTCACACTATATTATTTTAAAAATATTTCTCCAATGTAAATATGAAATTGGTTGTGAAGTTGATATGACAATGACATGACAAGAACAATGTGAAGTTTGTTGTCTAGATCTAGACAATGGACTTCACAATGCTTTACTTCCACATCATCAATTATGAATAAAAATATTTATAAAAAAAAAATGAAGAAGCGAAAAAAGTTGTCTTGAAAGTTGAAAAAAGTAGTTTTTATTGTCTTCTCAATATCTTTTCATTGGAGAACATTTTTCTATCTCATTGTCTTGTGTGAATATAATCTTGCCACATAGGAAAGACATTGCCTTGTGCCTCATGCCACATAGAAATTACAACACAAAACAAGACAATAGGATTGGAGATGCTCTTAAAACTCATAGCATTTTCTTCTTCTGTCAACATTTGTTTACTTTTGGTTACAGAAAATCATACAAAAATACTTAAATATAAATTATAACTTCTTGCTTACAATAATGCAGGAAAAAAAAAAGGATTACAAACTAACTTTGCTGGAAACAGAAACTTAGAAATGATTACACAACCAAGTTGCTACAACAAAAAAATCAGAAATGAAGATGCTTGAAGAACACAACTTTCTGGGATGATGATGATCACCGTTGCTCAAAACAAGATTCGACCATTTCCATCGATCTGCTCTCAGGACCCAACAAGTTCAACGATTTGAACTTTTGGAACGCTCATTTGTCACCTTCGGAATGGAATCCACATGGACAGAACCTCGGATAGCACTTCGGCAGAACTTCGTAGCTTCATGCTGCTCCTCCTCTCGTAGCATATATTATCTTCCTCTCTGTCTAAGGCAAAAATCAAGAGAATTTAATTATATAGGGGAGCCAAGTCCCCTAGCAGCCATAATCATCCATAATGGACAGTTAATCTGAAGATTAACTCCCCATAATGTTTGCAGTTACAGAAGTAAATACCACGGACATTTGTAAAACTAAAACGTCACGCTGAAACATACTCAAACAGCCGTGCAGAAATCCAAATTCCACGTGAAAACAAATCATGCAAAAATTTCCCGCATGCAACACGAAAATGCATCTTCCGCGTAAGCACCAGCCATACAGAATCCAGCACGTCACACAGAACTCCCCGATGAATTGAGTTGATCCTGTTGAAAATATCCAAGAAAATAAGTAATAAAAATAAATATTTTTTGAATGATTTGAACATTGTCCTCTAGTAAAGTATTTTTCTATACCAACCACATTACCACATCTCATCTGTATAAGTCAATAAATAAATAATCTTATATTAAAATATACACTTAAAATTTATCACATGAATATAAAAATACTTTATAGAAAATAATTTCAATAAACCTCAACATGCATATTATTACCGTGTATCTTTGCTTTGTTAATCACAGTCGGTCTAAAAAAATTAATGGGATGCAGAGGCAATATTTTCCTTTGCTCTGCCTAAAAATGTAATACCATAAATCATATTTTCTCAAAAACTTGTGATAAACTGCATCATGAATGTAAACAGTCATATCCACTAGGAATACTTCGTCTTTTGTTCATTTTTGTTTGAGTTTTAGTATATTTTTTTTATTCAAGTTCAATTAACATGATAACTTTAAGAATATATATATATGTAGTAGTACGACGCTCCAAAATTTTAATTCTGGCTCCGTCTCTGTGTTTGACCTGGTGGCAAGGGCTTAGAAGTTCAGCTATGTCTCATGTGAAATATCGCAGGTAAAGTAATAAGAGTACACTGAACAAAAACACTTGCGCGTTTGATTCAAGGTGAAAAATATGTAGAAAATAAACTAAATATACGAAATTATTTTACTAGAATTTTTTTTATGAAATTTAAAATGTTATTTTCCAAGATGAAGTTTTTTGTTTGCAATTATCTTTTTTTAGAAAATCAAATAAATTTTATTGAAAATTTAATTTGATTGTTTGATTGTCATTATTTTTACGAAAAATAATTAGTTTGGCTTGGACTAGTTTTATTTTTCAATGTTCTTTGGACTAGTTTTATTTTTCAATGTTCTGGAGAAAAATATAAAAAATAATAGTATTTTTGAAAAATAATTTTTTTTTAAAATATAGGCTATCAAATATTATACATTGTTGAAAAATTTATGATAAAAATAATTTTTTATGAAAAATAAGTCCAATCAAATACAACTAGAAAACTAGTCATAGCGAATGCATGCATAATTACAAATCTAAATAACTACTCTAAGGATGGAAAAGGCATCAGACTAACTGAAGAGCCATACTTGAAGAAGGTTGCAACGAAGGCACTTTTTAAGTTCACACTCAAAGAACAGTAACATTATATACTGATCTAAACATGTTAGAGTGGGTCGGATTTCCAACTGAAAAATATTTAGATGTAGGATTGAATATTTTTACATATAATAAAAATATTTTAATTTATTTAAATTGGATATTTCTAAATATAATAGAAATATCTCAATAGATTTGGATTGGATATTCCTACATATAATAGGAATATGTCAATAAATTTGAATTTGGATTGGATATTCTTATCTATAGTAGGAAATCTAGTTGTGGGGTTTGAGACTATATATAGGTGTCTCCTGGCCCTAAAATATATCTCACTTTCTAAAAAAAAAATAAAAAAAAATAAAAACATAGCAACAAGGAGAGAAAATGAGACAAGAGTGACATTGCAACATTTGAGGGGAGAAAGAAGGATTGGAGGTCGTTTCGAAGAAGGAGATCAGTTTTGAGTATTTAGCGTTGTCTTTTTTCTTCGTGGTTATAATCTATTTTCTGTTCCAAAAGAGTTGTGGTGATCCGTTTGGATCGGTGAGAAGTTTGTAAGGAGTCAGTGTATCTCTTATTCCATTAGTTGGGGCTTTTCAGGGTTGAACTCCGATTGACCCGTAGTTTTTCCCTCAAGGATTTTTCACGTCAAAAATTTCTGTGTCTGCAATTTGTGTGTGGCATTTTTGGTTTGTGCATTTTGCTCGGTTCTCTCGCAGGTACTTTCTGGTTTGGGGAATGGTTTTCGCACTTTCGTTCCCATCAGGGTGCTATCAGAGTAAGGTTCTGAATTTCATAAGGGTGTCAGGAGTTGGCAGGCAAACCAGGGAGGATAGATGGACGCGAAGCCGGTGCGCATGGTAAACCTGAACGGTACCAACTATCATTACTAGAGGAGCAAGATGAAGGATCTACTATTTATCAAGAAGCTGCATCTGCTAGTATTTGCTTTCGAGAGGCCCAGTGACAAATCTGAAGAGGACTGAAATTTCGAGCATATACAGGTGTGTGGGTACATCAGACAGTTCGTTGACGAGAACGTGTACAACCATGTTGTCAGTATTGAGCAAGCGAGGACACTGTGGGATAAGCTGTAATCTTTGTATGCGAAGAAGACCGGAGTAAATAAATTGTTCATGATCCGGATAATGATGGGTCTGCGGTACAAAGATGGGACGTCTATTACGGATCACTTGAGTGAGTTCCAGGGCATGGTTGACCAGCTATCCTCGATGGGAGTCAAGTTCGATGACGAGGTTAAGGGACTATGGCTGTTGTGTACATTGCCAGACTCGTGGGAGACCGTACGAGTGTCTATGATAGCTTATGCTCCGGAAGGCGTGGTCAGTCTGGAGTTTTCCAAGAGTGGGGTACTGGATGAAGAGATGCGGAGACGATCTCAGGGCACTTCATCCACATCCAACTCAGAGGCGCTTGTTTCAGAGAGCCGCGTAAGGGGTAAAAATAGGGGTCCAGGCGGTGGCAGAGACAAAAGCAGGGGAAGGTCCAAGGGTCGGTACGAGGACTCGGAGTGTTACCATTGTGACAAGAAGGGCCACATCAAACGGAACTGTTTCGCTTGGAAGAGAGAGAAGAAGGACGACAAGGAAAAGCAAAGTGAGAACACTACAGCGGCGGCCTTGACACATGGAGGCGAAGTGATCATTGTAGGTGATAAGGTAGTTATGAACCTCGCCTGCGATGACAACTCTTGGCTGGTGAACTAAGGTGCTTCAGCGCACGTATCTCACAACAGGACACTATTTGCTACATACACAATAGGCGACTGTGGAGTGTTGAAGATGGGCAATGGAGATGTGTCAAAGGCGGTTGCCATTGGAGATGTACATTTTAGGACAAAGACAGATGCAGTTCTTGTTCTCAAAGATGTACGTCATGTCCCTGATATCCGTTTTAACCTGGTGTCGGTTGGAAGGTTGGATGACGAGAATTTCTTCATTCTCTTCGGGAATAATCAGTGGAAGCTTTTCAGAGGTTCGATGGTGATTGCCAGAGGAAGCAAGAGGTCTGGACTCTACTATATGGAAGGGAGCACACAGGGGGCACATGAGGTTAACGCAGATATGGATGCATCTATTGAGTTGTGGCACAGGCGGCTCAGCCATATCAGCGAGAAGGGGATGAGCTACTTGGTGAACAGGAAGGTGATTCCAGGGCTAAAGTCTACAAAGTTGGAGAAGTGCACGCACTGTTTGGCGGGGAAGCAAAATATTGTATCTTTTCAAAGTCACCCAAGTTCAAGGAAGCCAGCGTTGCTCGAGTTGATTCACTCGGATGTCTGCGGTCCTATGAAGGTAAAATCCATTGGTGGTGGTTCTTATTTTTTAACATTTATTGATGACTGTTCCAGGAAGGTTTGGGTCTATGCCTTAAAGACCAAGGATCAAGTGCTGCCCACTTTAAAGGAGTTTCAGGCCTCTATTGAAAGGGAGACGGGCAAGAAGCTGATAAGTGTTCGGTCGAACAATGGCGGCGAGTATATCGGTCCCTTTGATGCTTATTGCAGAGAGCAAGGGATACGACACCAAAAAATTTTACCAAAGACATCGCAGCTCAACGGTGTAGCAGAGCGGATGAACAGGACACTGATGGAGAGGGTGCGATATTTGCTGTCAGAAGAAAACTTGCCAGACAGCTATTTGGGTGAGGCACTACAGCTGCTTATGTTATTAATTTATCTCATAGTGCTCCTTTGCAGGGTGATGTGCCTGACAAAGTATGGTACGACAAAGAGCCGTCATACAATCACCTGCGAATGTTTGGTTGTAAGGCCTTCGTGCATATAACGAAGGACAAGAGATCCAAACTTGAGCTAAAGACGAGGTGGTGCGTCTTTGTCGGCGACGGTCGGGATGAGTTTGTCTATAGACTCTATGATCCAGTGGAAAGAAAGATCTACAGAAGCAGGGACGTGGTATTCGTCGAGGATCAGACCATGACCAACACTCAGGATTTCGAGATGCCTTCTGAGGCTGAAAATTGCCTAAGTTAGTCATTTCGCTTCGAGCAGTTTCCAAAGGACATCACAAAGGATCCAGTTATAGAAGAGCTAGTACATGGAGTTGCTCCCAACCTTGATCATCAGCCTGCTAATGGTGGTCGGGGTTGTAGTGCCCCGCTCCGCGTAGGCACTATGTACAAGTGGGATCGCCTTGCTTGCTCGAACGGAAGTCTTCTCGGAGAGTTTCCGACCGATTAATCAAAGTGAGTGGGCAGAACTGCATTCTCTGATTCTTGCACGACTTAATAATGAATCTGAGTTTTTGGAATGCTTGTTGTTAAATAAGATTATTTTATAAGAAGAAAGATAGAACCGACTCAGCATGCTAATAAGAGAACTCACATAGCTTATCATTAAAACGAATCTGCTTGCTTGCCTAATAAGAGAACTATAAATGCTTGTCTGAAACGAGATAGAACCTTGCCATGCTAATAACAAGAGTAAAGAGGATTGCTTGCACTTATATCGTATGCTAGACTGGAATACTAATATGCTTGTCCACAAGAGATAGAATTTGCATGCTAGAGTTATAAGAACTGTTCTTGCTTGTTACTTGTTTAAGAGTTAGCTTGCTTGAATATGTTTTATTGTTGGCTTGTGAAGAGATGGAACTTGGAGAATAGCGTGAACTTGTGAATCTAGACTAATAGCCCACCCTGAGGCTTAAAAACCTTACGGGGGAGACATGGCTATTAGGCAATGTGCATTAAGAGAGTGAGCTTTGGCTATCTGGACTTGATAGATGTGTTTGCTTGCTTGTTCTGGATTAAGTGCATAATCTTGCATCGATAGGAGCTTGCATTCTCGCATTTGGTCAGGACAACTTGTGCACAAGGATTTTCTCTCGAGCGGTTCCTGGGGCACTGGGATCGTTCGGCCCGGGAAGAGATCTAGATACCTAAGGCTTGTACGTCCTTGGGTAGCCGTGACTCGTCTATTAGTGAGATGGGCTTGTACGTCCCAACTGCTAATCCCGATGAGGGGACCATCATATAGTTAGGGCGCATGCTAGGCTAGCCTTCTTGCATACCTAACTGTTTGATGCAGGGACGAACAGGAAACTAGAGAACTGTATACTTTATGTTATGCAAATTATTGCTAACTTGTGTGTCTGCTGCAGGGATAACCGTTCGACAATGGGGTAAGAAATATGAGTTTATATATATAGCCTGCTTATTCATTTATTCTGCATCGTGATTTATCTGATAGTGACTCATGCATCAAACATCGGTTGGACAATGGCTATTAGTGCAGAGCTGAACCTCAGTCACAGCTGCTAATAGTACCAGTATGTGAGTCATTGGATTAGCTGGATTACCGCTGCCAATCCTGAGTTTCTCGGGGACCGAAATCATATAGATGTGTTGCCTCAATCGCTTGATAGAATGATAGCCTACTTGATATGCTTGCCTTGATTCGATATGATCAGTCTGTTAGATAACTTTGTCCCAAACGAGATAGATTGTGATGCACAATACATGCTGCGCACTACACGATGAGAACACTGTCCCTTAGAGTTCCTTGAATGCTTGAGTACTCGTATATGCAAAACTGGTTTCTAACTTGTGTTTTCAAAGAGATGTAATCTGACTATAGTTCCGAGCTCCATGAAAACAACTTAGGTAAAACTAGCAAGATCACTAGTAATGCAATGTTTTGCCACAAGTTTACTTAGTGTGGGTTTCAGGGGGTGTAGCTTATGTTCAGTTGTTTATATCTCACCAGTACTTGCATAAAGTGCTGACCCACCAACAGTCTGCTTGTTCTCAGGTGCCTGTTCGTGCGAGGAAGCGATAGCCGTGCCTCATCCCAAGGAGCCAGAAATCTGGAGTCGATGCTTGGAGCCGCATCGAGTTGTGCCTGCTTTGAGCTGCTTTTTGTATAGAGGGACATAATGTATGGAACAGTGTTATTGTAATCGAGAGAAGAGTGCTTGAGCGATCTGTAACCTTGGCCATGCGCCGCTTGTAACAATTTCGATTATCAATAAAAGAGCTTATTTTCATATGCCATTGTGATCTTCACTTTTCTGCAATATGTGTGCCGCTGCTTCAATATTGAATAGCTTACTTGCCCTTGTATCAAAGCTTTGGCCTTGTGCAAGCGCAATTTAGGGTTGCACGGCATCACGCCCCTGCGAGGACGATCGGTTCCGTAGGGACCAAAGCGAGGACGAACGGCCCTGCGGGACCGGGACGTGACATAATGGTATCAGAGTGACTCGATTCCTTGCCCATTCCGTTGCCTCCGACTCTGAGTTGTGATTGTGTTGCAATGAACGTTCCATACAATAAGTCCATAAATATTCTCAAAGATGCGCGCAAAAGTTTTCTGGATTTGTTTTCATTGCTTGAGAAGTGATTTATGATTTCTGGATTTGCTGAGTTTTGATTAAGGAAGGTGAGGGATGAGGACTATCGCTGCTCTGTGTTATCGTGAGTTTCTCCTTGAGTTTCGAGGATGAAACTCTTTGTTGGTGGGTAAGTATGTAGTGCCCCGCTCCGCGTAGGCACTATGTACAAGTGGGATCGCCTTGCTTGCTCGAACGGAAGTCTTCTCGGAGAGTTCCCGACCGATTAATCAAAGTGAGTGGGCAGAACTGCATTCTCTGATTCTTGCACGACTTAATAATGAATCTGAGTTTTTGGAATGCTTGTTGTTAAATAAGATTATTTTATAAGAAGAAAGATAGAACCGACTCAGCATGCTAATAAGAGAACTCACATAGCTTGTCATTAAAACGAATCTGCTTGCTTGCCTAATAAGAGAACTATAAATGCTTGTCTGAAACGAGATAGAACCTTGCCATGCTAATAACAAGAGTAAAGAGGATTGCTTGCACTTATATCGTATGCTAGACTGGAATACTAGAATGCTTGTCCACAAGAGATAGAATTTGCATGCTAGAGTTATAAGAACTGTTCTTGCTTGTTACTTGTTTAAGAGTTAGCTTGCTTGAATATGTTTTATTGTTGGCTTGTGAAGAGATGGAACTTGGAGAATAGCGTGAACTTGTGAATCTAGACTAATAGCCCACCCTGAGGCTTAAAAACCTTACGGAGGAGACATGGCTATTAGGCAATGTGCATTAAGAGAGTGAGCTTTGGCTATCTGGACTTGATAGATGTGTTTGCTTGCTTGTTCTGGATTAAGTGCATAATCTTGCATCGATAGGAGCTTGCATTCTCGCATTTGGTCAGGACAACTTGTGCACAAGGATTTTCTCTCGAGCGGTTCCTGGGGCACTGGGGATCGTTCGGCCCGGGAAGAGATCTAGATACCTAAGGCTTGTACGTCCTTGGGTAGCCGTGACTCGTCTATTAGTGAGATAGGCTTGTACGTCCCAACTGCTAATCCTGATGAGGGGACCATCATATAGTTAGGGCGCATGCTAGGCTAGCCTTCTTGCATACCTAACTGTTTGATGCAGGGACGAACAGGAAACTAGAGAACTGTATACTTTATGTTATGCAAATTGTTGCTAACTTGTGTGTCTGCTGCAGGGATAACCGTTCGACAATGGGGTAAGAAATATGAGTTTATATATATAGCCTGCTTATTCATTTATTCTGCATCGTGATTTATCTGATAGTGACTCATGCATCAAACATCGGTTGGATAATGGCTATTAGTGCAGAGCTGAACCTCAGTCACAGCTGCTAATAGTACCAGTATGTGAGTCATTGGATTAGCTGGATTACCGCTGCCAATCTTGAGTTTCTCGGGGACCGAAATCATATAGATGTGTTGCCTCAATCGCTTGATAGAATGATAGCCTACTTGATATGCTTGCCTTGATTCGATATGATCAGTCTGTTAGATAACTTTGTCCCAAACGAGATAGATTGTGATGCACAATACATGCTGCACACTACACGATGAGAACACTGTCCCTTAGAGTTCCTTGAATGCTTGAGTACTCGTATATGCAAAACTGGTTTCTAACTTGTGTTTTCAAAGAGATGTAATCTGACTATAGTTCCGAGCTGCATGAAAACAACTTAGGTAAAACTAGCAAGATCACTAGTAATGCAATGTTTTGCCACAAGTTTACTTAGTGTGGGTTTCAGGGGGTGTAGCTTCTGTTCAGTTGTTTATATCTCACCAGTACTTGCATAAAGTGCTGACCCACCAACAGTCTGCTTGTTCTCAGGTGCCTGTTCGTGCGAGGAAGCGATAGCCGTGCCTCATCCCAAGGAGCCAGAAATCTGGAGTCGATGCTTGGAGCCGCATCGAGTTGTGCCTGCTTTGAGCTGCTTTTTGTATAGAGGGACATAATGTATGGAACAGTGTTATTGTAATCGAGAGAAGAGTGCTTGAGCGATCTGTAACCTTGGCCATGCGCCGCTTGTAACAATTTCGATTATCAATAAAAGAGCTTATTTTCATATGCCATTGTGATCTTCACTTTTCTGCAATATGTGTGCCGCTGCTTCAATATTGAATAGCTTACTTGCCCTTGTATCAAAGCTTTGGCCTTGTGCAAGCGCAATTTAGGGTTGCACGGCATCACACCCCTGCGAGGACGATCGGTTCCGTAGGGACCAAAGCGAGGACGAACGGCCCTGCGGGACCGGGACGTGACATAATGGTATCAGAGCGACTCGATTCCTTGCCCATTCCGTTGCCTCCGACTCTGAGTTGTGATTGTGTTGCAATGAACGTTCCATACAATAAGTCCATAAATATTCTCAAAGATGCGCGCAAAAGTTTTCTGGATTTGTTTTCATTGCTTGAGAAGTGATTTATGATTTCTGGATTTGCTGAGTTTTGATTAAGGAAGGTGAGGGATGAGGACTATCGCTGCTCTGTGTTATCGTGAGTTTCTCCTTGAGTTTCGAGGATGAAACTCTTTGTTGGTGGGTAAGTATGTAGTGCCCCGCTCCGCGTAGGCACTATGTACAAGTGGGATCGCCTTGCTTGCTCGAACGGAAGTCTTCTCGGAGAGTTCCCGACCGATTAATCAAAGTGAGTGGGCAGAACTGCATTCTCTGATTCTTGCACGACTGAATAATGAATCTGAGTTTTTGGAATGCTTGTTGTTAAATAAGATTATTTTATAAGAAGAAAGATAGAACCGACTCAGCATGCTAATAAGAGAACTCACATAGCTTGTCATTAAAACGAATCTGCTTGCTTGCCTAATAAGAGAACTATAAATGCTTGTCTGAAACGAGATAGAACCTTGCCATGCTAATAACAAGAGTAAAGAGGATTGCTTGCACTTATATCGTATGCTAGACTGGAATACTAGAATGCTTGTCCACAAGAGATAGAATTTGCATGCTAGAGTTATAAGAACTGTTCTTGCTTGTTACTTGTTTAAGAGTTAGCTTGCTTGAATATGTTTTATTGTTGGCTTGTGAAGAGATGGAACTTGGAGAATAGCGTGAACTTGTGAATCTAGACTAATAGCCCACCCTGAGGCTTAAAAACCTTACGGGGGAGACATGGCTATTAGGCAATGTGCATTAAGAGAGTGAGCTTTGGCTATCTGGACTTGATAGATGTGTTTGCTTGCTTGTTCTGGATTAAGTGCATAATCTTGCATCGATAGGAGCTTGCATTCTCGCATTTGGTCAGGACAACTTGTGCACAAGGATTTTCTCTCGAGCGGTTCATGGGGCACTGGGGATCGTTCGGCCCGGGAAGAGATCTAGATACCTAAGGCTTGTACGTCCTTGGGTAGCCGCGACTCGTTTATTAGTGAGATAGGCTTGTACGTCCCAACTGCTAATCCCGATGAGGGGACCATCATATAGTTAGGGCACATGCTAGGCTAGCCTTCTTGCATACCTAACTGTTTGATGCAGGGACAAACAGGAAACTAGAGAACTGTATACTTTATGTTATGCAAATTGTTGCTAACTTGTGTGTCTGCTGCAGGGATAACCGTTCGACAATGGGGTAAGAAATATGAGTTTATATATATAGCCTGCTTATTCATTTATTCTGCATCGTGATTTATCTGATAGTGACTCATGCATCAAATATCGGTTGGACAATGGCTATTAGTGCAGAGCTGAACCTCAGTCACAGCTGCTAATAGTACCAGTATGTGAGTCATTGGATTAGCTGGATTACCGCTGCCAATCCTGAGTTTCTCGGGGACAGAAATCATATAGATGTGTTGCCTCAATCGCTTGATAGAATGATAGCCTACTTGATATGCTTGCCTTGATTCGATATGATCAGTCTGTTAGATAACTTTGTCCCAAACGAGATAGATTGTGATGCACAATACATGCTGCGCACTACACGATGAGAACACTGTCCCTTAGAGTTGCTTGAATGCTTGAGTACTCGTATATGCAAAACTGGTTTCTAACTTGTGTTTTCAAAGAGATGTAATCTGACTATAGTTTCGAGCTGCATGAAAACAACTTAGGTAAAACTAGCAAGATCACTAGTAATGCAATGTTTTGCCACAAGTTTACTTAGTGTGAGTTTCAGGGGGTGTAGCTTCTGTTCAGTTGTTTATATCTCACCAGTACTTGCATAAAGTGCTGACCCACCAACAGTCTGCTTGTTCTCAGGTGCCTGTTCGTGCGAGGAAGCGATAGCCGTGCCTCATCCCAAGGAGCCGGAAATCTGGAGTCGATGCTTGGAGCCGCATCGAGTTGTGCCTGCTTTGAGCTGCTTTTTGTATAGAGGGACATAATGTATGGAACAGTGTTATTGTAATCGAGAGAAGAGTGCTTGAGCGATCTGTAACCTTGGCCATGCGCCGCTTGTAACAATTTCGATTATCAATAAAAGAGCTTATTTTCATATGCCATTGTGATCTTCACTTTTCTGCAATATGTGTGTCGCTGCTTCAATATTGAATAGCTTACTTGCCCTTGTATCAAAGCTTTGGCCTTGTGCAAGCGCACTTTAGGCTTGCACGGCATCACGCCCGTGCGAGGACGATCGGTTCCGTAGGGACCAAAGCGAGGACGAACGGCCCTGCGGGACCGGGGCGTGACAAGGGTGACCCTTGTCACACCCCGTATCTCCCGCATGCAAATCGGCCGTTCCCGCTAGGCGAGAATCACCGCGCCAGCGCTCCCGCGGAACGATCGCTTTGACCCATCCGGACGTGATGCCGCACGAGCGTGAGCCACGCCCGTGCAAGACCGTGGTCCATTGGCTGGCGGTAAGAGTTCTAAGCCACAGAATCACACAGATTGTCCAAGTGCAGCGGAGTCATGAACGCATAGGCGATCGGTAACTAGTTCACTGAGTCGACAATATAGCGAAAGCATTGAATAACACAAGTTAAAGTAAAACAAGCTCTTTTATTGATAATAACAAGTGTTACAGGCGGCGTATAACCGAGATTATAAGTCGCTCAAACCTCTCTCTCTCTGAAACAGTAAAAACGTGCCAAGTGGCTACAATTATGGAATGATTGTACAGGCGATGTTCAGGCAAGTTCCAACATTATGTCTTGTATATGTGCTTCAGTTCCGGACGCAGCGCTCCAAGGCTTCAGAGTGATCTCCTGGCCTTAGCACGCACGAAGGAGGCATCCGCACCGAACGAGGTTCTCTTGCACCCTGTAAACGAACTGGTGGATTATCAGTACATTGAATGCACTGGTGGGGAGGCTACTCGCCCGTTCGACAAATCCAAACACGTAATATAGGTTCCGTGCACCAACTATTAAGTTATCTTTCTAGTTGCCTTAGGATCAGTTTCATGCAAGGATTTGAATAGCTTAACACGTGTGGCAGTGCACCGTGCGACATGAGAGGAAACACGGCGAGACTTACCAACTTACCATTTTACCTTCCCTGTCCAAGGCAAATATTGTTAATTCAAGCACGAGCAAGTATAAACATTCAGGGGCATTCGTAATGAAAATCCAGGCAATAGCATATGCAACACGAGTATTGTTATAGCAAGATCGTTCAGGTGTTCAGTTATTCTTTCAATGCGATACAATGACTTATCTATATGAACATTGGGTCGCTGGCATAGCCATAAAGACACAGGTTAGTTTGCAACAGGTTTAAATACACACGATAAACATACGAGGCATTGCAAGCCATATACATACGATAAACACACGATGATCACTGGCTTGATGTCATAATGGACTAGTCAAGGACAAGGATAGCATGCAACGAGAACACACGATGAACACACGATAAACACGTGATGTGTTACAAGCCATCCAGTCTGCACACGATTGACTACACACGAAGTTTCGCCCGGATCGGATCGGTGCCAGTGCCCCAGCGACCGTCCGCAGAACTTATACCCTTGTGCACAAGTTATCCATGATCGAACACGATTATTAAGTTAATAATTCATGCAGTTGAGGCAACACGAGTACACGACAAGCAGTATTGCATGATTTATTTTGTTCAGTGAATGACTTTTGCCTTGATGCATTTCCCCTGGGGCGGAGATTGCCTTAGTAACCTAACGGTCCCGGATACTTGTAGGTTCATTCAGGCACGGAACGACTACTTAGTAGTCTCCCGTGTTTGGCTGAAAATAAGGCAACATACAAGCAGACAAGCATGCATTTGTATAAACACAAGTATTCACGTTAGCTCAAGGTAAGCCGAGGAGTGAGGTCGTAAGGGACTTCCCGAGCAACACGTTCTAAGATAGCATGCGAGGGTCTGAATATATATATAAGCAATATTTTATTTCCATGTTCTAGCATAAACAATACAAGTTGGGATTATTCCCTTAGCTAGATGCGTTGGATTCTTATTAGCATGTAGGGGGTGATTCACCTAGCGACTAGCATGTATCATTCCAGATTTTATGTGTGCTGGCTAAGCAAAGACAAGTTTACAGTAGCTACCCACCTTAGCAATGATTCGCCTCGGTTGAGCGATACGTCAAGCGAGCATCTGAAAGCCTAAGTCGAATTCCTGTAGGGACAAGTCTGGATATCCTTTGCCTCAAACGAATATTCTCGCCTGAGCAAAGCGGGTCGGGATATTGCACTTTCGCCGTTTAAGTCGGCAGTCCGCTAGAGCAGAACGGGGTATTACAACCCTCATGAGGATGAGCATGCCGAGGAGGCAGTTCCTGGAGGGAAGAAGGCTGTAGATATACAGCCAGCACCAGTGATTCCTTTTAGGAGGAGCGATAGAGAGCGTCGACCATCTACGAGATACTCACCGGGTGAGTATGTGCTACGGACTGACGGGAGAGAACCCGAAAGTTTCACAGATGTGGTGCCCCGTTCCCTCTGTTCGGGGAGCGCGGCTAAGAAATAATAATCGGTATCGTTTGATCGGGATAGATTGAATCAAGATCTTATCCTCTTTATGGATTTGCTTCTTCGAAATCGATTTCTATATTCAGTGGACCATGCTCCGAGGATGGACTTAGCGGCAGAGTCAAGAGGGACCTCTCCGCTGCAAGTTTTCTTACCTAGTTTTCGTTGTTGTCTTGTTGCTTTCGTGCTTTTGAGTTAGTTTTCGGATTTGCGTTTTCTTGAACGGTTTTGATGGATTTTATTGCTTTTGTTCGTTGAACTGTATTTTATTCCGAGCTTGGAAAGAGTAAAAGATGTATTGATCATCTGTTTGTGGCAATGCATGTGATCGTGCAGTAGACGTCGTGCAAGCGGAGTCTTGAAGCACCTATTTTCTTTCCTCTCTCCAACCAACTTGTGAGTGGCTATATTCGATTTAGTTGACCCTTCTTCCAAGTCTTCACATCTAAAATCTTGCCTTCTTGAATTATTCCTATTAAACGATACATTAATAACTAAAAGATGTCAAGATTTAAAGGAATAGACTTGGATAATTTGTGCTTGTCAACCAACTTGGAAACGGTTACCTTGTTGCATGTCAGTTCGCTTAGAATGTTCTTTCATAATATTTTAATTCAAGTTAGAAAGTATACTTCTTCTATAATTATGCTATATGTAGAACACACATTGCTATGCAATGAATGTATACTTCTTTCATAATTGTGCTATGTAAAGAACACACATTGCTATAGAAAAAACTGATCAGGAAGACTATGCAAAATGAATCATGCCACGCTACTTGTCTCATGCTCGTGTTGCCTTAAAATTGTATCAATTGATAACTTAGTATAGACACCATTGATCACGGACAATTGTGCATAAGGTCATAAGTTTCTGCAGACGATCGTTGGGGCACTGGCACCGATCCGATCCGGACGAAACTTCGTGTGTAGTCATCGTGTGCTGGGCGGGATGGCTTACAGCGCACCGTGTGCTCTCGTTGCATATCATCCTCGTCAATGACTAGTCTATTATGGCATCATGCTAGTGATCCCCACGTATATTTAAACAGTGCAAGCTAACTATGTCTTCGTGGCAAGAAAGGTCATGGTAAGTATTTGTGCAAGTGGTTCAGACGGGCAGGTAAAAGTCACCGAACGGTGGCATATTTATTCAGTAAATTTTCATGTCTAATACATTCTTATAAAATGAAATAAGGCAAGATAGAAAGACCAAAAATAATGTGCATACTTCATATAAACAACGTGTTGATTGGTATAGTTGGGTTAGCTCGCCTTCACCAGTACATTTTGATGTACTGACCCTCGTTGAAACAGGTTCCCTGCACCAAGGAGATCCTGCGAGAAGCTAAAGTGACTTCCCATTTCAGTCCACTAACCGGCACACCCTGATCGTGCCTTTGAAGAAACGTTTTGAAGTCCCAGGAGCTCGTGCATACATCTTATGCAGCTCCGAGGAAAGGCGATAGCTTCGCCTGAAGGTGTCTATAGTTTTAAAGTTTTAGTAAAATAATGTAATGTACAGGATGACTATCTCTTTTTGCGTCCACTTTTGTAAGCCCGTGCGGCAACTATCCGATTCGTTCAAGAGTTTGTAAAAGATGTTCATTATCAATAAAGATAACTTTTTTATGTTTCAACTTTGTGTTTCAATTATCTGTGTACTCTGAATATGTGCTAGTTATCTAAAATACCTTGACCTTGTGTGTTCCGCAATCTAAGCACGCACGGCGTCACGTTCGGGGGACGACTACCGATTCTACGAAATTGGGGCATGACAGCAGAGGCTATAGAAGACAAACACAGGCAGTAGTGGATGGAAGCCATGTAGGAGGAGATGAGTTCCTTGGAGGCCAACTCTACTTATGATCTGGTGCGGTTGCCAAAGGACAAGAGGGCTTTGAAGAATCGATGGATGTTCAGAGTGAAGCAGACAGATGATGCTACTCGCCCTCGATACAAAGTGAGGCTGGTAGTTAAAGGCTATGGTCAGCGAAAAGGCGTAGATTATGATAAGATTTTTTTGCCAGTCGTCAAGCAGTCGTCTATTCGGGTGGTGCTAGCTTTGGCAGCCAGTTTTGACTTGGAGGTCGAGCAAATGGACGTAAAGACAACATTCCTCCACGGTGATCTTGAGGAGGAGTTGTACATGGAGCAGCCAGAGGGATTCTGTGAGAAGGACAAGTCACATTTGGTCTGGCGGTTGAGGAAGAGCTTGTATGGTCTGAAACAGTCTTCGAGGCAGTGGTATAGGAAGTTCGAGTCGTTTATGGGAGAGCATGGATATGCACGGACGACATCGGATCATTGTATTTTTGTGAGGTACTTCACCGAGGATGATTTCATCATTTTGTTTCTTTATGTTGATGACATGCTGTTGGTGGGTCAGAATGCCACCAGGATAGCAGAGTTGAAGCGCCAACTGGGCGCGGCCTTCTCTATGAAGGATTTAGGTGCAGCAAAGACTATTCTTGGGATAGAGATCAGCCGAGAGAGAGTCCAAGCTGCTACACTTATCCCAAAAGAAGTACATTCACCGGGTACTTCAGCTTTTCGGGATGGACGGGTCAAAGAAAGTGAGTAACGCCCTTGCGGCTCACTTTAAGTTCACTGAGGAGCAGTATCCATCTACCGAAGACGAGAAGGAAGATATGGAGTGGGTTCCATAGGCCTCAGCTGTGGGGAGTCTTATGTATGCTATATTATGTATGAGGGCAGATATTGCTCACACAGTCGACACAGTTAGCAGGTACACTTTCAATCCTGGAAGGGTACATTGGAGTGGGGTCAAGTGGATTCTACGATATCTTCAGGGTACTGCCGATTGGAGACTTTCATTTGGTGGTGACGAACCAAAGCTGGTTAGATATACCGATGCTAATATGGCTTAAGATGTAGACACGAGACAATCGACTTCGGACTATGTGATGATGTTTGCTGGTGGAGCAGCATCATGGCAGTCGCGTTTGCAAAAGTGTGTTGCCTTGTCGACGACAGAGGCAGAATACATTGCGGCGACGGAGGCTTGCAAGAAGTTTTTGTGGATGAAGAAGCTGCTGCAAAAAATTGGGCTAAAGTAGGAGCAATATCTTTTGCTTTGCGATAGTCAGAGTGTTATTCACCTTGTAAAGAACCAGACATTTCATAGTCGGTCCAAGCACATTGTACCCGGTATCATTGGATACGGGATATGGTTGACAAGAAGGAAGCGGCGCTTGAGAAGGTTCATACAGATGACAACGGAGCAGATATGTTCACAAAGGTTCTACCAAGGGGAAAGTTTGAGTTCTGCAGGCGGATCGTCGGGATGACGACCCCCTCCACATAGTTGTGAAGGGAGAGATTTGTTGGAGTGGGTGGGGTTCCCAACCTATGTGAAAAATACCTTGGAGTAGGATTGAGTGTGTCTACATATAATAGGAATACCTCAATTTATTTGGATTGGATATTCCTAAATATAATAGGAATATCTCAAGGGATTTGGATTGGATATTCCTACATATAATAGGAATATGTCAATGGATTTGGATTTGAATTGGATATTATTATCTATAGTAGGAATGCTAGTTGTGGGTTTAAAGCTATATATAGGTATCTCCTGGCCCTAAAATATACTTCTCTCTAAAAAAAAATAGCATAGCAACAAGGAGAGAAAATTAGGCAAGAGTATCATTGCAACATTTGAGAGGAGAAAGAAGGATTGTAGGCCGTTTCGAAGAAGGAGATCAGTTTCGGGTATTTCTCGTTGTCGTTCTTCTTCGTGGTTATAATCTATTTTTTGTTCCAAAAGAGTTATGGTGATCTGTTTGGATCGGTGAGAAGTTTGTAAGGAGTCGGTGTATTTCTTATTCCATTAGTGAAGGCTTTTGAGGGTTGGACTCTGATCGTCCCGTGATTTTTTTCTGCAAGGATTTTTCACGTCAAAAATCTCTATGTCTGCGATTTTTGTTTGGCGTTTTTGGTTTGTGCGTTTTGTTCGGTTCTCTTGCAAGTACTCTCTGGTTTGGGGAACGGTTTTTGCACTTTCGTTCCCATCAAAACATTCAAACATAGTGTAAAAAAAAATAGAAAATTGTGTAAACATCCTCAATTGTCAGTCTTTCAGTACCTTTGACAACCTGTCCTATTGGAAATGTCTCCAACAACATACTTTTACCTATAATTATAAGGAAATACCAAAATCTGAGAGCCTATGTGTTGATAATATTAATGGAGTAGTTCCATATATAATTAATACATAGACTATCATATCATATGGTCAGCAAAATCTAGTCAAATTTTACTATTCTTTAGTGTTGTCCTATCTTTACACTGTGTTTGGAAACTTTGTGAGAAAATAAAATTTTGATGGAAAAAAAAATGGAGAGAAGTAAAAAAAAAAAAAAAAATCTCTGTTCGAAAAAATTATTGTACTGGTCGAACGCACTGTACCATTTCTCTCCCCAACCGTTAGATTATATAGGAATGTGTGCATGCAGACATTTCAATAATAATCTAACGGTTGCCTTGTGAAGGGTGCACTGCGTCCGAAACATCCAATAATTTTTTCTTTGTTTGGATGAACAAAAAGTAGAAAAACAAACTATTTAAAAAAATTGTTTGTTTATGAATAGAGATATAATTACTCCTTAATCTTTGGTATTCTCAAATCATAATTTATACTTATCTTTTTTATGGGTAGTTGGATAAATTCTCCTAAAGTTCTCTCTCTCTCTCTCTTTTTCTTATTTTTATTTTTCTTCTACTTTTGTGAGAATTTTTTTTTATAGTAGGACCCAAATAGATTTTTCTTTCAAATTTTTTTCTCCATTTTTCTTCTAACTTTCTAAACACCACTATTTTTCTATTTTAGGCTCTTTTTCAGTCTAACTTTCTCTTCTTTTCCATCCTTTCATTTTCCTCCTTCCCAAACCGCGCAAAGCCGGAAGTTCAGCCGGTACTCCTAAATATTGGCCAACAGTTATCACTGTTCTTATATATTCGGTGCGTCCTTTGGGAATGGGCAATGTATCTATTCTACTATATAATGCCAAAACTAGGCTTCACCGTGAAAAAATTTTGTTCCAAAAATATCCTTCATTACATTTTAATATGTATTAACGTTGATAAGGATATCTAAGTAATTAAAAACAGTAATTAAATACGTATTAAATGTATGTATGCATGCATGAGGCAACTTGGGAAATGATAGTTAATAAAACAAAGATATGCATGTATGCAAAGTAGGTAGTTTGGAGAATTACAACAAAAGTTAATAAAGAATGCATGCAAAGTAGGCACATGAACCCAAGAGATAAGAGAAACATTTTCTATTCCCGTCATTTAATTTCTCCCAACTTTCATGCTCCTGCCTATTATATTTTCACCTATAATAAAATTAAGAAATTGTCGTTTGCTCTTTTAATAAACTATTTTTTTTTTTAAGTAATATGAAATACGTGCAACGCACGTACGTATATACTAGTATATTAAAAGAGAAAAGTGGCAAATACTCACCACCAGAAGCCACTCAAGCTCCTTTGGCGGTGGTTTATTTTCTGATCAACTTGTTGATTAAAATAATCAAAGGAGAGGAAAGAGATGTTTCGGTGTTCGAGTCAGCAAAGCAAAACAAAACCGCAAGATAGTCCAGTCTCACACACTTATCACTAAAATGCCAAAAACCGGAGATTTTGATTTTTAGTACGATGTCACAGATTTAGTATTTGACTAATTTATAACTTAACCATTAACTATCCAAAATGTTCAATTTGACACTATCAACTTTAATAGATATCAATTTGATATCTCAACTATATAAAAAAATTATATTGATATCCAAAATAAATAAAAAAAAAAAAAAAATCCTAATCCCCCCACCCCTCCTCTTCTCCGACCAGCCACCGGCGAATTCCTATCAAAGTTTGGTAACTTTTTTTTCAGGATATTTTAGCACCTATCAAAGTTGAGGATGTCAAATTGAACATTTTGGACAGTGGAGAGTATCAAGTTATAATTTAGCCTTAGTATTTTTACCGAAATCTCGTTCAAACTGTTGGACTGTATCTCATTTCCGGTTGAACGCTCAAAAGAAGGTGACAATATAATTGATAATTTAGTCCCACATCGAATAGAAGGTAAAATTATGTGATGTAGATAATTGGAATTGGTTCAGGTCTTACATAAAAAAAAAAAATTAAGACATATGGGCCCAATCCAATATTGTACCTCATGAGCTAACTCCGATTCGAATCACACCGTGTTTCCAACACAAACTTTCTCATTAAGATACTAAGCAGAGTTTACGACTATTCATTGTGTGAGCAAATGAGCCTCTCACTTATTTATAAATTTTCAAGGATCTTACAAAAAATTTGATAGAAAGATTTTAGAAATTCTAGAAACTTGAAAAAGTCTTTTATTTAAATGATGGAAAGATTCAAGAATTTCTAAAAACTTGGAAAAGTCTATTGAGAGTTCAAAAGATCTCCACAGCATTCTAGATAATTATTAAAATGTTCAGCTAAATCTCTTTGGGATGTTGTCCAACATTATATCGGTGGAACGAAAAATCCCGTGCGTAAACTGCAGGTTTTTCTGAACCAAGAAACAAATTTCATGCTTTACACCTTTTCGATAATGGAGAACTAAGCAAGGTCAAGGATTAACGAAGGCAGCAATCAACAGAGGCAGAGGTTGTATGGTTCTTGACCAATTGTATGGCTCTTTCCCTGTTTTATCAGCTAAATTTCTTGGACAAGTAGATTAATTGAAAATGCTAAGTTTATAACCAAATGCTTACATCCTTCTTACAACCCCTCTCTCTTTCAATGAATGTCGACCATGCGGCAAATAGTAGGAAGGTGTTAGCAATAATTAAACATTCTTTCTGTTTCTTTCAGCAAATATGCAACTAAAATAAAAATGAGTTCAGAGTTACCGGCCTATGGGAAAGTCGTGCTGAACGTACTGTCCTAAGAGTTGATCCGAGGTCTATGTGCAGACTGTTCTCAGATGCTCCTAGTGGTAAAACCCCCAGTACTACCGGCTTCTCGTTGTCGCACACAACTTCGAGAGATGCGACTCGAACTTAGCCTTGCCCAGAACGAAACACGTAAGAGAATGGAGGTGGAACAGATGTTTGCTTTGATTTTTGGATCAAAGGAAGAGTGAACTTTGAAGG
This sequence comes from Iris macrosiphon, assembly GCA_036927795.1. Classification (NCBI taxonomy): domain Eukaryota; kingdom Viridiplantae; phylum Streptophyta; class Magnoliopsida; order Asparagales; family Iridaceae; genus Iris; species Iris macrosiphon. The sequence goes on along the minus strand of JAYESA010000017.1, from coordinate 125,680,757 downwards.
CTTTTTTCTCTCTCTCTAACTAATCAATTGAGAGGAGGGTGGTATAAATAGGTTACCAACCTCAACTAAAGGCTAAATTTGAGCCACAATTCATGAGTCACCCTCCCATTAAGGAGCCAACATGAAAAAACAAGTGGCTAGGAATAGTTCAAGAGGAAGAATGGGTTGAGAAAAAAGTGGATCAAGAGCATGTCTTTAGGAAGTTGGGTTTGCTATCTATGTGTGAGAACACACAGTCAACAATCCCTCCCCCCCCCCCAAAAAAAATAAAGTTCTGAAAACATAGGTAACAAGGAATACGAATAGAGAATTTCTGGACAAGTATATACTATGCATAGATGAGATGGACTACAGCCGTGAATCTCACGTAGTGACTATTGTCTTTGTCTGAAGAAGTGCTTGATGGACTATGCCTTGAATCAGACTTCTTAAATCAGATTCAGAGAATAGCACACATAGTACGCTAGAGGTTTTTAGGTCTATCGGGGCGGCGCTTTGATTGGCCACGCGCACTTTTCCCATATTCATGAGAGTTGTCTGGGGTCGCCCTGACCCATAGTCGTGGCCTTCACGACCTCTCATATAGGTAAGTCCTCAAGGGTTGGTGATAGGTATGAACCCTGCATATAATGCTTGGACTTATTAAGAGTTTGAAACTCATCCTGACCATATCACACCGGAACACTATCACCATAGGGATAGGATATCATTGTACAACCTCGTACAGCCACTTGGGCATTAGTTTATGAGAATTTAATCTCTGAGTCAGTGTTCCATAATAGTCACCGAAGTTCAGCTTGATTCTACCCATTGAACCGGCTTCTTGGGATCTCCAGTCAGACTCAGTTGGGTTGCCACTGCTGGTGATTTACTTATGGGCTTAACCCCATCCCCCTCGATGATTCTAGGATCAATGTCCTAGACAGACCCTTTGTCAAGTAGTCTGCAAGGTTCTTTTCTGACTTTATATAGTCAAGAACCACATATTTGCCTAATAGGCACTTGATTGACTTGAAGCGCAGCTGCAGGTGCCTGTTCATCTTAGCATTCACATAATCATATTTTAGTAGTTCTATAACAGATTTATTATCACAATTTATAGAAACAGCAGGAACAGGAATATGAGCAACAGGTATTTGCATAATCAGATTTCTAAGCCATTCAGCTTCTGTACAAGTAGTATCCAAAGCTATCATTTCAGAATCCATTGTACTCCTAGCTATGATAGTTTGTTTACATGAGCCCCAGGAGATTGCAGCTCCTCCTAAAGTAAACACATATCCAGTAGTGAATTTTACATCATGTGAGTCAGTAACCCAGTTTGCATCTGAATAACCTTCTATGATATCTGGGTGCCTAGTATAATGAAGTCTATAATCTATAGTACCCTTAAGATATCAAAATACTCTTTCTAATACTGACCAATGTGATTGGTTTGGGTTACTGGTATATCTACTCAGTCTTCCAACGGCAAATGCGATGTCAGGTCGGGTTCTATTCGTTATATACATAAGAGAACCTATCATCTGAGAGTATTTATGTTGTTCTACAGGTGAACCTTCATTCTTCTTGAGAATGATACTGCTGTCAAAAGGAGTAGGAGCAGGTTTCTTATCAAAGTACTGAAATTTTTTCAACATTTTCTCAATAGAGTGTACTAAGGATAGAGTATAACCCTCTTTGGATTTAGACACTTGCATTCCTAGAATCAGGTTGGCTTTACCTAGGTCTTTCATATCAAACTTGCTAGATAAATAATCTTTAGTATTATTTATCAACTCAAGTTTTGATCCTAAAATGAGGATGTCATCTACATACAAGCATAAAATGACACAACTTTCATCAATGTTTTTAGAGTATATACATTTGTCATACTCATTTGGCAAGAAACCAAATTCTAGAATCACTTTATCAAATTTGCTGTGTCATTGCTTGGGAGCTTGCTTTAGGCCATAAAGTGATTTTACTAATCTGCAAACTTTCTTTTCTTGACCTTTAGCAATAAAACCTTCAGGTTGTTCCATATAGATTTCTTCCTCTAGATCTCCATTCAAAAATGCTGTTTTTATATCCATTTGATGGATTAGCATGTTATGAATGGATGCTAAAGCTAGAAGTGTTCTGATAGAGGCAATCCTAGCTACAGGAGAGTAGGTATCAAAGTAATCTAATCCATTTTTCTGAGTGAAACCCTTGGCTACTAATCTAGCTTTGTATTTCTCTATAGTACCGTCAGCTCTAAGTTTTCTTTTGAAGATCCACTTACAACCTATGGGTTTACTACCTAAGGGTAGGTCTGCTAAATACCAAGTACTATTCTCCATGATGGAGTTGTACTTATTGTTGATGGCTTCTTTCCAGAAAGGTGCATCAGGAGAGGATATTGCTTCTTCGTAAGTTGTGGGATCACTCTCTATCAAATAAGTAAAGAAACCTTCCCCTAAGTTTCTTTCAATCCTTCCTCTTTTGCTTCTTCTAGGTTCTAAGTCTTGTTCAGGTTGTGAACTATATGGCTGAAAATTGGAACTAGTAGAAGGAGCAAGAAAAGAGCTGGTGGGGTTGGAGGAAATTCTATTCTTAAAAGAAAATATATTCTCAAAGTAAACTACATTTTTAGCTTCTATAATGGTATTGTTAGAGATTACATTTACTTCAGAATGAGTCACTAAAAATCTATTGGCATTACTATCTGAGGCATATCCTATAAACACAGAATCTACTGTCTTAGGTCCAATCTTTCTCTTTTTAGGTTCAGGAATTCCTACTTTTGCTAGACATCCCCACACTTTGAGATAATGGACTCTAGGAGTTCTACCTTTCCATAGTTCATAGGGAGTCTTATTCTTTGATTTACTAGGGATCCTATTTAGGATGTAGCAGGCTATTAATAAGGCTTCTCCCCATAAATTATCAGGAGCACCTGAGCTGAGAAGCATGGCATTTACCATGTCTAACAGAGTGCGATTCTTCCTTTCAGCAAATCCGTTGGATTGTGGTGAATAAGGAGCAGTCACCTCATGAATTATTCCGTGTTCTTCACAGAAGTTAGTCATATCGTTTGAGGTATACTCTCCGCCACGATCAGATCTAATGATCTTGATCTTTTTCTCTAATTGGTTCTCAACTTCAGATTTATAAACCTTGAATCTATCTAGAACTTTATCTTTGGTTTTGAGAAGGTAGGTATAGTAATACTTTGAACAATCATCTATAAAAGTGACAAATTATTTCCTACCTCCTCGGGTCAAGATTCTATTGGAATCACAAACATCACTATAAACTAGTTCTAGAAGGTCAGAATTTCTTTCTACAGATTTGAAAGGTAGTCTAGTATATTTTGCTTGAACACATATCTCACATTTGTGTTTATTATCTACAGGAGACTTGGGAATAAGATCTAAGTTCATCCTCCTTCTAAGGGAACCTAGATTCACATGACCTAGTCTATCATGCCAAACATTTGAAGATTCTATATTGGAAACAACAAGAGAATGATCCGACACTTTGTTTATAGTACTGAGAATAAAAAGACCATCCTTTACAAATCCTTTTCCAACAAAGGACTCATTCCTGGGAAATACAACTTTATTGGCTTCAATTACAATCTTGTATCCAGATGCTACAAGAAGGGATCCACTAACTAAATTTTTCCTAACTGACGGCACGTGAAGAACATCATGAAGAGGCAGAATTTTCTCTGATGTCATCTTTAGATCTATTCTCCCTTTTCCTACAATCTGCGCCGAAGAGCCATCTCCTAGGGTTATGCCTCCTCCACATGATTCCTGATAGTTTGAAAAACATGAGCGATCAAATAAAATATGAACATTAGCTCCAGAATCCAACCACCAGTCATCAGAATGGTAAGAAATATTAACTAAAGGTTGATAAGTTACAGACCTGAAGGAACTGGTAGGCCCATTCAGAATCATGTTAGCTTCTGGTTTGGATGAACCTTTCCCCTTATAAGGAGTCTTGATAGGTTCCTTCTTTCTTTGGAAACAGTTGAAGGATAGATAATTTGTTCTCCCACATACCAAACAAAATTTCTGTTGATCCTGAGTCTAACTGAAATTTCTAGGTCTATGGTTTTGCTGGTGTTGATGGTTCTGATGATGAGGGTGAAAGTTCTTCTTCTTCTTGAAGAAGTTCTTCTTGGGTTTGTGAGGATTATTAGACTTGGGTTTTCCTTGGGATGTTTCTACTAGGTTTACCTTAGCCTTAGACTCAGTCTTGGGATTAGACCTTAGCCTAATTTCTTCTTCTGTTCTAATTTTCTTTAAGACTTGAGCAAAGGTAAGGTCACCTTGTGTATGAATAAGCTCATTTTTAACATCAGACCAAGAAGGGGGGAATTTATCTATCAGGCAAGCTATCTTATATTCAGTAGAAAAGGTTGAGCCTTTGGCTTGGATATGCCTCATATATTCTTGGAATTCAGGGATCTGTTCATTCATTGGTTTATTATCTACCATAAAGTACCTATTAAATGAGGAAGAATTGAATCTTTCAATTCCGGCATCATCACAGCCATATTCATCTTCCAAAGCATCCCAAAGTTCTTTAGCGCTCTTATATTCGAAGAATATATTATAAAGAGAATCAGATAAAGCGCTTAGAATTCGATGGAAGCAATGAAAGTATATTTCCTTAGGAGTTTTTGGTTTTGAGGAGCTAGAGGGTTTAGACACTCCTACGTCAGACTCAGTGTCATCAGAATCATTTGAGATGGGTGTGGACCCATCAATTGCTGAGATCAATCCTAAAGTGGTGAGCCAAAATTTTATCTGACTCTGCCACCTCTTGAAGTGAGTGCCATCAAACTTAGCTGGCTTAGCAGTCGAAATCTCGTCTTTGCCAGTCATGGTAATTAGTAAGGCGGTCTAAAGTCTGCAAGAATAGTGTTGCTACTCAATGAGGGTGCCTGAGGCTCTAAAAATACTAGTTCAGTGATCTTGCTGATCAATCTTAATAAATCTTTGTTCTATCAAGTTTTGATTAACTTGGGTTAGCTGTACGGGCCGGTTCCCAGCTAGCGGTGGTCCGAAGACACTTAAATACCGTGTCGTTTAGTGCTGTTTACACCCGTTTGACAGAAGGACCCTTTCAGTTTGTTCCCAAGTTTATCTCTACTTTTTAGAACTTTAGATTTAAAAGAATTTGCAAGGTCAATAAACTAATTCCTTAAACTTAAAAAATATTGAATGTATCAAAAGAAAATTTAATGACACAGAAGTAAAAGTTAGGTTCTATGTTCCAACAGAATAAATAAACTATATTAAATAGAATATACTGATCAATAGTTAAAGCTGACAATGATTTATATACTCTAATTCTTAAAGCAGCAAGCAACAACAACTGTATTGATCTAAATAATGAACAAGCAGTTTTGTAAATTTGTAGCACTAAATGTTCAACAATTTTTTTTCTTTTTCTTTTTTTCTTTTTTTTTTAAAATTTAAATTTTAAATTTTTCCAACAATGAACAAAGGAACTTTAGTTAACAACACTTTGTTATGTAATAGTCTTGAAATTGTTAAGTAAGCAATTAATGCTGTTCTAACAAAATCGTTAACAGTGTATTTAAAAAAATTATCCGTGTATTAGCACTTTCCAACCAATTTGCTAAGTATTAGAAGTAACAACTTTAACACAGATACGTTAACAGTGTTAAAGATATTTGCTGATAGTGCTAAACTATTTAACAGTTAGGCCACGTTCACGATTCTCTTATGCAACACTAATATGACAGTATTCAAAAGGCAAGTTTATGGAAAATCAAACTTTGCTGACAAATAAAAATATTTTATAAATACAATCTTGAGAAAGAAGATTTGGAAACCAGTATGTTCAAAATAGGTCCACTACTTGTTTTACAACAGTGTGAAGATTTGTTAATACTAACAAATGCAATATAATGATAACAGCAAGTTGTAAAGAAACTTGTTGAACAAAATTATTTTGAACGACAGTAAACTAAACGACAAGTGCTTCACTAAGCCTCAACTCTTAGATTGTTAGCAATAATTAAACATTTTTTTATGTTTCTTTCAGCAAATATGCAACTAAAATAAAAATGAGTTCAGAGTTACCGGCCTATGGGAAAGTCGTGCTGAACGCACTGCCCTAAGAGTTGATCCGAGGTCTATGTGCAGACTGTTCTCAGATACTCCTAGTGGTAAAACCTCCAGTACTACCGGCTTCTCGTTGTGACACACAACTTCGAGAGATGCGACCCGAACTTAGCCTTGTCCAGAACGAAACACGGAAGAGAATGGAGGTGGAACAAATGTTTGCTTTGATTTTTGGATCAAAGGAAGAGTGAACTTTGAAGGCTTTTTTCTATCTCTCTAACTAATCAATTGAGAGGAGGGTGGTATAAATAGGTTACCAACCTCAACTAAAGGCTAAATTTGAGCCACAATTCATGAGTCACCCTCCCATTAAGGAGCCAACATGAAAAAACAAGTGGCTAGAAATAGTTCAAGAGGAAGAATGGGTTGAGAAAAAAGTGGATCAAGAGCATGTCTTTAGGAAGTTAGGTTTGCTATCTATGTGTGAGAACACACAATCAACAGAAGGTTGTAAGCATAGTGTTGAAAATAATTTAATTATTAAATGAATATTTGAATGGTTGTGTCTTTTTGAAAAAAAATATTGTGTCTATTTCTATTTGTGTCTCTTCGTTATTTATAAAGAGAGTCATGTTAGTACTTGGGTCACTCATTCATTCATTCATTCATTCATTCGTACATCCAAACATCAAGTCCAAGAGAGAGAGAATCATCATTACTAAGCAGTTCCTGCGGTATAAAGTGCTGCTACCGGAGGAGAAGTATCGTTGTATCCTGGGAGACTAATGTCATTAAACTGTCGCACCTGTGCGAGACGAATATTGTCTTAAAAACATTGAACCAAGTTCAAGCCTCGGTCTCGGTATCGTTTATTTACATTTTATTCTTAGTTTCTAGATTACATAGTTGGAATTTATACTAACACCTCTCTATATTTAAATTTATGTACAAGCCTCTATATTAAATTTAAATTTGCGTTATTTTATTTACACTAACATCTTTTATGTTTTATGTTTATTACAGGGACCTCCCATATTTTGAAAATAATTACACGAACATTTTTTTATGTTTTATGTTTTATTTAAGGATTATTACATTAATTATCCTTATTTCAAAAATAAAACAAACATTGAAAACATTCGTGTAATTATTTTTAAAATAAAAAAATCTGTATAATAAACATAAAATATAGAAGTGTAAATAATCTTTTTAAATTTCCTGGCCATATCAAATGAGGACTTCATGATTTTGTTATACTCAGAGCACTACTGTACTTGGGTCAGACTAGGTCAAGTGCCTTATCGTGACCAAACATCTTCCCCTTCCCTCCCCCCCCCCACCCCCACCCCCACCCCCAACACACACACACACACACACACACACACACACACACACACACACACATACTCCGCTTGTGATCAAGTTGCCATCAACCACAATCCTATTCTCGCACTCACTTTGATAGAAAGTTTGCTGCAAATGGCTGGATATGTGGTATCCTTCTTTTTCCTGCATCAATCAGTCAATTAGATAATAATAACAGAAATTTTTTTTTTGTAGAGAACTACAGTTTAACAATATTGTACTAAAAGAAAAAAGTTTCAAAAACTTGGAAATTGAGAATCCAACCTATATCCAACTATTTCACATTGCCAACGTCCTTAGTAAGGACGTCTACTCTTTTTTTTTTTACGTTTAATATATTATTTTTTTATATGGCAAAAAAATAAGAAAAAAAAGGTTGGCTAACTCCCTTACTAAGGGAGCGAGATGTTCTTTTCTCACAGAGTCCAGACAATCCGTTCTTATCAGTCATTCGTCAGAAAAACAGTAGAGAAAGAATCGGATTTTGAAATCTCACTATTGAAGGCAGAGAGAGGAAAGAGACTACTTTCTAACAACCATGGGCGTGGGCTTTTTTTCAGTTTTTTTTAAATAAAGTAATAAATTTTTAAATAATTGCAAGAAAAGGGAGGAGTTTGTTGTAATTGTAGAGAGAGTGATAACTCGCCAACTGAGTTGGCGGTGCCCAGAGTTCGAGAAGAACTCGCCAACTCAGTTGGCGGGCTCTGGATAAGCTAGCCAACTCGGTTGGCGGGCCCCTCTCCCCCCTCTCCCTCGGATTCTCTTCCTCCCTCGGAGACCCCCCTTCTCCTCGGAGACCCCCCCCCCCCTCCTCCCTTCAACTTCCCCCCTCCCCTCCCTCTAAAAGCTTCCCCTTCTCCCTATAAATAAACCCAAACTCCTCCTCCTCCTCCTCACAGCACTCCTCCTCAGAGCACTCCCCCTTCTCCCTATAATATTTTTTGTAGATGGCTAACCAAAATAACGGTCGTATTCCCGGAGGACCGACTACCGACCTTATTATTAAGCAACGTGAAGACCACGTATCTAGTCGGATATTTACTAGCGAGGTAATTTTTTAAATTATAAGTTTGCAAGTTAAGTAATTTACACACAAAATATAATGCATATATTTTTATAGTTATACGACCATGATCTTGATTTACGAACCCGGATCCATGTACATTGGCGGACCGAAAAAAATTATCGTACGTGAGAGCTAAATTCTGTCCAAAAGGCTTTGGTGGAATCCTTTGGATTCCACTATATAGATCGTGTTAGATATTTAATCCACGATCTTCATTTAGTTGTAAGTCTTGCGGAGCGTTGGTGGCCTGAACGCAACACTTTCCAACTTCCATTCGGCGAGATGACGATCACCCTATTTGATGTGACAAATATACTAGGGTTACCTATTAAATGTGACGCTATATATTTTGATCTGCACTTAAAGGGATCTGATCTGATCAGGAGGTATCTCGGTGTTACCCCTCCATCTGGTATAAAAGACGACAATTTTATAAAGTTTACATGGCTTCGTGGCAACTTCATGGACCTACATCACACTATTGACGGGGTGGTTGATGTAGATGAAATACGGGTATGTATTTTAATTAGTAAGATTTGTTTATGACTTAATTTAGTGTCTATATAACACTTAATATTTTCAGGTCATTCGTTGCACTAGACCGTATCTGCTCTGTTTATGTGGTGCAATTTTACTTTTCGATGCATCAAAAAATATGGTAAATGTGCAGCTTCTACCATTCTTGGATGATTTGACAAAACCTACTCAGCATGCATGGGGAGCTGCTACTCTAGTCTTTTTATACGCAAATTTGACAGAATTTGTGGGATTCAGTCGCAAGAGTATTTGTGGATGTATATCACTGATTCAGGTATGAATGAAAGACCTAAATTAGTTAAAGTATTTGTATACGCAAATTTTATTTGTACTAATGTCATATTTTTGTTTTATAGTTCTGGTCCTACGAGCACTTCTATATTGGTAGGCCTGTTACTAGCATTCTCAGTGATGTTGGAGTATTTCTGGTTGCTATGCGATGGTCCACAGATGTAGTGGATTATCAACACTACCAATACATTAGTGTATCACTTTATCGTAGCCAATTTGATACACTGCAGTATCATGAGATAATTTTTTAAATATCTGATAAATATGTTTAAATTATTACAGTTTTGATCGTAGATAAACATCACATTTATTTGATACAATATCATTAAATAGATTACCTGGTTACCTTACACATGTGAAGATGATGCTCCAGAAATCAAGAGGACATCATATTCGTTTACTTTACACAGATCTTATATTATATATGATCGGTTCACCATGTACCATCCGGCAGACCGTGTTCTTCGACAATTCGGGATGAGTCAAATAATTTTCGATGATCCACTGACAGTCGGTTATGAGGCAGCAAATGCAATACAACGAATCATTGGTCTCGTTGCTGACTGGAATAATCGGTTCGAGAATTATAGTATGAGGGACATGTCTTCCGGACTAAGATCTGCTGAGGAATGTAAGTTCTAAGTTACTCATTATTCGTACTGATTTAGTGTAAATAGTTTGCTAAAATTTTGTTTATATTATGCAGACATGGGTAACCTGGATTATAGGCAATGGTGGGGATGCCCTCTTATGAGCAACCGAGTATACCAATATGAGGAGCAAAGGTTCAAAAGTAGATCCGTAGATGATTCTACTCTGCGTGCTTTTGTCGATGGCATGCATGATTTGGTATAACTTCATTATACTTTAAAAATTACATATACATAGATATGATAAAAAAAATTAATTTACAAGTTTTATATTTCAGAGTGGTGTATACCAACAATATTTACAACAACCTGAGATAAATCTTCTCCCACAAAGTCGACTTCTTATGGAGGAACTTGTGACTAGTGTTGATCATCTGGGTATTGGACGGGAACCTGAAATACCTCCAATACAATCACGTCTTCCACCAGACTATCTGACCGGCTTTGTACGACAGAGACAATCTTGTCGTCATAGGAGGGATAGTACGGTTCTTCTTTGGTCGATGAATTCTGGGGTTTGATGTGGTTCTTCTTTGGTCTTCCGACTTTGCGTCTTACATCTGGTACCCCAATTCCTCCTCTAACCAAAGGAGCTTGGATCTTGTAGGGAACTGGTTGGGCGTGAGTGGGGCGTGTCGGGGTCGTTGGGCGTGAGTGGGACGTGTTGGTTGTGTGTTGTGGTTGAGTTGTGTTTAGTGTCTATATATATATATATATATATATATATATATATATATATATATATATATATATATATATATATAGACACTAAACACAACTCAACCACAACACACAACCAACACGCCCCACTTACGCCCAACGACCCCGACACGCACAAACACCTATAAATATATAAAATATAACCCGAGAATTCTAGCACACACTCTCCGATGCTAACCCAACGCGCGCACAAGCCCGAAACTAGGAAACCAAGTCGAAATGGTCGTTTGGTCATTTCGACGAACACGCGGTGTGCGGTTCGGAAAACCTTCTGAATCGGCCCAAAATTTAACCACGGATTCTAAACGATGCCTAGATCCTAAAAAAAATGCTACCGCATCGATTCTAGGCCCGTGGCAGAAACGCGCACGCACTTAGAATCGGCGATGACGAAAACCCCAAATTCGCCCGAAATGCCCGTTTCTCCGCGATACGACTTTCCGTGTCCGAACGGAGACACACTCTCACCCTCAAGACACCCGACAACGTCTATCTAGGTCCGTCTAACCTAGGACATCACCCAAAATTGGGCCAAATTCGGATTCCATCCGAAATTGACACAAAATCTAGTGTCAAAGTCTCTAAACTCACCCAAACTCGTTCCAACTTCCTCCCACGGGTAGGCTTAGGGTCTAGGAAGGTTCTAAACTACTAATTACACTACATTAGAATAATTAGCAAGAAGAAAGTTAGGGTTTACCTCTTGGGAGTTGAAATCCCAAGGCCAAAGTCTCCAATCCACTAGAAATCACCTTCCTCAAGCTCCAAGCCTCCAAATCTAGCCTCCACACTATGTCTAGGCTCCACACACCTAGGTTAGGGAAAATGCAAGGTTAGGGTTCACATAAAGAAGAAGGAATGGAAGAAAGAAGGAAGAAAAATGAAGAAGAACTTACTTGGAAGAGGAAGGAAGAAGAAAGAAGTAGTGGGGAAGAAGAAGAAGTGAAGAAGAAGGAGAATATGAAGAGAGGGCTGCTGTGCTTGCTGGTTCACGGGTGGGGGCTGCTGGTTAGGGGCCGGCCACTCCTAATAAGGGTTCACTAATTCTCCAAATGACCAAAATATCCTCCTAACTTGGGTTTTGGGTTTCGGAGTTCCAAAAGTACTCAAACTAACTCTAAATATCTCCAACTAACCCACTAAATATATAATAAATATTTTTAAGCCCCAAAATAATCTTCACAAGGGTGTTGGTCGGGTCGGACATGGGTCCACTAGGGTCTGACATGGGTCCAGGCTAGCCAAAACCCTAAAACAATCAATTAAAAATAATACAATCACTATTTAAATATAAATATAATTAATTAAATATAAATCATAATTTACCAAATAAAAATAAAAATAAAAATCCTATTTTCTAGAATTGGGTAGTGACAAGCCTACCCTCCTTAAAATAAATTCGTCCTCGAAATTAAAAGACGAAACTATGACAGGAATGCAAGAAAAGAACCATACCTCAGGGCTCGAAAAGATAGGGGTATCGCTCGCGCATTTCATCCTCCCTCTTCCAAGTAGACTCACCTGGAGAGTGATGCCTCCACGCTACGCGAACCAAGGGAATAGTCTGGTTCCTCAGCACCTTCTCCCGCCAATCCAGAATCTCCACCGGCTGCTCTGGATAGCTAAGAGTAGGGCCCACCACGATCTCTGAGTGATCCAATACGTGTCTGGGATCCGCCACGTACCATCTCAACTGCGACACGTGGAACACATCATGAACTCCCTCCAGCGTAGGCGGCAACTCAAGCCTATATGCCACGGCACCGACCCTCTCAAGGATACGGAAGGGTCCGACGAAACGTGGGCTAAGCTTTCCGCCTCCACCGAAGCGAATAGTGCCCCGCGTCAGAGAAATCCTCAGGAACACCAGATCTCCAACCTAGCACAAACAAGGTCTCTGCACTTAGTCTAAAACAAGCAATCACAAGCAAACACAAGAACAAAATCTAGATTATAGGCAATACCTTGAACTCCAAAGGTCTCCGGTGGCTATCGGCCCAATGCCGCTGCCTGTCCTACGCCACCCGAAGTCTATCTCTAATGAGCTTGACCTTCTCCGCTGCATCAACCACCATCTCCGGGCCAAGCAAAGCTCTCTCACCTACATTATCCCATGATAACGGAGTGCGACACCTCCGTCCATACAACGCCTCAAAAGGTGACATCTCGATACTGGCTTGGTAGCTGTTTTTGTAAGTAAACTCTACCAAGTGCAAGTGATCCTCCCAAAAGCCTCTGAAATCCAAAACACAAGTGCGAAGCATATCCTCAAGCGTCTGAATGGTCCTCTCTGACTGACCATCTGTCTGTGGGTGATACGCACTACTAAACTTGAGCTGGGTGCCCAAGCTAGCCTGCAGACTCCTCTAGAAATACGAAGTAAAGCGACTGTCCAGATCTGATACTATGCTCACAGGAACTCCATGCAGTCTGACTATCTGGCGCACATACATCTCTGCTAGTCTCTCTGTAGATGTACCCACTTTGAATGGTAGAAAGTGGGCCGATTTGGTCAACCTGTCCACGATGACCCAAATCGCATCCATCCCGCCTGGGGAACGGGGAAGTCCAGAAACAAAATCCATGGTCACATACTCCCATTTCTACTCCGGAATGGGTAACGGCTGGAGCAAACCTCCTGGCCTCTGTGTCACGCCCCAGTCCCAAAATACCGAGGGACTAGACACGTGGCAATGGCCAGCAGTACGCACCGATGGACCAACTCACTATAATGGATCCATCAGGGCATACTTAAGCTGTAAAACAAGTCTACGACAATCATGGCACAACTAATCTCATCCACACAAGATATAAAATATGATCCACAGAATAAATAAGGAATGTAAATCATCAGCTAGTCTCACCAAGTACTTCGGGGAACAACCCGATAAACATCTAGTACAATGGTTCAAATGACCAGAAAGTAAAAGACTGAAATAAATAATAAAAGCTGAGCATGAACATGGATGCTCAAGAGAAGTCTTCAGCTAAGACCTCGTCCTCGGATGGTGGTACAGCTCTTGGATCAGCTCCTGCTCCGGTCCCGTAACCTCGGGATAAACCTCGTCTGCAAAATCTGGGGACAAAATCCGGATCCAGGTCCTCAGGGGACATAGCAAGGTACAAGATAATACAAGCCAAATATAAGCAGTGCAGTGCAGCAAATAAATAACTAAATGAAGCAACAGGGTAAATATGTAACCATCTAAGTGAAATGCAAGTGAGAGCCGCACGAATACTCAGGCTGAGACCACTACAAGCTCTGTGTCTGGGAGCCGGTAGCAGCAATAACTATGTGTTTACTATGTGTTTACTATGTTTTATATATATATAATCAGCCTGTAGCCTGTGTGTCTCTCCCCACCCAATGTAACCACGCATATCATGTCCATAACGTCTCATGTCCATGGCAAGCGCGATCATAGCTAAATGTAACAAGTCATAATGTATATAGAATATAAAATCTCTGTCAAGTCCTGCATCCTATACAGGATCACCACGAATATCTCGGGAAAATCCTGTCTCATGAGTAGTGTCAAGTGTCCTGGGTCGTAAGGTACTTGATAAGACAAGTACGAGAATATAAAGTGTCACGGATGTCCATCTCTAGATGACCGTACCCAACTCTGCGTACAGTGTTGGCACCCGACTGATAATCGGACGCTAAGTACGTCACACGGTCCTAGGTTGAGCATGCACAGCAATATATACAAAGCAAGGAAAATAAATAACTAAGCTGCAGAGTTTGGCAAGGTACACTTGCCTGGGGTCCTGGATCCAACTGTAGCTCTGATCTCAGTGTGGTCTGCCGGTACTACTCCGGTTGCTTTGTGGGCTTTGAAGAGGGCATCCTGGTGAATGTAGTGAGCCCACATATCTTACCCTATCACCTTCTTTGAATGTGTAGGACTTCGACGATGCGGTTGATGCCTCCTGCTTTGGCAATTGCTAACGATATCTGGAATACAGCCGGCTATATCACAAGCAGAAGACGATATAGATCTTTCTAATCCTTTCTGAACCTCCTCAGCGTTAGACGCTGGAGAAGGAAATGCCGGTGGATCCTTCCTCGGATTTGATAGAGAAGCCAGTATCGATGCCCCGGTAAAAGCTGATGAGTCACCCGATCTTGTTCCAATTTGAATCCCTTTGACAAGGGCATCATTAGCATCAGGAAGACCAAGCGTGACAGGCTTCACTGGTATTTTTAACTTATCATTGACAAACTTCTGAAAAATATAAGCATATTTCCCGGGAGAATTGAAAACCACCTCATCACCTCCAGAGAGGATAAATTTAGAATTTCTCTGTAAAGTCTTTCCATTTAGTAGTACAACACCTTTGCTTCCCATGATTTCAAGTGTAGCAACAAATGCACCTCCATGCTCAGTGCGCTTTACTTTGCAGAGTGTTGGGCTAACAGAAGTACCCTTCAATATTAAGCTGCACTTTTCACTTTGACCGATAGTGAAAATAGGACCAACGATATTGACGTGAGGGTTCTGTGAACACTGAGACAAGAGCTTAGCCCAAGTAACCTTCGGCTGAGCTTCACCGCTCGGGTTCGCCGCCGAATTCTTCTCCGGCTGCTGCGCCTCCGGCGGAGAGCGTCCATCGGAAGCAGTCGGCAAGCCGGTGTCCTCCTCCACGCGTTTCTCCGCTACGGCGGCCGAATCGGCAGAGACCGGCGCCGGCTCCGCCGATTTGGACTGATCTTGCTCGTCCTTCGAGCGCTTGCGCTGGGAACAAGGGGACGGATGAGAGAGGGAGCGCTTCGAAGAGGAAGACGAAACGGAGCTCCTTCTCGTTTCCACCATGGCTACTTCTTCTTCTCTATGTTCTTTGCCAAGAACGGAAAGAGAGGGTGGAAGGGGGTGACCTTGGTCGGCGGAGGGAGCGGCCAGGGTTAGGGTTAGGGTTAGGTTTAGGAATAAGGGATTTGGGGATTAGGGTCTTTAGAATTTGTTTTCTATTTTCTTTCTTTTTTAATTGTGGAGAAAACTTTAGGAAATTAGGTATTTATACATGCAGAATTTTGGAATAGGATTTGACCTAGGATTCGGGCTTGGTCAACGCTCCTTGGGCTGGGCTTCGGCTCTCATGGGGATGTCGGGCGGTGGCACGGGTTAAATTCGGTTTAAATTCTAAATTGGTTTCTATGGCTTTAAAAGTCATTCCGGAGTCCAATAAATTCACCGAAAATTATCCTATGTCCGGTTTCCCATTTTACACCATAAAATATTATTTCCATAATATTTTAATATGAATTAACCGCAATTAAAAATCCTTTAATTACCAACGCCTAGGTTTTAATTACCGAAAAATTCCGGGAAATTGCAAATTAAAATTCCGAAAATCAGGGGGCTTACAATCTACCCAACTTATAAAAATTTCGTCCTCGAAATTAAATTAGGGTAGGGCTCTCTTTGTCAAGTCTCACTTGATTACAGTCTAAGAATTTCTCTCAAGTGAGCATTACTGTCTCTACCCAACTTAGAATTTACCCATCTATTATCTAAGACTATTCATCTAATAAATCTATGCCCCAACTCATTTAATCATGTTATTGAATCCTCAAGTCTTTAACACCAACCATATCACCTATGATATTCCCTTAATCATATATAAAAGGGTCATCAATAATGTGACCGGCCTGTGGGGTATATCTAGTACTGTCTATATATCAAACTTATACCAAGCACGAGGTTTCGTCCTTCCGAAATAAGGGAAGACGAAGATCAATAATAAAGAGTTCAAGGGAGAGGTAATAGAATAGAAGTATCGGGATCAAGGCGTTTAAAGAATTCAAATGGGAATGGTCAAGTTGTTGTGGATTGAAATCCTATTCTGGTAATCCTTTGTTCGCATGCTCGTATTAGTACAGTTGTGTAACTGATATGATATGCTCAGACATATCTAGAGGGCAATTATAATAGTCACTATATAACTCAATCTACGTAAAGTAGTCGTGCGAAGAGCGAACCAAAATGCACTAAGGTTGATCAGACCGTAATACACTGATTCTGAATAGACAATTGTATTAGTGTACATGTCCACTAACACATATGTCATGAACAAGCTCGATAAAGAATAAGCTTGCAAAACTAGGCTATATTAGCAGCATAAGTCAAGGTAGTACAACAAAAAGGGAAGTACGCTAGATGATGATGAAAGGAGGTACAACTTGATTCAAGTTCACAAGACAACACAAAATAAGCACAATAACAAAAGACTCTATAATCTCTACAGTTATCATATTAATTCCTTGTCTAAGTCGATAGTCGACAAAGTAGGGGTGTGAGCCTCTAAGTTCTATATTCTGAATAAACCCTATCATCTTATGTTAGCATACAATTAATGCCATTCAGTTACACTTCATCAATGGATCACAAGGGCTATATGATACTAGGTGGTGAGGTATACTACCCAACTTATAAGAATTAAACTAATACAGTGACAGTCTTAAGAGGGTCCTACACAATAACCTTGCACATGTAAATAAAACAGAAACTCTTATTAGGGTCTCCTATGGTATCACGTAAGTAATGGTCATCTTAAGTCTTAATCATAGTGCTCATAGGTCATGTGTCGATAGCGAGAATGGACATGTTACTAGTCTCAAGGGAAAGGGAAGGTAACTTGTATCGAGGTGGGGGTACAACTTACGCGATTTAATGCTAAGGGATAATCATCGGGTCACCATCTACAAGATTAACTCAAACTTATCAACTCTAACTACTAGGCACCAATTTTCAAATTCAAGACTACAGCTATAACCCTAGCAAACTATGGGTCCTTAACAAGGAATAAAATTACTTGGCCTACTATCAGAAGTGTCAGGTGGCACGAGTTGAAAGATGAAGAGAAGAAACGTAATTAGCCGTCGCAAAATAGCGAGCGCTATGGTCGCAGGAAAACAATATATAAAATAAAGATAGAGGGCTCTAGATAGCATCATGGTTCTCTAAGGGGAGTGGGGTGTTAGTTGCTATGTTTGAGGTATGATTAGAAAAATATTCTATGCATTGCTCTAGGCTTTCTAAGGTACTGTCTGCCTATCTCAAGACAAGAATATAAATTTATAGTTCTCCAATACTTATCTAACTACGAAGGTTAGGTTCCTCAATACTAGGGTCAAACATTTTGGTAAAACTTCTAACTAACTCTAGTAGTGTCTATACTACTCTCAAGTCTTCATAATACATCAGGGGATAATGGTAAACCAATTCTAGGGATAAGAAATTCTAGGGTTCGCTAGATAATCTAAACTTAGTGGGGTGTCAACACTCTAGTGGTACTCTTAATAGGAAGGTTACCTTACTTATCATCTAACAACATGAACTTATATATTCTAAGAGAGGCTATACTCAAGAAACTAATAGGGGAGCACATGAATCAAGCAGGATACAACTTATCCGAATGGAATGAATTTGAAGGAGGATGAGTCATAGTCAGTGTGGATGAGATCCTATACTCTAATCCTAGTGGCAGGCTTGCTCGGTCCCTAAGTTGAAACCGAACAATTTAGTCGTAGACCTGCATGGGCCACCACAAAAACCATGTCACGCCCCAGTCCCAAAATACCGAGGGACTAGACACGTGGCAATGGCCAGCAGTACGCACCGATGGACCAACTCACTATAATGGATCCATCAGGGCATACTTAAGCTGTAAAACAAGTCTACGACAATCATGGCACAACTAATCTCATCCACACAAGATATAAAATATGATCTACAGAATAAATAAGGAATGTAAATCATCAGCTAGTCTCACCAAGTACTTCGGGGAATAACCCGATAAACATCTAGTACAATGGTTCAAATGACCAGAAAGTAAAAGACTGAAATAAATAATAAAAGATGAGCATGAACATGGAGGCTCAAGAGAAGTCTTCAGCTAAGACCTCGTCTTCGGATGGTGGTACAGCTCCTGGATCAGCTCCTGCTCCGGTCCCGTAACCTCGGGATAAACCTCGTCTGCAAAATCTGGGGACAAAATCCGGATCCAGGTCCTCAGGGGACATAGCAAGGTACAAGATAATACAAGCCAAATATAAGCAGTGCAGTGCAGCAAATAAATAACTAAATGAAGCAACAGGGTAAATATGTAACCATCTAAGTGAAATGCAAGTGAGAGCCGCACGAATACTCAGGCTGAGACCACTACAAGCTCTGTGTCTGGGAGCCGGTAGCAGCAATAACTATGTGTTTACTATGTGTTTACTATGTTTTATATATATATAATCAGCCTGTAGCCTGTGTGTCTCTCCCCACCCAATGTAACCACGCATATCATGTCCATAACGTCTCATGTCCATGGCAAGCGTGATCATAGCTAAATGCAACAAGTCATAATGTATATAGAATATAAAATCTCTGTCAAGTCCTGCATCCTATACAGGATCACCACGAATATCTCTGGAAAATCCTGTCTCATGAGTAGTGTCAAGTGTCCTGGGTCGTAAGGTACTTGATAAGACAAGTACGAGAATATAAAGTGTCACGGATGTCCATCTCTAGATGACCGTACCCAACTCTGCGTACAGTGTTGGCACCCGACTGATAATCGGACGCTAAGTACGTCACACGGTCCTAGGTTGAGCATGCACAGTAATATATACAAAGCAAGGAAAATAAATAACTAAGCTGCAGAGTTTGGCAAGGTACACTTGCCTGGGGTCCTGGATCCAACTGTAGCTCTGATCTCAGTGTGGTCTGCCGGTACTACTCCGGTTGCTTTGTGGGCTTTGAAGAGGGCATCCTGGTGAATGTAGTGAGCCCACATATCTTACCCTATCACCTTCTTTGAATGTGTAGGACTTCGACGATGCAGTTGATGCCTCCTGCTTTGGCAATTGCTAACGATATCTGGAATACAGCCGGCTATATCACAAGCAGAAGACGATATAGATCTTTCTAATCCTTTCTGAACCTCCTCAGCGTTAGACGCTGGAGAAGGAAATGCCGGTGGATCCTTCCTCGGATTTGATAGAGAAGCCAGTATCGATGCCCCGGTAAAAGCTGATGAGTCACCCGATCTTGTTCCAATTTGAATCCCTTTGACAAGGGCATCATTAGCATCAGGAAGACCAAGCGTGACAGGCTTCACTGGTATTTTTAACTTATCATTGACAAGCTTCTGAAAAATATAAGCATATTTCCCGGGAGAATTGAAAACCACCTCATCACCTCCAGAGAGGATAAATTTAGAATTTCTCTGTAAAGTCTTTCCATTTAGTAGTACAACACCTTTGCTTCCCATGATTTCAAGTGTAGCAACAAATGCACCTCCATGCTCAGTGCGCTTTACTTTGTAGAGTGTTGGGCTAACAGAAGTACCCTTCAATATTAAGCTGCACTTTTTACTTTGACCGATAGTGAAAATAGGGCCAACGATATTGACGTGAGGGTTCTGTGAACACTGAGACAAGAGCTTAGCCCAAGTAACCTTCGGCTGAGCTTCACCGCTCGGGTTCGCCGCCGAATTCTTCTCCGGCTGCTGCGCCTCCGGCGGAGAGCGTCCATCGGAAGCAGTCGGCAAGCCGGTGTCCTCCTCCACGCGTTTCTCCGCTACGGCGGCCGGATCGACAGAGACCGACGCCGGCTCCGCCGATTTGGACTGATCTTGCTCGTCCTTCGAGCGCTTGCGCTGGGAACAAGGGGACGGATGAGAGAGGGAGCGCTTCGAAGAGGAAGACGAAACGGAGCTCCTTCTCGTTTCCACCATGGCTACTTCTTCTTCTCTATGTTCTTTGCCAAGAACGGAAAGAGAGGGTGGAAGGGGGTGACCTTGGTCGGCGGAGGGAGCGGCCAGGGTTAGGGTTAGGGTTAGGTTTAGGAATAAGGGATTTGGGGATTAGGGTCTTTAGAATTTGTTTTCTATTTTCTTTCTTTTTTAATTGTGGAGAAAACTTTAGGAAATTAGGTATTTATACATGCAGAATTTTGGAATAGGATTTGACCTAGGATTCGGGCTGGGTCAACGCTCCTTGGGCTGGGCTTCGGCTCTCATGGGGATGTCGGGCGGTGGCACGGGTTAAATTCGGTTTAAATTCTAAATTGGTTTCTATGGCTTTAAAAGTCATTCCGGAGTCCAATAAATTCACCGAAAATTACCCTATGTCCGGTTTCCCATTTTACACCATAAAATATTATTTTTATAATATTTTAATATGAATTAATCGCAATTAAAAATCCTTTAATTACCAATGCCTAGGTTTTAATTACCGAAAAATTCTGGGAAATTGCAAATTAAAATTCCGAAAATCAGGGGGCTTACACTCTGCCTCTCCGCCTTCACTTGCTGGCACACTAAGCATCGGGATACGAAGCGTGCTACCTCCCGCTTCATCCCATACCACCATACATGTTGTCTCAGTACTCTATGCATCCAGGTGCCAACAAGATGTATAGAGTACTGAGATCGATGCACCTCCTGAAGAACCTCCTCGCGCAACGACCCACTCGGCACACACAACCTGGTACCGTGCCGCAATGAACCATCATCAGCAATGGTGAAGTCATCTGATAAACCAATCTGAACCTGCGCCCTGATGCTCCTCAGGGACTCATCCTCAAACTGTGTAGCCCTGATCCGGTCTACCAACTCTGACTGAATCTGCAGTCCCCACATCTGTATCTCAACTCCAGGCACTATCACCTCAATGCCCAAGCTCTCTAGATTTGCCAGAAGATAACGATCTGTAGTCAGGCACATAGCTACCGGATACCTGCTCAACGCATCCGCAACTATGTTCGCCATCCCTGGATGGTACTGCAACAATATGTCGAAGTCTTTCATCAACTCCAACCATCTCCTCTGCCTCATGTTCAGCTCTTTTTGGGTAAACACATACGTTAAGCTCTTGTGGTCTGTGAAGATCTCCACACGCTCTCCGTATAAATAGTGTTTCCACAACTTCAGAGCAAAGATGACCGCTGCCAACTCCAAATCGTGGGTAGGGTAGTTCTTCTCATGAGGACGTAATTGCCTGGAAGTATAGGCAATCACCCTCCCATTCTGCTGCAACACACAACCCAATCCCTTCCCTGATGCATCACTACAGATAGTGAAACCTCCAGAACCTGATGGCAATGTCAACACTGGAGCTGTCGTCAACCTCCTCTTCAGCTCATCAAAGGCGATCTGGCACTCCTCTGACCAAACAAACTCCACGTCCTTCCGAGTCAGCCTGGACAACGGCTCTGTAATCCGAAAAAAATCCTGAACAAATCTCCTGTAGTAACCTGCCAGTCCCAGGAAACTCCTGACCTCGGCTACTGAACTCGGAGCACTCCATGCCTCAACTGCCATGATCTTTCTCGGATCCACCAAGATACCCTCTCCAGTCACCACATGAACAAGGAATTCCACCTTGTCAAGGAAGAACTCACACTTCGAGAGCTTTCCATAAAGCTTCTCCTTCCTGAGAGTCTCCAGCACTATCCTCAGATGCTCCTCATGCTCCTCTGGGGTCTTCGAATACACCAAGATATCATCTATAAACACCACCACAAATCTGTCCAGATGTTGATGGAACACCTTGTTCATCAGATTCATGAACACTGCCGGAGCATTAGTCAACCCAAACGTCATCACCAAGAACTCATACTGTCCATACCTGATCCGAAAAGCTGTTTTCGGAATATCCTCCTTTCTGACCTTCACCTGGTGGTAGCCTGTCCTCAGATCAATCCTGGAAAACACCCTCGCTCCGCTCAACTGGTCAAAAAGATCATCAATACGCGGCAGCGGTACTTATTCTTGATTGTGAGGTTGTTCAGAGCCCTGTAGTCGACACACATCCGTATCGACCCATCCTTCTTCGGCACAAAAAGTACCGGAGCACCCCACGGAGAAGAACTAGATCTGATAAATCCCTTGTCCTGAAGCTCATCCACCTGCTTCTTCAACTCTATCAGCTCACTGTTGCTGACTCTATAGACGTGCTGGGATATCGGCTCCGCGTCTGGCACCAAGTCTATAGAGAACTCCACATCTCTGTCCGGAGGTAACCCTGGCAACTCCTCCGAAAAGACATCCATGTACTCCTCTATCAGTGGATGTAGCAACCTCGGCTCTACCACCAGGGCTCCGCAGAAGACTCCCTCGGTCTGCTCCGCTGCTCCTCTGGCAAACTGAAACTCTGGCTCACCTGGCGGACTAAACAAAACTCTGCCTCCACGACAATCTATACTAGCACAATGCATACTCAACCAATCCATCCCGAGTACAATATCGTAGCTCGGAAGTGGCATTACGAGTAGGCACACACTCTGTCACGACCCGCACACGGAAATTCGGGCACGAGTGCGTGGGTACGTCCAGCCTACGCCGCAGAATCGGCGGTAGTACGCTGTCTAGGTCAAATCCAGATTTACTAACTAGCTCATTCACAACGACATGGGCAAGATAATAAGGGGAAATGAAACTTAAGATTTGCAACTGAAAATAAATGTAACAACAGATTCAAATATTTTAATACAGGAATTCAAGGTGAAATCGGGGACAAACCCGATAAATAAGATGAAAGGAAATAAACAACTAATGCTAACTACTCTGCAGGAGTAGTCTCCTGGGTGGGAACCGGCTCTGCAACTGTATCACCTGCTGGCTCATAGGGTCCATAATAGATGGGGGCAAGGTTCTCCTCATCGCCTAAACAACAGATCCAGTCAGGAAAGGAGCAAAGTACACAGTGCACAACAAGATTAAACTAAATATTGTATGACAATTAAATATTGGATATCATGTTGAGAAACAACATTAGCAGAACATTATTATCTCAGAGTTAGTTGTAAATAGGAATATGAGAAACAGAAATAAATGAAACAGGAAATGGAACTACAATAGCCAGCAAGAAATATGACACGACCAGAACTATCTGTGTGAACTTGTGTTTGTTTTTAGAATACTTAGTTGGCATGTAGGGGTTTATAAGGCTAATCTGGCCGTCATAAACGGCTATTAGACAATACAATCGAGATCCGGCTGATGGACAGTCGTGTACCAACAGCTATTAGACAATCCAGGGGAAAGGGTAAACTACATGCCTCCTTAGTATTCTCCCACCCGACATAAAAAACAAGACAGGAACTACCAATATTCAAGACATGAAATTCAATATTTCTAACACTAGGTGTAAACATCAAGGGTACATGTATAGCAGGGAATTAATTATCACAATATATAAAGATTAACTTGAAGTGCAGGTACTTGCCTGTTGTTTGGATCTTGATTAAATTAGTTCTTGGGAGAAAAGTCCAGAGATGAGTCCAAAAGCTGAAATAGACATTACCATCATGCTCAGAAGGTGTCAAATAGCTAAAAACGCCTGTCCTTGGGTCCAATTTGGAGACAAGGGCAAAAACGACAGTTTCGGGTCAAAACGGGGTCCGCCGTTGGGCCCGCTTTTCACCGAAAAATGTGTCCGGGTCAAAAGTCTCCAAATTCACCAAACTTAGTGTCAACAGGTCAGGAACGCTGATACGAACCCAACGGAACTTCCAGATTCGAATTCCGATAAGCCGATCACAAAATCGCCCGTCGAGCGGGGCCTGTGGGGCCCACGACACGCGATTTCGTCAACGTTCTCATAATCGAACCAAACTTGACCCACAGGACCAGCGTATCGCTACGAGTCCGATGGCGCAAGTTTTGTCTCGATCTGACGAGTGTGCACGAAGTTAGGGTGAATTGCCGAAAGGCGGATACGGGGCGATGTCCGCGGATACGCGTTGATTCCGGTGTGCACGCACACCCGAATCAGCTTCCACGAAGACTCACACGTCCGTATCGATGATGCGCACGTATCTGTGAAGACCGCACGCGACCAAGTCGTCCCGTTTGGCGGGACGTACTCGGTTCCGGGGTGAAACAGGGTCTGGTTTTTCCTGTTTTTGGATCGCGGTGTGCGATCACCACAGGACGCGGTGTCCCGAACAGTTTGTTCGGACACCGAGAGGGTCATACAGGCTTCACAACGCAATTTGCGGAATTGAAAATGGAGCTACGAGGCGAAAGTTACACGTACCTGAAGGGGACCTGAAAATCGAGTCTGGATCGTGTCCGACACGTGTCCGACACGTGTCCAATGAATTGGGAAAAAATTAGGGTTTAGGGTTCAGGGGAAATCCGGCGAGGGGAGCGGCGGTCCGGCCGGAGGGGGCGGCGCCGCTGCGGGGGAGGCCGGCCGGGGGCTGGCGGCTGCGTCGTCTGCCGGCGGAGGCGCTGGCGGCTCGTCGGCTGCCGGCGGAGCTGCTGGGAAGAAGAGAAGGAGCAGGGGAGAAGGGGACGGCGGCTCACGGCGGCTGGCGGCTTCGCGGGGGTGGCGCCGGAGCGGGACGGCGATGGCGGAGGAACGGCGAGTGGTCGGGGACGCCGGAGGCGGCGGAGCAGCGCGGTGGAGGGTGTGGTCGGAGAGGGAAAATTAGGGCTTTATATAGGCAGCGGGCGGTGGGGGTCGGCCGGCCGAGGCGGAGTGGAGGTCGGCGGCAGGTGCGGGGATGCGTGGCCGCGGGCAGCGCCGGGAGACGCGGGCGGCGAGGGGTGGTCGACGGAGAAAGCGGTGCCGGAGCGGGTCGCGCGGGGGCTGGGGGAGAAGCGGGTCTGCGGCGGGTTAGCGGTGCGGGTCGGGTTCGGCAGACCCGACCCGACCCGGTAAGGATTCGGGCCGCGGGCTGAAATGGTTGGGCCGGACTGGTCTAGTAATAAATAATAATAATAATAATAATAATTAGTTAATTAAATAAATAATTAGTTTAAATAGTTTTTAGGTATTTAAAAATAGGTCCGGGGTCCAAAAAAATTCCAGAAAAATTGCCCTAAGTCCAGTTTTTCATTTTACACCCAAAAATATTATTTTCATAATATTTTAATGTTATTTATTATCAATTAAAAATTATGTAATAATTTAAAATCCTGATTTTAATTTCAGAAAATTCCCAGAAAATTGTGAAAAATCCCAATTTTAATATTTTTGAAAAATCAGGGGCTTACAACCTACCCAACTTATAAAAATTTCGTCCTCGAAATTTAAATTATGGCAGGGTTCTCTCTGTCCAAACTCACTTGGTCACAGTATAACGGGTTTCTCTTAGGTGAACATTGCGGTCGCTACCCAACTTAGAATTTTACCCATATCCTTGAAGGCTGTACAATTAGTAAAGCTAGGTCCCAACTTAATAAATTATGGTATTGAATCCTTAAGTCTGCAACACAAAACACAGCACCTAGGGTCTTGTCTTAGTCATAAAGGGTTATCATCAATTCGACCGGTCTGAGGGGTATGTCTAGCACTACAAATCAACTTATACCAACCACAGGTTTTTGTCTTTCCGAAACGAGGAAAGACGAGGATCAATAATAAAGAGTTTAAGGGCGAGGTGGTAGAACAGAGGTATAGGGATCAAGGCGTTTTTCAGGAATTCTAATGGGAATTGTCAGGCGGTTAGGGATCGAGGTTCTATTCTGGTAATGCTGAAACGATGTGCTCGGACGTATTTAGGGGGCAAGTAGACTAGTCGACTATACCTCAATCCACATAAGTAGTCATGCGAAGTACGAATCAAAATGCACTAGGGTTGATCAGACCGTAGTACACTGATTCTGAGTAGACACTTGTATTAGTGGGGTTGATCAGGCCTCAATAATACATGTGTCATGAACAAGCCCGATAAAGGGTAAGCTTGCAAAACTAGGCTATAAAATAGCAGCATAAGTCAAGTTCGGCAAAATTAAGTGCGCTAGATAATGATGAAAAGGAGGTGCAAATTATTGAAGTTCACAAAATAACACAAAATAAGCACAATAAAGAAAAAAAAAACAACCTCAAAAAAACTCTACAGTTATCAAAATTAAAAAAAAGCATACTAGGTTATTTAGCAAGTTCAAAAATTACTAGGTTGGGGCTGAGGTCACGAACCAATAGGCACGAGCTAATTAATACTAGAAAAATGATATCTACGAATCACTTACGCGCATTAGCTGCTTCCAGAGTTTGCGCGTTCTTCCCGGTCATTACGTAAGCCTGTCCGCGTCCTTGAGCAGTGGGGCAGTCCCTCACTCGATGTTCTGCTGAGCCACAAAGTAGACAAACACCTAGCCTCTTTCTGCAAACTTGCCAAGTATGGCCTGGTCTATGACAATAGTTACAAGCAGCAGCTTGTTGGTTGTCCCTGGGCCTGGTGTTGGGGTGCTGGAGCTCGAGGGAGAGGACGCTGAGCTTGTTGCGGGGCCCTCTGCTGTTGTTGTTGTTGAAAAGGGCGTTTGTTGGGTCCCGCATTTCCGGTATCTCTTTCTCGCTTTAGCTTATGCCCCATGTCTCTCTCAACGCCTTGTGCCACGCTCAAGATTTTCTCGTAGGTGCGAGCTCGGCTGGTGGTGACAGCAAGGCGAATATCCGGAGATAGCCCCTTCTTGAATCTACGGGCTCTGTCCTCCGGGGTACGAACCATGTACTCTGCAAAATGGCTCAACCTGCTAAATTCAGCAGTGTACTCATCAACAGATAGGTTACCTTGTTCCAGTCTCTCGAATTGGCTTTCGAGAGCTTCCCGAGCCACTTCGGGGTAGAATTTCTCCTTGAATAGTCTCTTGAAGTCCTCCCAGGTGAGGTCGGGAGCAGATAGTTGAGGTTCGTCTCTAAACCAGGTCCGAGCTATATCGAACAGTTGCAGGCTTGCAGACTCTACTTTGAGATCATCAGGGACCCGAGCAGTCTTCAGGAGTCGCTCTACGTTCTCTATCCATTCATCGGCGTAGAGAATACCCTCAGTTCCGTAGAATTCCAGAGGTCTGAGGTTCTTGAAATCTTTGGCACTTCCTGGCCTCTTTTGTGGCGACTCCTGGGACCTAAGAGCTTCTGAGAGGCTGGTCCGCAGAAGTGCAGTCTGCTCTTTCTGGGATTCCACCAATCCCTGGAATACTCCAAGTAGCTGTGCTCCATCCAGAGTAACTGCCGGAACAGATGGAGGCGGCGGGAGTGCAAGGGTCTCGGGCACATTCTGCTCAGCTGGTTCTGATGTGCCTCCTACTGTGTTCCTGGTCTGGACCATTCTGTAAGATTAAGGTATAGGGAGTTCAGAATAGATTACTTGAAAATCAAGGGCGATAGGAAAAATTGATCAGAAGTGATATTAAGAATTAAAATCGGGACCCTATACTGTGAATGAGCTTTTCCTAGATTCCTCAATCTTATTTGCAGGCCTGTTCGGTCCCTAAGTTGAAACCGAACAATTTAGTCGTTTGACCTGCATGGGCCACCATAAAAACGTGTCACGACCCACACCCGGAAATTCGGGCACGAGTGCGTGGGTACGTCCAGCCTACGCCGCAGAATCGGCGGTAGTATGCTGTCTAGGTCAAATCCAGATTTATTAACTAGCTCATTCACAACGACATGGGCAAGATAATAAGGGAAAATGAAACTTAAGATTTGCAACTGAAAATAAATGTAACAACAGATTCAAATGTTTTAATACAGGAATTCAAGGTGAAATCGGGGACAAACCCGATAAATAAGATGAAAGGAAATAAACAACTAATGCTAACTACTCTGCAGGAGTAGTCTCCTGGGTGGGAACCGGCTCTGCAACTGTATCACCTGCTGGCTCATAGGGTCCATAATAGATGGGGGCAAGGTTCTCCTCATCGCCTAAACAACAGATCCAGTCAGGAAAGGAGCAAAGTACACAGTGCACAACAAGATTAAACTAAATATTGTATGACAATTAAATATTGGATATCATGTTGAGAAACAGCATTAGCAGAACATTATTATCTCAGAGTTATTTGTAAACAGGAATATGAGAAACAGAAATAAATGAAACAGGAAATGGAACTACAATAGCCAGCAAAAAATATGACACGACCAGAACTATCTGTGTGAACTTGTGTTTGTTTTTAGAATACTTAGTTGGCATGTAGGGGTTTATAAGGCTAATCTGGCCGTCATAAACGGCTATTAGACAATATAATCGAGATCCGGCTGATGGACAGTCGTGTACCAACAGCTATTAGACAATCCAGGGGAAAGGGTAAACTACATGCCTCCTTAGTATTCTCCCACCCGACATGAAAAACAAGACAGGAACTACCAATATTCAAGACATGAAATTCAACATTTCTAATACTAGGTGTAAACATCAAGGGTACATGTATAGCAGGGAATTAATTATCACAATATATAAAGATTAACTTGAAGTGCAGGTACTTGCCTGTTGTTTGGATCTTGATTAAATTAGTTCTTGGGGGAAAAGTCCAGAGATGAGTCCAAAAGCTGAAATAGACATTACCATCATGCTCAGAAGGTGTCAAATAGCTAGAAACGCCTGTCCTTGGGTCCAATTTGGAGACAAGGGCAAAAACGGCAGTTTTGGGTCAAAACGGGGTCCGCCGTTGGGCCCGCTTTTCACCGAAAAACGTGTCCGGGTCAAAAGTCTCCAAATTCACCAAACTTAGTGTCAACAGGTCAGGAACGCTGATACGAACCCAACGGAACTTCCAGATTCGAATTCCGATGAGCCGATCACAAAATCGCCCGTCGAGCGGGGCCTGTGGGGCCCACGACACGCGATTTCGTCAACGTTCTCAGAATCGAACCAAACTTGACCCACAGGACCAGCGTATCGCTACGAGTCCGATAGCGCAAGTTTCGTCTCGATCTGACGAGTGTGCACGAAGTTAGGGTGAATTGCCGAAAGGCGGATACGGGGCGATGTCCGCGGATACGCGTTGATTCCGGTGTGCACGCACACCCGAATCAGCTTCCACGAAGACTCACACGTCCGTATCGATGATGCGCACGTATCTGTGAAGACCGCACGCGACCAAGTCGTCCCGTTTGGCGGGACGTACTCGGTTTTGGGGTGAAACAGGGTCTGGTTTTTCCTGTTTTTGGATCGCGGTGTGTGATCACCACAGGACGCGGTGTCCCGAACAGTTTGTCCGGACACCGAGAGGGTCATACAGGCTTCACAACGCAATTTGCGGAATTGAAAACGGAGCTACGAGGCGAAAGTTACACGTACCTGAAGGGGACCTGAAAATCGAGTCTGGATCGTGTCCGACACGTGTCCGACACGTGTCCAATGAATTGGGAAAAAATTAGGGTTTAGGGTTCAGGGGAAATCCGGCGAGGGGAGCGGCGGTCCGGCCGGAGGGGGCGGCGCCGCTGCGGGGGAGGCCGGCCGGGGGCTGGCGGCTGCGTCGTCTGCCGGCGGAGGCGCTGGCGGCTCGTCGGCTGCCGGCGGAGCTGCTGGGAAGAAGAGAAGGAGCAGGGGAGAAGGGGACGGCGGCTCACGGCGGCTGGCGGCTTCGCGGGGGTGGCGCCGGAGCGGGACGGCGACGGCGGAGGAACGGCGGGTGGTCGGGGACGCCGGAGGCGGCGGAGCAGCGCGGTGGAGGGTGTGGTCGGAGAGGGAAAATTAGGGCTTTATATAGGCAGCGGGCGGTGGGGGTCGGCCGGCCGATGCGGAGTGGAGGTCGGCGGCAGGTGCGGGGATGCGTGGCCGCGGGCAGCGCCGGGAGACGCGGGCGGTGAGGGGTGGTCGACGGAGAAAGCGGTGCCGGAGCGGGTCGCGCGGGGGCTGGGGGAGAAGCGGGTCTGCGGCGGGTTAGCGGTGCGGGTCGGGTTCGGCAGACCCGACCCGACCCGGTAAGGATTCGGGCCGCGGGCTGAAATGGTTGGGCCGGACTGGGCTAGTAATAAATAATAATAATAATAATAATAATAATAATAATTAGTTAATTAAATAAATAATTAGTTTAAATAGTTTTTAGGTATTTAAAAATAGGTCCGGGGTCCAAAAAATTCCAAAAAATTGCCCTAAGTCCAGTTTTTCATTTTACACCCAAAAATATTATTTTTATAATATTTTAATGTTATTTATTATCAATTAAAAATTATGTAATAATTTAAAACCCTGATTTTAATTTCAGAAAATTCCCAGAAAATTCCAGAAAATTGTGAAAAATCCCAATTTTAATATTTTTGAAAAATCAGGGGCTTACACACTCAACTCCCGGCCTCCCAAAGTAACTCTCCGGTCTCTGCAGACATCACTGACTAGGATGATACCACCCCCGGTCGTGATCTTGCAGAGTCTAGCTAAAGGTTCAGCAACAAGATGGTGTCTAACAGCAAAAGATACAGACACAAAGCTATGGGAAGCCCCGGAATCAAATAAAGCAAGTGCTGGAATGGAATCAAGAAGAATAGAACCTGAGATCATATCACCAACGGGCTCGGCCTCGTCTACGGTCAGGGCAAAAGCTCGCCCCTGCTGTCCTCCTCGGTGCTGCTGCTAGTGCTGGGCGAACCTCTGCTGCTGAGTCTGCAAAGGCTGTCCTCTCTGCTGTGTTGCAGGTGCTCTGGCTGGTGCCCTCTGAGCGGCTCCTCCGCCCTGAGCTGTACGAGCAAGCGCTGAAGGACAATCCTTCAGCTGGTGATCTGCTGCGCCACACAATAAATATCTGCCCAGCCTCTTTCTGCATATGTCCAATTCGTGCCCTGGCTTCCTACAGAAAGGGCAAATGATGGGCTGCCTCTGGCCCTGCTGCTGTCCCTGCCTCTGCTGCTGGGGCGCCTGCAGGAAGGGCGCACGACCCTGACCCTGGTGCTGCTGGGTCTGCTGGAATGGCCTCTTGGCTGGGCCTGCACTGCTGCCTGCTCCCGAAGCATCTCTGCTCCTCTTGGTCTTCAGCTCCAAATCACCCTCAACCCTTTGAGCGTCGCTGACAATCTGCTCGTAGGTCGCCTCGCGGTCACTCCTAGTCAAGGACTTGACCGCCATGACCAAACCCTTGCGGAACTTTTGCGCCTTCGCTACCTCAGACAACCCCTCAATAAATCTGCCCAGACGGCAGAACTTTGCTGCATACTCGTCCACTAGCATGGTCCCCTGGACGAGTGCCTCGAACTGACTCTCTAAGGCACTGAGAGCCACATCCGGGAAGAACTTCTCCTTGAAAAGCTTCTTGAAAGCCTCCCAAGTTGTCACGCCCCGGTCCCGCAGGGCCGTTCGTCATCGCTTTGGTCCCTACGGAACCGATCGTCCTCGCACGGGCGTGATGCCGTGCAAGCCTAAGATGCGCTTGCACAAGGCCAAAGCTTTGTTACAAGGGCAAGTAAGCTATTCAAAGAACTCTTCTCTCGATTACAATGATACCGTTCCATACATTATGTCCCTTTATACAAAAGCAACTCAAAGCAGGCACAACTCGATGCGGCTCCAGGCATCGACTCCAGATTTTTGGTTCCTTGGGATGAGGTACAGCTATCGCTTCCTCGCGCGAACGGCACCTGAGAACAAGCAAACTGTTGGTGGGTCAGCACTTTATGCAAGTACTGGTGAGATAAAACAACTGAACAGAAGCTACACCCCCTGAAACCCACACTAAGTAGACTTGTGGCAAAATATTGCATTTCTAGTGATCTTGCTAGTTTTACCTAAGTTCGTTTCATGCAGTTCTAGCAGAGTCATATTACATCTTTTGAAACATAACTTTGAAACAGTTTTGCATATTCAAACTATAAGCATACGATTTGGGACAGTGCTCTATCGTGTAGTGCGCAGCATGTATTGTGCATCACAATCTATCTCGTTAGGGCAAAGTTAATCTAGCAGACTGAAAATATCGAATCAAGGCAAGCATATCAAGTAAACTATTATGCACTCAAGCACTTAAGGCAACACATCTATATGATTTCGGTCCCCGAGAAACTCAGGATTGGCAGCGGTAATCCAGCCATCCAATGACTCACATACTGGTACTATTAGCAGTTGTGACTGAGGTTCAGCTCTGCACTAATAGCCATTGTCCAACCGATGCAATGCAATGAAGCTCTATCAGATAAATCACGATGCATACTGAAAGACAAGCAGGCTATAGATAAACTCATAATATTTCTTACCCACGGCCGAACGGTTATCCCTGCAGCAGACACACAAGTTAGCCATAATTTGCATAATATAATGTATGCAGTTCTCTAGTTTCCCCTGTTCGTCCCTGCATCAAACAGTTAGGTATGCAAGAAGGCTAGCCTAGCATGCGCCCTAACTATATGATGGTCCCCTCATCGGGATTAGCAGTTGGGACGTACAAGCCCATCTCACTAATAGACTTGTCTTTGGTCTACCCAAGAACGTACAAGCCTTGGGTATCTAGATCTCTTCCCGGACCGAACGATCCCCAGTGCCCCAGGAACCGCTCGAGAGATAATCCTTGTGCACAAGTTGTCCTGACCAAATGCATGAATGCAAGCCCTATCAGAAAAATATGCTATCATGCAACTTATGAACTATGCACAACAAGTCTATCTCTTCTTTTCTCTTTTCTCTAACTCAAGTCCAGATAGCCGAAGCTCATTGTCTTAATGCACATTGCCTAATAGCCACACCTGTTAAGCCTCGAGGTGGACTATTAGTCTAGATTCACAAGTTCACGCTATTCACCAAGTTTTGTCTTTTCACAAGCCAACTATAACACATATTCAAGCAAGCTAACTCTTAAACAAGTAACAAGCAAGAACAGTTCTTATAACTCTAGCATGCAAATTCTATCTCTTGTGGACAAGCATTCTAGTATTCCAGTCTAGCATACAATATAAGTGCAAGCAATCCTTTTTACTCTTGTTATTAGCATGGCAAGGTTCTATCTCGTTTCAGACAAGCATTCTAGTTCTCTTATTAGGCAAGCAAGCAGATTCGTTTTAATGACAAGCTATGTGAGTTCTCTTATTAGCATACTGAGTCGGTTCTATCTTTCTTCCTATGAAACAATCTTATTAAGCAACAAGCATTCAAAAACTCAGATTCATTATTAAGTCGTGCAAGAATCAGATAATGCAGTTCTGCCCACTCACTTTGATTAATCGGTCGGGAACTCTCCGAGAGGACTTCCGTTCGAGCAAGCAAGGCGATCCCACTTGTACATAGTGCCTACGCGGAGCGGGGCACTACATACTTACCTACCAATAAAGAGTTTCGTCCTCGAAACTCAAGGAGAAACTCACGATAACACAGAGCAGCGATAGTCCTCATCCCTCACCTTCCTTAATCAAAACTCAGCAAATCCAGAAATCACAAATCACTTCTCAAGCAATGAAAACAAATCCAGAAAACTTTTTGCGCGCATCTTTGAGAATATCTATGGACTTATTGTATGGAACGCTTATTGCAACACAATCACAACTCATAGTCGGAGGCAACGGAATGGGCAAAGAATCGAGTTGCTCTGATACCATTATGTCACGCCCCGGTCCCGCAGGGCCGTTCGTCCTCGCTTTGGTCCCTACGGAACCGATCGTCCTCGCACGGGCGTGATGCCGTGCAAGCCTAAGATGCGCTTGCACAAGGCCAAAGCTTTGTTACAAGGGCAAGTAAGCTATTCAAAGAACTCTTCTCTCGATTACAATGATACCGTTTCATACATTATGTCCCTTTATACAAAAGCAACTCAAAGCAGGCACAACTCGATACGGCTCCAGGCATCGACTCCAGATTTCTGGTTCCTTGGGATGAGGCACAGCTATCGCTTCCTCGCGCGAACGGCACCTGAGAACAAGCAAACTGTTGGTGGGTCAGCACTTTATGCAAGTACTGGTGAGATAAAACAACTGAACAGAAGCTACACCCCCTGAAACCCACACTAAGTAGACTTGTGGCAAAATATTCCATTTCTAGTGATCTTGCTAGTTTTACCTAAGTTCGTTTCATGCAGTTCTAGCAGAGTCATATTACATCTTTTGAAACATAACTTTGAAACAGTTTTGCATATTCAAACAATAAGCATACGATTTGGGACAGTGCTCTATCGTGCAGTGCGCAGCATGTATTGTGCATCACAATCTATCTCGTTAGGGCAAAGTTAATCTAGCAGACTGAAAAAATCGAATCAAGGCAAGCATATCAAGTAAACTATTATGCACTCAAGCACTTAAGGCAACACATCTATATGATTTCTGTCCCCGAGAAACTCAGGAATGGCAGCGATAATCCAGCCATCCAATGACTCACATACTGGTACTATTAGCAGTTGTGACTGAGGTTCAGCTCTGCACTAATAGCCATTGTCCAACCGATGCAATGCAATGAAGCTCTATCAGATAAATCACGATGCATACTGAAAGACAAGCAGGCTATAGATAAACTCATAATATTTCTTACCCACGGCCGAACGGTTATCCCTGCAGCAGACATACAAGTTAGCCACAATTTGCATAATATAATGTATACAGTTCTCTAGTTTCCCCTGTTCGTCCCTGCATCAAACAGTTAGGTATGCAAGAAGGCTAGCCTAGCATGCGCCCTAACTATATGATGGTCCCCTCATCGGGATTAGCAGTTGGGACGTACAAGCCCATCTCACTAATAGACTTGTCTTTGGTCTACCCAAGAACGTACAAGCCTTGGGTATCTAGATCTCTTCCCGGACCGAACGATCCCCAGTGCCCCAGGAACCGCTCGAGAGATAATCCTTGTGCACAAGTTGTCCTGACCAAATGCATGAATGCAAGCCCTATCAGAAAAATATGCTATCATGCAACTTATGAACTATGCACAACAAGTCTATCTCTTCTTTTCTCTTTTCTCTTTTCTCTAACTCAAGTCCAGATAGCCGAAGCTCATTGTCTTAATGCACATTGCCTAATAGCCACACCTGTTAAGCCTCGAGGTGGACTATTAGTCTAGATTCACAAGTTCACGCTATTCACCAAGTTTTGTCTTTTCACAAGCCAACTATAACACATATTCAAGCAAGCTAACTCTTAAACAAGTAACAAGCAAGAACAGTTCTTATAACTCTAGCATGCAAATTCTATCTCTTGTGGACAAGCATTCTAGTATTCCAGTCTAGCATACGATATAAGTGCAAGCGATCCTTTTTACTCTTGTTATTAGCATGGCAAGGTTCTATCTCGTTTCAGACAAGCATTCTAGTTCTCTTATTAGGCAAGCAAGCAGATTCGTTTTAATGACAAGCTATGTGAGTACTCTTATAACATACTGAGTCGGTTCTATCTTTCTTCCTATGAAACAATCTTATTAAGCAACAAGCATTCAAAAACTCAGATTCATTATTAAGTCGTGCAAGAATCAGAGAATGCAGTTCTGCCCACTCACTTTGATTAATCGGTCGGGAACTCTCCGAGAGGACTTCCGTTCGAGCAAGCAAGGCGATCCCACTTGTACATAGTGCCTACGCGGAGCGGGGCACTACATACTTACCCACCAATAAAGAGTTTCGTCCTCGAAACTCAAGGAGAAACTCACGATAACACAGAGCAGCGATAGTCCTCATCCCTCACCTTCCTTAATCAAAACTCAGCAAATCCAGAAATCATAAATTACTTCACAAGCAATGAAAACAAATCCAGAAAACTTTTTGCGCGCATCTTTGAAAATATCTATGGACTTATTGTATGGAACGCTTATTGCAACACAATCACAACTCATAGTCGGAGGCAACGGAATGGGCAAAGAATCGAGTTGCTCTGATACCATTATGTCACGCCCCGGTCCCGCAGGGCCGTTCGTCCTCGCTTTGGTCCCTACGGAACCGATCATCCTCGCACGGGCGTGATGCCGTGCAAGCCTAAGATGCGCTTGCACAAGGCCAAAGCTTTGTTACAAGGGCAAGTAAGCTATTCAAAGAACTCTTCTCTCGATTATAATGATACCGTTCCATACATTATGTCCCTTTATACAAAAGCAACTCAAAGCAGGCACAACTCGATGCGGCTCCAGGCATCGACTCCAGATTTCTGGTTCCTTGGGATGAGGCACAGCTATCGCTTCCTCGCGCGAACGGCACCTGAGAACAAGCAAACTGTTGGTGGGTCAGCACTTTATGCAAGTACTGGTGAGATAAAACAACTGAACAGAAGCTACACCCCCTGAAACCCACACTAAGTAGACTTGTGGCAAAATATTGCATTTCTAGTGATCTTGCTAGTTTTACCTAAGTTCGTTTCATGCAGTTCTAGCAGAGTCATATTACATCTTTTGAAACATAACTTTGAAACAGTTTTGCATATTCAAACTATAAGCATACGATTTGGGACAGTGCTCTATCGTGTAGTGCGCAGCATGTATTGTGCATCACAATCTATCTCGTTAGGGCAAAGTTAATCTAGCAGACTGAAAATATCGAATCAAGGCAAGCATATCAAGTAAACTATTATGCACTCAAGCACTTAAGGCAACACATCTATATGATTTCGGTCCCCGAGAAACTCAGGATTGGCAGCGGTAATCCAGCCATCCAATGACTCACATACTGGTACTATTAGCAGTTGTGACTGAGGTTC
Organism: Iris macrosiphon; assembly: GCA_036927795.1. Lineage (NCBI taxonomy): Eukaryota > Viridiplantae > Streptophyta > Magnoliopsida > Asparagales > Iridaceae > Iris > Iris macrosiphon. Next base: position 125,643,740 of record JAYESA010000017.1, on the reverse strand, counting down.
AGCTCTGCACTAATAGCCATTGTCCAACCGATGCAATGCAATGAAGCTCTATCAGATAAATCACGATGCATACTGAAAGACAAGCAGGCTATAGATAAACTCATAATATTTCTTACCCACGGCCGAACGGTTATCCCTGCAGCAGACACACAAGTTAGCCATAATTTGCATAATATAATGTATGCAGTTCTCTAGTTTCCCCTGTTCGTCCCTGCATCAAACAGTTAGGTATGCAAGAAGGCTAGCCTAGCATGCGCCCTAACTATATGATGGTCCCCTCATCGGGATTAGCAGTTGGGACGTACAAGCCCATCTCACTAATAGACTTGTCTTTGGTCTACCCAAGAACGTACAAGCCTTGGGTATCTAGATCTCTTCCCGGACCGAACGATCCCCAGTGCCCCAGGAACCGCTCGAGAGATAATCCTTGTGCACAAGTTGTCCTGACCAAATGCATGAATGCAAGCCCTATCAGAAAAATATGCTATCATGCAACTTATGAACTATGCACAACAAGTCTATCTCTTCTTTTCTCTTTTCTCTAACTCAAGTCCAGATAGCCGAAGCTCATTGTCTTAATGCACATTGCCTAATAGCCACACCTGTTAAGCCTCGAGGTGGACTATTAGTCTAGATTCACAAGTTCACGCTATTCACCAAGTTTTGTCTTTTCACAAGCCAACTATAACACATATTCAAGCAAGCTAACTCTTAAACAAGTAACAAGCAAGAACAGTTCTTATAACTCTAGCATGCAAATTCTATCTCTTGTGGACAAGCATTCTAGTATTCCAGTCTAGCATACGATATAAGTGCAAGCAATCCTTTTTACTCTTGTTATTAGCATGGCAAGGTTCTATCTCGTTTCAGACAAGCATTCTAGTTCTCTTATTAGGCAAGCAAGCAGATTCGTTTTAATGACAAGCTATGTGAGTTCTCTTATTAGCATACTGAGTCGGTTCTATCTTTCTTCCTATGAAACAATCTTATTAAGAAACAAGCATTCAAAAACTCAGATTCATTATTAAGTCGTGAAAGAATCAGAGAATGCAGTTCTGCCCACTCACTTTGATTAATCGGTCGAGAACTCTCCGAGAGGACTTCCGTTCGAGCAAGCAAGGCGATCCCACTTGTACATAGTGCCTACGCGGAGCGGGGCACTACATACTTACCCACCAATAAAGAGTTTCGCCCTCGAAACTCAAGGAGAAACTCACGATAACACAGAGCAGCGATAGTCCTCATCCCTCACCTTCCTTAATCAAAACTCAGCAAATCCAGAAATCACAAATCACTTCTCAAGCAATGAAAACAAATCCAGAAAACTTTTTGCGCGCATCTTTGCGAATATCTATGGACTTATTGTATGGAACGCTTATTGCAACACAATCACAACTCATAGTCGGAGGCAACGGAATGGGCAAAGAATCGAGTTGCTCTGATACCATTATGTCACGCCCCGGTCCCGCAGGGCCGTTCGTCCTCGCTTTGGTCCCTACGGAACCGATCATCCTCGCACGGGCGTGATGCCGTGCAAGCCTAAGATGCGCTTGCACAAGGCCAAAGCTTTGTTACAAGGGCAAGTAAGCTATTCAAAGAACTCTTCTCTCGATTACAATGATACCGTTCCATACATTATGTCCCTTTATACAAAAGCAACTCAAAGCAGGCACAACTCGATGCGGCTCCAGGCATCGACTCCAGATTTCCGGTTCCTTGGGATGAGGCACAGCTATCGCTTCCTCGCGCGAACGGCACCTGAGAACAAGCAAACTGTTGGTGGGTCAGCACTTTATGCAAGTACTGGTGAGATAAAACAACTGAACAGAAGCTACACCCCCTGAAACCCACACTAAGTAGACTTGTGGCAAAATATTGCATTTCTAGTGATCTTGCTAGTTTTACCTAAGTTCGTTTCATGCAGTTCTAGCAGAGTCATATTACATCTTTTGAAACATAACTTTGAAACAGTTTTGCATATTCAAACTATAAGCATACGATTTGGGACAGTGCTCTATCGTGCAGTGCGCAGCATGTATTGTGCATCACAATCTATCTCGTTAGGGCAAAGTTAATCTAGCAGACTGAAAATATCGAATCAAGGCAAGCATATCAAGTAAACTATTATGCACTCAAGCACTTAAGGCAACACATCTATATGATTTCGGTCCCCGAGAAACTCAGGATTGGCAGCGGTAATCCAGCCATCCAATGACTCACATACTGGTACTATTAGCAGTTGTGACTGAGGTTCAGCTCTGCACTAATAGCCATTGTCCAACCGATGCAATGCAATAAAGCTCTATCAGATAAATCACGATGCATACTGAAAGACAAGCAGGCTATAGATAAACTCATAATATTTCTTACCCACGGCCGAACGGTTATCCCTGCAGCAGACACACAAGTTAGCCATAATTTGCATAATATAATGTATACAGTTCTCTAGTTTCCCCTGTTTGTCCCTGCATCAAACAGTTAGGTATGCAAGAAGGCTAGCCTAGCATGCGCCCTAACTATATGATGGTCCCCTCATCGAGATTAGCAGTTGGGACGTACAAGCCCATCTCACTAATAGACTTGTCTTTGGTCTACCCAAGAACGTACAAGCCTTGGGTATCTAGATCTTTTCCCGGACCGAACGATCCCCAGTGCCCCAGGAACCGCTCGAGAGATAATCCTTGTGCACAAATTGTCCTGGCCAAATGCATGAATGCAAGCCCTATCAGAAAAATATGCTATCATGCAACTTATGAACTATGCACAACAAGTCTATCTCTTCTTTTCTCTTTTCTCTTTTCTCTTTTCTCTAACTCAAGTCCGGATAGCCGAAGCTCATTGTCTTAATGCACATTGCCTAATAGCCATACCTGTTAAGCCTCGAGGTGGACTATTAGTCTAGATTCACAAGTTCACGCTATTCACCAAGTTTTGTCTTTTCACAAGCCAACTATAACACATATTCAAGCAAGCTAACTCTTAAACAAGTAACAAGCAAGAACAGTTCTTATAACTCTAGCATACAAATTCTATCTCTTGTGGACAAGCATTCTAGTATTCCAGTCTAGCATACGATATAAGTGCATGCAATCCTTTTTACTCTTGTTATTAGCATGGCAAGGTTCTATCTCATTTCAGACAAGCATTCTAGTTCTCTTATTAGGCAAGCAAGCAGATTCGTTTTAATGACAAGCTATGTGAGTTCTCTTATTAGCATACTGAGTCGGTTCTATCTTTCTTCCTATGAAACAATCTTATTAAGCAACAAGCATTCAAAAACTCAGATTCATTATTAAGTCGTACAAGAATCAGAGAATGCAGTTCTGCCCACTCACTTTGATTAATCGGTCGGGAACTCTCCGAGAAGACTTCCGTTCGAGCAAGCAAGGCGATCCCACTTGTACATAGTGCCTACGCGGAGCGGTACCAAGTAAGGGCAAGGTCGAACATCTGGCTGCCCGCTGCCTCGATCTGTATGCTGGCTGGGATCATTGCCAGCCTGAAGATGCCCTCTATATGCTCGATCCAGTCGTCGGCGTACAGGATCCCCTCTGTACCCCGGAACTCCTTGGGCCGCATCCTCTGAAAATCGATAATAGTGCCCGGCCTAGGATACTGAGCCTGCTCTGGCTGTGGCTGCATCTGAGCCACTCTGTCGACCGCTGTCATAGCCACCTGATGAGCATTCTCAATGCCCATCCTCATAACATCCACCTGGTTGTCACGCCCCGATCTTCCGCAGGCAATCGGCCGTTCCCGCTAGGTGGGAATCACCCTCGCCAGCGCTCCCGCGTAACGATCGCTTAACCCATCCGGGCGTGATGCCGCACGAGCGTGATCCACGCCCGTGCAAGGCCATGGTTCATTGGCTGGCGGCAAGAGTTCTAAGCCACAGAGTCGCACAGATTGTCCGAGTGCAGTGGAGTTTAGGAACGTATAGCGATCGGTAACAGGTTTACTGAGTCGACAATATAGCGGAAGCATCGAAACAAGTAAGGTAATCTCTTTATTGATATGAAACATGTATTACAGGCGGCGTATAGCCGAGATTACAAGTCGCTCAAGCCTCTCTCTCTGAAACAGTAAAAGCGTGCCAAGTGGCTACAACTGTGGAATGAATGTACAGGCGATGGTCAGGCGATGTTCGGGCTATGTTCACAACATTATGTCTTGTATATGCGCTTCAGTCCCGGACGCACCGTTGCAAGGCTTCAGAGGGAACTCCTGGCCTTAGCACGCACGAAGGAGGCGTCCGCACCGAACGAGGTTCTCCCGCACCCTGCATACCAAACTGGTGGATTATCAGTACATTGAATGCACTGGTGGGGAAGCTACTCGCCCGCTCGATAAATCCAAACACGTAATACAGGTTCCGTGCACAACTATTAAGTTGTCTTTCTAGTTACCTTAGGATCAGTTTCATGCAAACATTGAATAGCCTAACGTGTCGGGCAGTGCGCCGTGAGATGTTAGAGGAAACACGACAAGACTTACCAACTTACCATCTCCTTCCCTGTCCAAGGCAAACATTGAGGCAAACAGTATAAATTCGAGCAGAGGCATGTATAAACATTCAGGAGGCAAGCATATGCAAACAAGAGTATTTATTTCAAGATCGTTCAGGTGTTTAGTTGCTCTTGATGCGATACAGTGTCTCGCACGCGGATAGCCGCTAAGCGAGGATAAATTATTTATCTTTCGTTTACAAGCAAGCATGCAACAAGTTCATTACAAGGCGATCACTGGCGTATGCCATAATGGACGGTATAATCTTTGACGAGATGGGTTGCAACAAAGAACAAGGGGCGCTGCAAGCCATTTCGCCGAACAAGAGACTATTTAGTCTTTGACGAGAATGCTTTGCAACAAGTACAAGAGGCGCTGCAAGCCATTCCGCCGAACAAGAGACTAAGAACAATATGTCTCGCCCGGACCGGGTCGATGCCAGTGCCCCAGCATCGCCCGCGAGACCGTTACCCTGTGCACTGGTTGTCCATGATCGAACGGGGCCTTGGTTGGGGCAACAAGAGTACAAGACAAGAGGCAAGCTGTTGAGGCAACAATAGTACAAGACAAGATGCATTGCCTGTTTCGTTGTTCAGTAACTATCTTTTGCCTTGATGCAATTCTCCTGGGGCAGAGATTGCCTTGGTGACCTAGCGGTCCCGAATACTTGCAGGTTCGTTCAGGCACGGAACGACTACGTAGTAGTCTTCCGGGTTTGGATGAAAACATGGCAACATTACAAGCAGACAAGCATGCGTTTCTAAGGAACATAAGCAATCACATTTGCTCGGGCCCGAAGGTAGTCCGAGAGATGAAATCGTTAAGGGACTTAGCATGCGAGGGTCTGAATATAAGCAGTATTTCCTTTTCCATGTTCTAGCAAGCAATATGAGTTGGGATTATTCCCTTAGCTAGGTGCGTTGGATTTATTAGCATGCAGGGGGTGATTCACCTAGCGACTAGCATAAACATTCCAGATTTTATGTGTGCTGGCTAAGCAAAGACAAGTTCACCGTAGCCACCCACCTTAGCGATGATTCGCCTCGGTAGAGTGATACGTCTGAGCGAGCCTCTGAAAGTACAAGCCGGATTCCTGTAGGGGCAAGTCTGGATATCCTTTGCTTCTTGATCGAGGCAAAGCAGGTCGGGACAGCTGCACTATTGCCGATTGAGACGGCAGTCCGCTTGAGCGGAACGGGGTGTTACATCCTACCCAACTTAGAAAAAGTCTCGTCCTCGAGACTTACTAAGGACAAGCAGTAATCTAGGGTTGAGGCAATCCTAGACAAGTCGTTGCACTTGTTCATTTGGATCTTCACTTGCACAAGCTTCGAAATCAGCATATCGCTTAGACTGGATCGTGCGCACTTTCGAAGGTACCCTCTAGCGTGAACACGTCAACCAGCTTAGTGATAGCGAAGTCTTAGCACTCGAGTTTCACCTTTTCTTAAGTCTTGGATGGTGCACTAGTTCAAGGCGTCCCTCGAATAGATGCATTCAACCAAACTTAGGGTTAGTGAAAATTGGACAAGCTACTAGCGATACTCTCAAGGGTTCGCACAGGTTGGCACAAAGGCCACTCGCAGCATACAACCAGACAAGCAAGAATATCATTCAAAACGCATTTTGAAAGTATTTAGACTTATTGTTGGAACATCCCATCGAGGCATTGAGAGAGAGCGTGCACATAACCCACGAACGAGCTTTCGAAACAGAGATATCGAATCGAAGTCCAAAGGCGTAGAAGCCAGGCTCTGATACCAACCTGTCACGCCCCGATCTCCCGCAGGCAATCGGCCGTTCCCGCTAGGTGGGAATCACCCTCGCCAGTGCTCCCGCGGAACGATCGCTTAACCCATCCGGGCGTGATGCTGCACGAGCGTGATCCACGCCCGTGCAAGGCCATAGTTTATTGGCTGGCGGCAAGAGTTCTAAGTCACAGAGTCGCACAGATTGTCCGAGTGCAGTAGAGTTTAGGAACGCATAGCGATCGGTAACAGGTTCACTGAGTCGACAATATAGCGGAAGCATCGAAACAAGTAAGGTAATCTCTTTATTGATATGAAACATGTATTACAGGCGGCGTATAGCCGAGATTACAAGTCGCTCAAGCCTCTCTCTCTGAAACAGTAAAAGCGTGCCAAGTGGCTACAACTGTGGAATGAATGTACAGGCGATGGTCAGGCGATGTTCGGGCTATGTTCACAACATTATGTCTTGTATATGCGCTTCAGTCCCGGACGCACCGTTGCAAGGCTTCAGAGGGAACTCCTGGCCTTAGCACGCACGAAGGAGGCGTCCGCACCGAACGAGGTTCTCCCGCACCCTGCATACCAAACTGGTGGATTATCAGTACATTGAATGCACTGGTGGGGAAGCTACTCGCCCGCTCGACAAATCCAAACACGTAATACAGGTTCCGTGCACAACTATTAAGTTGTCTTTCTAGTTGTCTTAGGATCAGTTTCATGCAAACATTGAATAGCCTAACGTGTCGGGCAGTGCGCCGTGCGATGTTAGAGGAAACACGACGAGACTTACCAACTTACCATCTCCTTCCCTGTCCAAGGCAAACATTGAGGCAAACAGTATAAATTCGAGCAGAGGCATGTATAAACATTCAGGAGGCAAGCATATGCAAACAAGAGTATTTATTTCAAGATCGTTCAGGTGTTTAGTTGCTCTTGATGCGATACAGTGCCTCGCACGCGGATAGCCGCTAAGCGAGGATGAATTATTTATCTTTCGTTTACAAGCAAACATGCAACAAGTTCATTACAAGGCGATCACTGGCGTATGCCATAATGGACGGTATAGTCTTTGACGAGATGGGTTGCAACAAAGAACAAGGGGCGCTGCAAGCCATTCCGCCGAACAAGAGACTATTTAGTCTTTGACGAGAATGCTTTGCAACAAGTACAAGAGGCGCTGCAAGCCATTCCGCCGAACAAGAGACTAAGAACAATATATCTCGCCCGGACCGGGTCGATGCCAGTGCCCCAGCATCGCCCGCGAGACCGTTACCCTGTGCACTGGTTGTCCATGATCGAACGGGGCCTTGGTTGGGGCAACAAGAGTACAAGACAAGAGTACAAGACAAGAGACAAGCTGTTGAGGCAACAATAGTACAAGACAAGATGCATTGCCTGTTTCGTTGTTCAGTAACTATCTTTTGCCTTGATGTAATTCTCCTGGGGCGGAGATTGCCTTGGTGACCTAGCGGTCCCGAATACTTGCAGGTTCGTTCAGGCACGGAACGACTACGTAGTAGTCTTCCGGGTTTGGATGAAAACATGGCAACATTACAAGCAGACAAGCATGCGTTTCTAAGAAACATAAGCAATCACGTTTGCTCGGGCCCGAAGGTAGTCCGAGAGATGAAACCGTTAAGGGACTTAGCATGCGAGGGTCTGAATATAAGCAGTATTTTCTTTTCCATGTTCTAGCAAGCAATATGAGTTGGGATTATTCCCTTAGCTAGGTGCGTTGGATTTATTAGCATGCAGGGGGTGATTCACCTAGCGACTAGCATAAACATTCCAGATTTTATGTGTGCTGGCTAAGCAAAGACAAGTTTACCGTAGCCACCCACCTTAGCGATGATTCGCCTCGGTAGAGCGATACGTCTGAGCGAGCCTCTGAAAGTCCAAGCCGGATTCCTGTAGGGGTAAGTCTGGATATCCTTTGCTTCTTGATCGAGGCAAAGCAGGTCGGGACAGCTGCACTATTGCCGATTGAGACGGCAGTCCGCTTGAGCGGAACGGGGTGTTACACTGGCGGTGCTGCGCGTCCATCATCTCTCGGAAGAACGCGAACAACTGCGTGGCATCCACTGGTGCAGGCGGTGGTGGAGGAGGTACCACCGGAACAACTGGGGTGATTCTCGGATCAATGGGAGTAAGAGGATCTCCGAGAGAAACAGACGCTCCCTCAACCGCAGGAGTGGCGAGTGGAGCGGGCAGCCAGATGTTCGACCTTGCCCTTATGTGTGTATTTATATATATGTGCTTGTGTATGTATATGTCTATGTGTATATATATATGTATATGTATAAGTGTGCTTGTGTATATACATATATATATATATATGTATATATATATATATATATATATATATGTATATGTATATGTATATATATATATATATATATATATGTATATGTATATATATATATATATATATATATATATATATATATATATATATATATATATATATATATATATATATATATATTTATAAGTGTGTTTAAGTGTGTGTGCGTGTGTGTGTGTGTATTAGTGTTAGTGTGTGTGTTAGATTATATATACGAGTGTGTGTATATATATATATATCTAGTTGTATATATATATATATATATATATATATATATATATATATATATATATAATGCCAAAACTAGGCTTCACCGTGAAAAATTTTTGTTCCAAAAATATCCTTCAACATATTTAGTAATTAAAAAGAATACCTACAATAAATTTCAATGACAACCATTTAAGAGATGCAATAAATTCCACTGACAATCAAAGGGTTCATGCTAAAGTAAACTAACTCATCAACATCATTCACTCTAATATACGTGCAAAGCACGTGCATATATACTAGTATATATATGTGTGTGTGTGTGTGTGTGTGTGTGTGTGTGTGTGTGTGTGTGTGTGTGTGTGTGTGCTCGTGTGTGTGGCGAAGCGAGGGGGGAGATGCACAGCCAGCAGCAGCAGCAATGTGCAACAGCAGCAGCAGCAATAACAGGCACAATAGCAGTAGCAGTATACAGCAGCAGCAGCGCAGCAGTAAATGCAGCAGCAGCAGCAATGCAAGGGCAGCAGCAGCGGCGTAGCTCCGGGTGCTAGTGGTGGCATGGGATAGGTAAATAGATTAGATACATAGATAGATAGAAATATCTATGGATAGATTGATAGGTAGTTATCTATCTAAGGTATAGATATCTATATACATATAGTTATATATATATATCTATAGATATCTTGATAGGTATATACATATATATTTATGAGTTGGGTAAGGTATATATGAGTATATGTATATGTGTGTAGATATCTATATATATATGAATATATATACTTAGATATGTAAATATATGATAGATATGTATATTTTCTAGCTTAGATAGCTACTAGATAACTAGTTAGAGGGGTTTGAGAGCGGTATCTCAATACCTTGAGATATCCAAGGTATTGAGTTTCGAGCGGGGTATTTGAGTATTAGCCTAGGAATAGTATTGGAGTGATTTTTATATGCTTATGTGTATATATTTACGTGTGTTAGCATAGATTTTAGCGGGTTTAGGATGGGTGCATGGCCTAAGGCGAGGTATCGGATACCGAGGGTATCTCGGTATCACGAGGAGGCGAGTTTGTGAGTTTTCTAGCTTAATGAGCTCGGTTTGACCTAGAATTTCAGGGGCACCCTAGTTTGACCTAGCTTTGACCATAATTGTCCCCGTTGACCGTAAAAGTCAACGTTTGACCTAGTTTTGACCAAAAGTTGATTTTTTGGACCCCGGATTGACTTTTTGACCCGAATTTTACCAGTTTGACCTGTTCGACCTAGAATAGCCCTAGAAGCCTATTTTTAATTATTTTATATCAGTTTAAATCCTTAGAACCCTGTTTAATTCTACTTTTCGTAATAGATTCTTGCGACACCGGTCCGGATCTCGATCATCATCAGTTGCTCAGGACATCAGGCGAGTACCTACCTCTGATAGTTTCTATTTCATGATAGCGTTTATATCACCTGTTCTAGGACTGTGATACTTGATTCTGACACATTATTACACGAGCTGGTACTAGTGGATCCCGTCATGAGATGCTATCCCCCTTACCGTGTTCAGCGGGGTACTCTATCACGTGTATTTCATCATGTGCTTCGGGTATTGATTCTCATGTGCTATCATGTGCTTCTTGTGCTCTCGCCTTCGTGTGCGCGAGCTATTATCATGTACGTAGCGTGTTGTGGTTGGATCCAAGATTATTAGTGGGGGAGGGGAGTAGGAGTTGGTTATGTGATCAAAGCCAAACAGTATTCATGTGTATGTCGGTTATGCAACTCACGCATAACGGAGTTATCGTAGTGTTTTTCATGTGCAACCTAAGCCGATCACATAACGAACTTGTGCTCAAGGCACTTAGCTAGTATTCATGTTTTCTCACCTGCAGTTACTTTTCCACTACTTGTATTGTTCTCCAGTTTACTTGCAGCTACTTATTGTGCTCCAGCATATATTTATTTTCTGTGCATCTTGTATACTTTTCTATTGCTCGACATATACACCTTACCATGTATTTGGAGTTGCTTTCAGAGTTATGTACTTCGCTCCAGTCCTGACTGGGCATATTTTTTCCAGAGGATCCTGAGGACTATTGCCCGACGTTCTACGGGCCGGGTGTTGACGAGGGTTGTGACCCCGAGACTGAGGAGAAGTGCGCCGAGGAGACGCCTTTAGCGCCCTAGTTAGCTAGGTGGGATTCCTGGGTTGTTTCCAGTGGTTTATTTTGGATGATTGTACTTATTCTTTTGTTGCTGTGAGATATTGTAGACTATTATAGACTTGGACTGTATATTTTGGATATTGTCTTGCTCTCTTTGGTTCTGTTTCCTTGTTCATATCATATCGTGCTTTTACTCTTCCCCTAGATTTTGTGATTGAGAGTTCATATACATTGCGTGGTTGCCCTCCTTTTTGGAGAGGTTATGGCAGATTTTTTGTGAGATATATAGATAGTTGGTTGACCTAGAACGGACCTTACAGCGTTCTACCGTCGATTCTGTGGCGTAGGCTGGATGTACCCACGACTCATGCCCAATTTTCGGGTGCGGGTCGTGACACTATATAAGTATGGTACCATCTAAAACATGTACAAGATCTGTCGGTTATATTAACAATATAGGTTCTACTTGTTGCACGGTCTATTATTTCAAACTTATAACTATCAATAGCTAATATTTCTAGGTGATTCTTCTCTTTGATAATACAAACAATGGTCTTTGACATCTTCGGACAATAATCTGTGTCTATATTTTCAGCATTCTTTCTACGATTGTCATGAAGTGTAATAATCTTGGCTCTAATAACATCGAGAAGTATTGTTATTGGCTTATCTCGTAATTTCTTAATCCAGCTATTGAAACATTCAACAAGATTAGAAGTGTTAATATCTAATCTAGGACAAGTAGCATACGCTGTTATCCAATGTTCAAATCGACGACTTTCATCGTTTACACCAATAAGCCAATCGTACAACAATATGTTCTCGACTTTAATTATATTAAACACACTCTCTGCATCCGTTTTATTATATGATCTAGCAAGCGAGTCTAACAAGTGTTGAAATACTGGTTCTTTGGTAACTTTTTTCATGTTTTGTTTAAAATAATGAATACAAAAAAAATGAGGAGATGCAGAAAAAATAGCACGAACAGCATTTATTAATCCTTTTGCTTGTCAGATATAAATAAAATTGTACTACAATCATTAAAACAACTTTCAAAAGATATTTTAAGAGAATTTAAAAACCAATGCCAAGAATCACTATTCTCACTTTCAGCAACAGCATAAGCTATAGGATATAATTGATAGTTAGGATCGTGAGCACAAGCAATAAATAAGATACCTTGATATTTAGACGAAAGAAATGTAGATCAGTACTAATAACCGGTAAACAGCCCCTTAAAAATCCGTCAATACATGACTTAAAACAAATAAAAATTCGTTGAAAGCTATTATTTTCGGCAGTTTTAATAAAACATGTACTACCTGAATTTGTCTCCATAATTCTATAACAATACTCCTCAAGACTAGCGTATGTCTCATCATAACTACCATTAATTTCAGCTAATGCCATCTCTCGGGCTCTCCAGACTTTGGAATAACTAACTTGTATACGGTGCTCCATATATATATCTTTAACAATTTGTGATGGACTATATGACTGGTTATCTCTAATAATGTCAATTATCATGGTCTTAATCCATGCAGCGGTAGCTAGTCGATGACGTCCTGTACTAAGTCTCCCTAAACAAGAATGGTGATTTTCTGATGTACTAACTTTAATTATATCGCTATTTCCAATAGATTTGACATATACTCTCCAATTGTAATTCGGTTGATCACAACTATATATAATTTCACGAGCATTATTCATAACACTAGCTGAACAACTAAAATTATATTTAGTTGCTAAATTACTTATAAAGCTTCTAAAGTGAGAACGGCTAGGAAATGATTGTCCCTTAAATACTTCATCAGTGATAGCTTTTACAACATCATCATCTACCGTATAATCTACATTTCAACTAAATCATCACTATTTCCATCATCGTTGTCACTATCATCATCATGGTTAGATTCATCTGATGAATGACCTTCTTGAAAAAATGAAATAATTTGTTGAGAAGAACTAGCACCCGAACTAACATACTGGTATTCAGAAAAATATTCATTATTTCTATTATCTAATGTTACTGCTACTTTAATAACATATATTTTTATATACCGTGATTGTGAATTAATCTCAAGAATATAATTCCATGCATCTTCACTATCTAGCAAAAAATAATTAGAACCAAAAATAGACTTCAGAATAAAATCATAAAGAATAGAACAACGTTCAATAATATAATTACGTATATTTTCAAAACTAATATTCGGATAAGTTGAAAAAATTATACTTTCTCCTCCTTCGTAATTTAACCCATTTGCTTTAACGTCGTGCGAGCATACAATTCTTACGCTACGATCCATAACGGTTGAGAACTTTTGCTACAAGAAACTCAGTTGAACTTTAGCTGCAGGCAAAACTTTGGCTGAAGCTTTGCTAGAGGCAGAGAGACAGAGAGAGTGCTGGGGACTTTGCTAGAGGGAAGAGAGGGAAGAGTGTTGGATGATTTTGTTGAGATAGAAAATATATAAAAAAAATTATTAGCCGTTGTACAACAGCTATAATCCTCCCCCAAACCCTCAACGCTAATTTCTTCCCGTCCCCATCCCGAGGAGCCAACGGCTCAAAATTAGATTTCTCCCCTCACTCGCCAACTAAGTTGGCGGGCTCTGCCTCCAACACACATAACTCGCCAACTCAGTTGGCGAGCCCTTTCATTCCCCAACAACCCGCCAACTCAGTTGGCGAGTTCTCCCCCTATCTGTCATTTGTCAAACTTGTCCCTTTTCTTGCAATTATTTAAAAATTTATTACTTTATTTGAAAAAAAAAAAAAAAATCTTTTACTAGTAAAAAAAGAACAAACGTCGTGGCAGTTTTTCTTCTTCTTGTTTTCTTTTTTTTTCTTTTAGAAGATATAGAAAAGATTATAAAATGTAAAAAAAAAAAAAAAAATTGCAAACGTCCTTTCTATGGACGCTGGATATCCGAAATAGTTGGATATAAGTCAAACATCCTTAGTAATAGCGTCTGGGTTCTCAATTTCTAATTTTCCGAAACTTTTTTCTCTTCGTATAATATTGTTAAAATGTAGTTCTCTACAGAAAAATTTCTGAAATAATAATGAAAGAATGGTGTGGAAGAGCAAGGCAAACATGTACTTTAAGTACACCATGGGGAGCAAGGACCAGAGAAAGAGCACAGGTTTGCGCCATAGGGTTTATTTTATTGCACCTTAGGTTTATTTGATTCTGCCTGCTGCTGCTTTAGTCCGCACCAGGAAGTCCACCCTGGAAACAAGGGGGCTGTTTGGTCGCCCGAAAATATAAGAAAAATCTGAAAGTGAAAAGTGGAGGTTTGCATTCGTGTGCATAAGTTTTGATTAAAAAAAAATGGAAAGATTGGCCTGCTTCCTGGCTCTAGTGGAGCCTGACTTTCCTCAAATCCACCTTGGACACTTCTCTATGTTCTTGTAATACCAACTGTTGGTTATGCAGCTTCCCAACTGGAATACTCACTTTTCAATCAGCTAAAAGTGTACACTTGCATGAAATAGAAAGTACCTGCACGAACTGCTTTCTTACATTACTAACAATTTTGCCAAGAAAATGCATCGATACACATGATGTACATTCATGCCTCATGAATTTAAATTTCAAGTATTTAGTACTGCAAGAATTACACCTTATCAAACATCAAGTAGATACGTGTAATTCAAATATTCAAATTGGGATACTGTAAATCCCGTAAAAATTCAAATATTCAAATATCTTAATTAATGTATGATCTGTTGTGAACATGTACAAAAATAATGAGATCTGAGATGACAGACATCCGAGTGTTTGTGTAAGCCTGTTGCCACCACTGTACAGATGTTGCAAATGGACTGTCGAAACAAAATTTCTAGAATACATCCACAGATGATGATGATGTGGATATCTCATTAAAGTAGGCAAACTTTTATCTATCAGAATCTGAAGAAGTTGGACTGTTGAAACAAATTTCTTGTTTATGGAGTGTCAGCATCTTTGCTTCTGGGTTGCAGAGCCCTGACAATCAAGAAAGGATAATTAGCTAGCTAACATGGATATTGGGTTTCTCGTCTTATCGGGACATTGGACAGGACTACAATTTAAAGTAACATCCAAAAAAAATATTATAATATATAACCGAATTAACCAGCTAACAATTCAATTTAAGAGGATGAAGAACCAAAATTGACCACTAGAATACAAACCTGAGCACTTGGGAATGTCCCATACAGCAATTGAAGATGTTGTACATTCAGGCTCGCAAAGTGCATGGTCATTCTCATGATTGACATTCATTGCCAGCATCCAGGCTCCAATAGTAACATCCTCATTGCTGAACAATCGGAAACTGCAAAATTAAAAAATAAGGTCACAGACCATAATTCATAAGAGTTAGAACAATGACACCAATTCATAGGTATGAACAAATGAAATCTCAAAAATAGACGGTGCTTATGCTTGCAGTTCAAATTAAGAACAGAATGAATTGAGAACAAGAGAATAAATTAAGAACATGCGTCTTGTGACCTTTTTAGACTGCTATAACATGATATAGTATTCTAAAATATAATATAGTTGAAGAACACATTATATTGGTTATGCAGCCTACCTTCTAAAACACGTCACTACAATTTGGATGGTACTTATAATATATACTAATTCACCGTACAAAATATTGTCTCTGTATCCCAATTGTCCAACCCTCCCACTCCCCACTTTTCTGGCCCCCAAGCCCAAGGTTTCAACCGAAGGACAGTTCCCAAGTTCATTTTCTTGTTGTAAATAAATGAAAGTTTGTTTCGTCAACAATTATGATTCATGCATTTCGAATTGTTCAAATGAATTGCGCACAATAAAAAAAAGATTCTGAACAAACTTTTCATGCATCCGATGTATATGCTCTACAGCTAATTGCATATTTACGTTCATACACAAAATAATATGATATAGGTATCACATAAATTGCCAAATAAGTAAATCCAGAATAGTTTTATGTTTGAATTGAGAATCGAATTTGCATGACTATTTGTTGCTACAAGCCTACAACTAACTATTACAATTTGTCTAAATCAGGACCATCTTTAGCCATAATAAGTTCAAAATGATTTCCAGAATCCTAAGCAAGTTCTGAGCAAAGCTTTTTTTGGACTAACAAGGTACACAAGTTAAAAAGTTCATCTCTGAGTTCTTAAAGTAACACAATACAAAAAGAGAACTTGACTAGTATGTGCATGAATGAAAAGGATAGTTATATTCTACTGCCAGATTTATCCAGATGAATGTGAGGAATAGGAAGGATGGCTTCACAATATTTAGAAACTCACTTACCTATTGTTTCTTAGAGCAGTAATGCTTGCAACCACCTCAGCAGAGAGAGCATATATAGGACCATATGCATGCAAAAAATATTCTTTCCCAAGCATATAAGAAAGAGGCTCATACCTGCACAAAATCCAAAATTCCATGTTGCTTAACAAGATATAATCACAGTTCATAAAACACAGAAATCTTGATATAAATTGAATTATAAGACAAATATACAGCAAAGCTCACCCAGTTACAGGAAGTACCACAGGCCAAACAGGATCTTACAACATGAAACTTATTGATAACTTTATATTAGATCAAAGAGACAAGGGGTTAAAACTTAAAAGGTTAAGAGTTTCAGACATTCACAATGTGGAACCAAAGATCAGCTCATGAAACTCGACATAAAACCAGTATGCATTAGGTTCTTCATAGCATTCAGTGTTTCAAGGTTTCATTAGCTTTCTAAATCAGCTTCTTGTTACTTATTTTGGTGTTGAATTGTATTCAAGGGTATGAGTTTCCTAAAGCCTACTAATGAGTAAACCTATTAACATATTGATATAGTCAATACAGATTTATAGATTTGTAGTAGAGAACTCAAATGTTATTCAATAAGAGTAAAATTCATTTTTTTCAGTCTTAGGTAAAATTCATTTTTTTCAGTCTAAAGTATCTTTCCAGAAATTATTTTGATTGGCTACAACTCCCAAGAAATTACAAATTGTGCATTGGACTCCTGGAAAAGAATTGACTCTAAACTTGAGACACTTGCTTCTCAGCCTACAGAAAGGTAAACCTATAACCTGTACCTACTTCATTTTAGATCCTCTGGGGTTGTTTGGTTGTCAAATGGAAATTCCATGCAACATATGTTGCATGTAGCATTTGTTGTTGTAAGTGGTGATGTAAATTCATATACAAATATATTGTTTGGAATGATGTAATTAGCATGCATGTGTGCAACTTTTATTGCGGTTAATTGAAATCCACTGTTTGGTTGTTACTTTATTACATTGAATGAAGAGAGTCATTGAAAATTATGTAAATGGTTACATTTGTTGCCGTAAGTGAAATTGCAGTCATTTTGGCTCAATAAATATTGTGGTAGTTGGAGGAAGTGATGCAACATTTGTTGCACCAATTCCACCATTTACATCAAATCAAACATTGGAATTGGTGAAAATGTTGCAACAAATGTTGCATGTATTTCCAATTACAGCCAACCAAACACCCCCTTACTTGAACATTAAATATAAAGAACACTGCATGGTGCGAGGAAGAAATAGATTAATCTCCATGAATGGGGGATGGTTGAGAATAAAAGGAAACAATTAGCACTAAATTGGGCTTGAAGAAAATGGATAAATCCCAACAAACTCTTTCGAAGATGAACGTGGAAGGGGACAATATTATATGGTTTAGAAGTTAGCTTAACTTGTGTTTCCACCAACCCTAAATTGAATGGTTGAAACTGCGTTTCTCCTCCAAATTGTCTTGTCATCTTGACCTTCAAAAACCCTTCTAAATACCTCAATTCTCAAAATAGTCTCAAACTTTATATACCTTAAGTCATAATATCCCAACTATAAAACCTAGATTATGATTTGAAAACTACCTCTTCCGTCCCCTAAAATCCAATTTAAGGATAGTCCAGGTCCCCCTTTCTCAGATTGATATCTTTAAATTAGTCTTCTAAACCTTAAATCCCAAAGTTACAGACTCCAATTCTAAATTTTCAAAAATAAGTTGTTTCCAAATCTGAATTTGGTCATAATATCTTCTTCATTGAAATATCGGCATCACTTGCATGGTTATACTAAGCATATCCTAATTTTAGTTGGGTTTTGACATAGATCAATTTCTGTGCAAGGTGTTAGGATAAAATCATGGTACAGAAAATAGTATATCAAGTAGTATTGGTTATCATGAGTTATCTATTCCTGCCACAATATAATTTTGTTTTTAACTACATGTTTCTTGCAACCAAACAACTCTATATTTTGAAAAAATTAATAATAAAGCTTTCATATCAAGAAAAGGATTAAAAGCTTAATTGTAAGATGTAAAACATAATATGGCCTAAGTTTATATTTTTCAAGTATCTTTATTTGCTCCATTGTTTCTTCTGTTTTTACATGCTCATCCTGGTTCATATAGTTTTGTAACACGGGCTTCATAAAATTTAAGCCACCTTAATACAAGAAACCACCACCAACCATTTAAGTTTTGGATCGGTAAATACAGGTCCTTTCTTCATGCATCCAAGATAAGTTTGAGGGTTTGAACGTTCTTTTGCCAGAAGTAAAGAAAGACGATCTGCAAAAATGACAAATTCCACATGTCAGCACTATTTTCTTCTTTTTTAAAATTGAAAGGTCAAATTCTCTTAGAGACAATTACCTGGCCTCAGATATATGTCATCATCAGCTTTAACATAAAATTCAGAGTCAAACAATGCATATGCTGCTTTGAAGAAAGCTAACCTACAAAAAAGAACTAGATAAGAATGACAAGTGAAACTATCAGCTAAAAAGAAAATTTTCACACCTTACGTTTTGTACGGGAGCTTGCTATACTCTTCCTCAATATCTAAAAGCATGAAATCATCATATTCTTCAACTTCTCTTTTGAGAGCTGCCATTTTAAACCGGTCTTTGGTCTTACCAATCACAAATCTGAAAGCCAGACCAGTTGATTCTTCCAAGCTGAAAACGGAAAGTTAAAAAGAGGAAGTATACATAACTACACTTATGTGAAAACAAGCACCATTGTGGTGTTAAAAAGCTTTCATTTGTGAGGCTATTTGAGAAACGGGAAAAACATACCAAGTAAAATGCAGTAAGCCTATATCATTATCATGAACAAAAGCAGCAGTAAACATTACAAGAAAACTGTGTATTAAAAGTTAATTAATTAATTACCAACATTGTAATTGCAATATAAATTGTGAAGTTGTTATTAATGGATTAAACATTAAAATGAGCTGAAGAGAATGACATCATAATATGCAAACAGCATTCATTTCCACAGGATAGAAAAGAACTTTAGCAGAAAACAGATAAATTCCACAATTAGCAAATTGCAACCAAAAACATTACGAAATTATACAACAATGAAAAGGTACGACGGAATGCCAGGGTCCAATCTTTTCTTGAGAAGGTAGTAAGGTACCAAAGCTGATGATTCTGGAACCATGGAGAAACTATGGATATATTTACACTATCACTATGAGGTCAGGTACCACAAGGACATTACAAACAGATTCATATAAAGAACGATGAACTGCTAAAATGATAACAAACACCAAAAACACCAATCTATATAGTGTCCAATAATAAATCAACAAGTCTTGTCTTGAAAATGGAACTTAGAGTATAGCTGGACTTCATAACAAAACTATGGGGCCAAAAAGTTAAACAAAATAGGACAAAATATAACAGATGATGTATCGATGGATTGATGGAATGAGTGGATAGAAGATAAAAAATTGAAACTTTAATTAGAAATGGAACCGAAGCTCTAATGAATTGTTCGCAAATCTCACCACGAGTTGAGAACTTTTAACTGAAGAAGACAATCAATTTGTAGAAACCAAGGTTCGCAGTATCAGTATCGGAATCGGAATCGGTATCGAACAGTTCCAATGAGTATCGGGATCGGCAGTTTCGGCATATTTGAATCGGAGTATGGAATTATTTGGAATCGGAAGAAAATAATTATTAAAATTTTAGAAAAATATTTTATACATTTAGGCATAATTTTAAGTCGCTCATGTGTTGTTTCTTAGTAGTTTTGAAATAGAATGAAATGAAATAGTAGTCACCAATGTCGATTGATTTACCTGCAATAGATATGTTTCTTCTTTTACATACTTTTACAACCTTACTAAGCTTTTACACCTTTGTTGATTGGTCTTTTTCATTCAATTTTCTTTGCCGAATTAACTAGAAAAGAGGCACACAATGTCAGTATCGATATCAGTCGGTATCGGATTGGGACATGCCAAACTGTATCGTTATCGGCCGTATCGGATCGGTATCGGCCGATACCGCAAACTATGGAAGAAACCATGTCATCTAAGGAATCCTTTTTTTTTCCTGTGTATATCAAACCTAGTGTGAATGCCAAAGAACGACAAATTTATGCCTCTCGACTAATCCACCGTTCTCCCACCAAGGTTAAAACTAATGAATCTGCAGATCCCACAGGAGATGGAGTACAAGGGGATGAAAGTGACAGCAGCAAGAGATTTGAGGAGTAAGCCTAGAATAATTTGGGTGGAATAGGCGTAAGCTCAACGAGTCCATAGAGCCTCAATTGAGTCTAGATTTCAGATTCTTACAAAAAAACTCATTGACGGAGTCCCCGAAATTAATAGAATTGCATGTAATTTGATTGCCTATGTATCTATTTGTTTTGGGATTCCCTATCTTTAGCAGAATCTTTCCAAAGACAATAACACAGTAGTTTCCATAAGTGAACATTATGGGTAGATTTCAAGAAATCACTTGTTTTAGGCATTTATCAGGTTACCCAAAAACACCAAACCAGAGGGCGTATGTAGGAACTTTTGTCAGAGGACAGACAAATTAATCAGACAATAGCATTGCGATCATAGTTGTTTATTGTGCATTTCTGTGTAGAGACAACAATGTGATCTAGTCGCAAAAGCACTGTAGTCTGCATTCTCGAAGCACTGCAGTACCCTCGTGACAACATTGCTACATGGTCTCAACAACATTATGGTGAAAGATTGTGGTGACATATGGTAGCATTATGGTTACCTACTTGTGAACTGCACTATTTTTGGAGCTAGTCCTGAACAAAATTTATAAAAAAAATAAACGAAATTTATAAAATAAAATAAAAACCTTATATCATCAGTGATGGTCTCTAATGGAGGTCAGAGCTACCACTGTTGGACGAGGAACCGTAGTTGGGATCTGAGGAGCTGTCATAGTGATCCTTGGAGGACGGAACCACAGTTGGAGAAGGTTGGAGGGGTAAAGAATTAGTATGTTGGTGTGGTATAAGAGAAATGGTTGGTTTGAGTGTAGAAGGCAACGGTGGGAGGAAGAGAGACTCAAGATTAAAGAAGGGCTGGAGAATCAATTTTAAAAGTCTTGGTGGGGCATATAACTAACCAATTTGTATCTCTTAGAATTTTTTTTCAATCTGGGATCTATACTGAAGGGTTATTAAGATCCAGTACACAAGCCTGTTAGTGTATCCGCCCTTGCCTCAGACAACCCACACCCTACCGTCATCATTAGTTTTTCCATCATATGCTCTATGTTGCTAGAAACAGTCATATATTCCAGTTAAATGACATACGAGAACAATGTGACCTGAAGAATTAACAACATACCCTCACCTCCTCTGTTTCCGTCTCTAGTCTCCTTTCCTTTCGGTTTGCTAGACTGGAGTGTCATTATTTAAACGACTTCATTTGACATTTTCCTTTCATCGGAAGCAATGTGTAGGTCAAGGAGTTCTTGCAGAACATCGTAAATTTTGGGAGGTTTCTCATGGAACTCCTCGTCTTAGATGCGTGTCCCCTTCCGGAGGCCCTTGCAAAGCGCTAAGATTGGGATTTCATCTGTTTCGAACGTTGTTCTCGCTTTTCCAGCCGAGAATCTTTTAACAAAGTTCTCTAGGCTTTCATTTTCTCCATGTTTATGAATAAGCTACATGTCGTTAGTTGTCTATTTTTACTCCGATCTTTCCTGAATTTGTTGTTCTCGCTTTTCTAGCCGAGAATCTTTTAACAAAGTTCTCTAGGCTTTCATTTTCTCCATGTTTATGAATAAGCTACGCGTCGTTAGTTGTCTATTTTTACTCCGATCTTTCCTGAATTTGTTGGTCAGCATTCACTAGGAGGTTATTGACCCTCTAGCTACCTTGTTGACCATCTTAGTATGGAGTCCTTCAAAGAGTCTGGAAAGAGCTTACAGTTGGTTGACCCGGAGTACCTATTTATTGTCATGAAGTGACTGAAGTTCTGAATATGGTTATCGAGGTCATCTGTTTTGCCATATAATTCAATCTTTGGGATCTTCACCCTTTCTGGCATAAGAGCGTTCATGATGGCTACGAAAAATGGACTCATCATGAGATTGTCTTTGGGATTCTCCACCTCTCTCCAGTTGCGACGAGGCACTCCTCACTCGGTCGGGGGTCGGGAAGACCCTCCTCCATTTTTTGTCGAGCGATGAACAAGCGACATGGAACGACGTGGCATGTTGCGAACGGTGGCCGGTCCTCCAACTCAAGTTTGTTGTTGCTGGGGGTAAAGGTGTTATGTGCCCTTCAGGGTGTGGTGGAGGCATTATGTTGCCACCAGAGTAATGTTGTTGAGACAGAGCATAACCTCCGGCAAACAGAGGGATCTCGACGTGACTTGCAGAGTGTTGTTGTTGTTGATGGTGCCCCAAGAGCAAGGTTGAAAAAATCGCTAGTCGGCCGCTAGTCGGTTCGCGGGAACTAGGGATTAATCGGATTAATTGGAGACTAGTCCGATTAATCGTTTTAATTTTTTTAATATATATATATATATATATATATATATATATATATATATATATTTATTTATTTATTTATTTATTTATTTATTTATTTATTTATTTATTTATTTATTTTTTATTTTTTTATTTTTGTGTGTGTGTGTGTGTGAAAAAATAATATATATGCCATATGTCATCAAAGTGTTAAGTAACCAAAGTGGCAAAAATTCATTGTAAACAAAAGAAGATATATTAAAGTGCTCATCAATCATCAAAAATATTATCGTGCTCGTCCACTACGGACACATTTCTTTCTTCATCGGGCTCAAAGTCATCATCTCCATCATCTTCTTCGACCTCTGATATAAACTCTTTCTCATCAAGTTCTCCCGTGATCCTAGAGCTCCTCCTAGATTCAAGTATTTCATTCGCTCTCATTGAATGGTCAAGTACCTCCCATGTAGGTCCGGTCACGGGATCAACACCACTCTCATCATCAACCCTATCAACCAACCAATGTTGAGTCGACTAGGTCTGTTTTCAAGCATTCTCGATTTTCTGGCCAACTAGGGCTCAACTCCAGTTGGCCGGGATGGACTACCGACTAGTTGACCGACTAGAGCGTTTCTTGCGACATTGTCCGAGAGTTGTACCCCGTGGGAGAGGTTGGCCACGGATAATAGTTGGAGGATAGGGGTAAGGACTTTGATTATGAAGCAAATTCGGTATTGACTGCTCAGTTGGAGTTTTGCCCCATGGTTAGGCTATGTTGGTGAAAGACATTATTGGCAAGAAGAAGTACGGCTGAACCAAGGTTTGCATTGTTGGAGTAGGTGGGTGGCTAAACCGAGGCTTGATACATAGGAGAGGGTTGTTAGACTGAACTCAGATAGGTAGGAGCAGCTTGCTAAATCAACCCTTGTAGAGTAGGGATTTTCGATTGAGTCATGGTCTAGGCAGTCAGGCCTAGATTGGCTACTAGGAGCACCATGAGCAGTATAGGGGGAACCCATGTTAAAGTTCGGTACATGTGGCACTAGATGGAACGACGCTTATTGTTGTAAAGATGTCGGAGCATGCAACAAGTGGGAGTAGATGAGATTGTTCCCTGGCGGCACCACACTAGATGTTGTAGCCAAATAGATGAAGAGGGACGGCCTGAAGGCGTTCAATGACATAACTTGTGAATTGAACTTGTGAACTGGTCACCGAGTCGTAGATAGATACGCTCACAGTGTAGGCGTTAGGGGGTTGTGGAGGGGCTCCCATACTGGATGCACCGTTATGCATCTTATTTGGTTGAGGACAAAACTTTTAACCTTGTGGTCATGGATCTGAGTCCAACGGTAGGCGTCAATCTAATGATGTTTTCACACCACCAGGACTATTGGGCTGATTTGTTAACTGGACCAATGGATTCATTCTTCTCGAATCACGTCTTCTCCTTCACCCACGTAGACGAATATACGTGAGAGGGGCAAGATAATCCCCTGATGCCGCTCCAACGCTTTAAGTTAGATTGAGAAAAATAATATTTTGGCATAATTTTAGGGTATGTGTACCTCATGAAGATATCGAAGGGACTATATATAGTCCTCAATGGATAAGCATGGACGGTTTTCTTGCTTATCAATTTAGGGTTTAAAGAATCGGTAGGATAGATGTCAAATATCTTGCAATTCTTTATTGGTATCTCAATAAAATTATGCATAATTGAAATATTAGAGGATTCGAGTTTGCGTCGAGCTTGAATCCATTCCCATGCGGAAATCTAACAAGCTCGGATCTGGGCCTATGGACCTGGGCCTATATGTCACAAAACCCAACTTTTTTTTGGTTTAGAAAATAGTGATTTTATAACCCTATTATTTTCGACAAAAAGGTGTGAGAACTTTTTGTACAGAATAATTTGATTTACAACTAACACACAGATTGTAAATACAACAAAAATTCTACACAAACAATATTTCTGGGGATTGTGGCATGGATGCTTAATCTGCGGGTGATCACTTTCCCCTGTTTGACGATCTGACACAAAGTAGCTACTTGAGACAAGGGAACAAGAACTTTCCAAATGCTCAAAACTTAGTAGGTTTGCTCTCGAAAAGGATGCTATGATTGTTCACCTCTTGGCTCAAAAATCAAGGCTATTTATAGCTTGAGCTGCTGAAATGCTCAATCTGTTTATTTCCAACGGAACCAGCTACTTGCGGCTGTTGAGGTTCCGCAGGAACTGGTTCAATGCGAAACGTATGCTAGCGACGCATGCGTGGAAAGCATGCCACGTGGGTAACCGCCATGACTAGGGACATAATGTCCAAGGAAGACAGCAGCCCTCATGGGCTGCTAACGCTTCGAAGGACACAAAGTCCTCAACGAGGCAATGCCTTGGAGGACGTAACGTCCTCCATTAATGAAGCATATGATTGCCTCAATAAACGAGGAAACGATGAATTGAATGTCGTGCTTCGACGCATGACATCATGCACATTGAATGGCATGATGCTTTCTTCTGCGGAGCTCCTCGCTCTAGACTCTTTGTCCTGCGGTATTTTTGTTCAGCGATGATAGCTGCAGAGCTTTAGTTCAGCGAGCTCTGGTTTCGTGGATCTTCAATTCACTGCTCGTCCTGCGAGACTCATTTCCTGCAGAATGAATCGGGGACCATTCTTCACTGTCTGGGTTCCACGGAATCAGCTCTCCTGTGACCTTGTCATTTTTATGGATCAACACCTATCATACAACTATGAATTGGAGAATAGGCAAAGACCTAAACTTTCCACTTGAAAAAAGAATCGAAGAATCTCTGTTGAACAATTCACGATCCCCGCGTGCAGGAATTAAGAATATTTTTATCAACGTTGCATCAAAACAGTGAACTAGATGAATCGAAAAAAAAAAAAGAGTAAAAGATTGACACTTTTCTAACCGAAACTTTAAGTAACTGACCGAAGAAGAGCTTGCCGATCCGAAGGGAACCACGTCTTCCTCAGCGAGCTCCTCCTCCCGGTGGATCCGAAACCGGTCTGGATCCCGACGAAACCCATCACCTTGTGCCTCTCCACCTCCGCCGATCCTCCGCCGCCGTCGCCGTCGCCGCCCGTCTCCCATTTGACGGAGACGGATCTGGGCGCGTAATTAGGGCAGGCTCCGCGGGAGACCAATGGCGGGGAGGCGAAGAGGAAGAAGAGGAGGCCGGAGAGGAAGAAGAGGAAGGAGAAGGCCCTGGAGGAGGAGAGGAGGCGGGATCGGGAGAGGAATGGCGGGGAGGAGGACTGGGAGTAGAAGAGTTTGGGTGATGTAGGCATCTGATGGATTTCTAGGTTTAGGGTTTCAACGACGGGAGGGAAAAGAGGAAAGTGGAGGAGCTGGAGAACGTTTTGGATGAAGAAGAGATACGACAATGGACGACTGTTACCGTAGAGAGAGAGGAACTGACGCTTAGGCTGGCTCGAGCTTTGGAACTGCTTTCAAAATTGGACTGCCTTTTTTTCATGTTTATTTTTTAATGCACGACGTTTCGGCCATGTCATGACCATTCCGACAGTTACCAAATTCTACCTCTTCTTTCTTCCAATGGATTGCCGCCACATAGATATCATGTGGCCGTCACGTGACGATTGTAAGAGAATTATAGAGATTTGGTTGTAATCCTAGCATAGTCCTTTTTTTTAAGGCATTATACTTATTATTTGGGGTTGTCAAAAATTTTTTAGCATAACTGTCGTACATATTGGAAGGACTATTAAAATATTTGACAGTATATCTGTTTAACAACATTTAGACTATCAAAAAATTCGACAGTCCTTCCAATATTGACAGTCCTACTTATTGAAATGACTATTAAAAATTTTGATAGTGCTAAAAAAAATATGGACAGTTCCGAATAACTTTTGTTGTGTCCCTAAAAGAGATTTTTTTTTTTTCATAATTTATTTGACAAATTATTGTCACCAAACCAAACAGTCCCAACAGTTGTTTTTCCTTATCTTTTCTAACAGTATTTTACGAATGGTTCTACTGTTTATTAAAATATTTTTAGAAAACTATTTCAACTATGATATGTTTTTTTTAAATCAATGGGAGATTGTGGTCAAAAGTTGTTTTTATTATTACTTATTGAAACAATTTCAAAGAAAAAAAATTCAAAATTTTTCATCCAGAGCATCCGAATTTGTATAAATTTTATCTAAAACATCGAAGTTTAAAAAATTATGAAAAAAAACAAAACGTCCATTAGAAGAACATTTTATATTTTTAAATATTATATTTCTATCGTTCATTTTTTTTTCCGTTAATAGAAGTTTAACGAAAAAAAAAAATTAGAAAACGTCATATTATATTTCCATCGTTCATTTTTTTCTTCGTTAACAGACGTTTAATGAAAAAAAAAAACGTCTTTAGGAATGAAGTTTTCTCGAGAGAAAACGTCATTCCTAAGGACGTTTTTTTTTTCTCTCTCTCATCTCTCTCCCCCTCTCTCTCTCGTCTCTCTCACTCACTCTCTGGTCTCTCTCTCTCTCTCTCCCTCTCTCTCTCGTCTCTCTCACTCTCTCTCTCCTCTATCTCTCTCTCTCTCTTTAGTTCTCACCTCTCTCTTTATTAAATTTGAAGAATTTAATGAAATCCAAAAAAAAAATCTAGAAATTTTTTTTTTCTGTTCTCTCGTCTCTCTCACTCTCTCTCTCCTCTCTCTCTCTCTCTCTTTAGTTCTCACCTCTCTCTTTATTAAATTTGAAGAATTTAATGAAATCCAAAAAAAATCTAGAAATTTTTTTTTTCCTTACTACAGAGTTTTGAGAAAAAATATTCCGATCTTTTTTTAGAGAATTAAAATGATATTTTTTATGTAATCCAAATATCACCAGTGTTATAGTACACGCATACCGTGTGCAATATTTTTTTAGCACACGCATCTCATATGTCCAATTTTTAATCCATAAGAATTTATTAAAATATTTATACAAATAAAGTCTGTAAGATTCGTTAAGAAAATTTTAAGAACCCAATCGAACTCATAAAATCTGAAAGAATTTACTGAAATCTTTATACAAATAAAGTCATGTGATATTCGTTAAGAAAAAAATTTCAATTCTTTAAAATTCTTTAAAATTTTAACTGAATAATGTATTTTTTTAAATCTTAATTAAATAACCAATAAGAGACATTTGTAATATTGGACAGAACCAATTTATAATATTAAAAAGACCATAATAATTATCGATTTCAATAAATTTTTAACCAATAAGAAGTTTTTTTTTTTTTTTGGATTTCAGTAAACACAGATCGAAACACATATAATCTTATAGAGTGTAAATCAAATAATCCTCTTATTGTCTGTAATTTTATTTCTCTTTTTTCTTTCTATATAATTTTATTTATCTAAAAAAATTGGAATATTTTGTTCCTGTAAAAAAAAATTTTAATTATCTAAAAAAAGATCGAATTTTTCTCAAAATTCTGTAGTAATCAAAATAAAGAAAAAAAATCTAAATTTTTTTTAGATTTCATTAAATTTCTCAAATTTAATAAAAAGATGTGAGAAAAAAGAGTGAGAGAGTGAGTGAGAGAGAAAGAGCAGACAGAAAGGAGAGAGAGAGAGAGAGAGAGAGATGAGAGAGAGACCAGAGAGAGACGAGAGAGACAGAAAAAAAATAATAAAAAATAAAAAACGCTCTTAGGAAGACGTTTTCTATTTTTTTTATTTTTTTTGTTAAACGCCTGTTAACGAAAATAAAATGAACGATAAAAATATAATATAAAAAAATATAAAACGTGGACGTTTTGATGTTTTTTTTATAATTTTTTAAACTTCGATGTTTTAGATGAAATTTATATAAATTTGAATGCTATGGATGATTTTTTTTGAATTTTTTTTGTTTGGTACTGCTTATCATGGTTGTTTTTACTTATAATTTCAAATATTTGTTTGACAACGTATTATAAAAAACAAATTGAAAAGCTAATCTAATTTTTGGAATGTTTTTAAAAGTAGATTGGGGAATGCTTTCAAAAATGACTTATAGTAACAACAATCCAAAACCAAGCCACTTGCATTCTCCACCTAAGCATCGCCTGGGGGGCTTGGGAAGTAGAGGACGTCTTCCGCTCCCTAGCGGCTTTAACTTCCTCTCTAGAAACACTACCATAAATTTTTTTGTTGTTTAATTATAGGGTCGCATATAATATTCATGTTTATATCTTTATATTGTTCAAAATAAATTTTTGATATTGTATTTATCATAAATAATTGTATTAATAATTAATTGTTGGTTGTATTATTTTTTTTATTAGTTATTTTAGTGTTTTGGCTAGTCTGGACCTATATCAGATCCTAATGGACCCATGACAGACCCAACCAACACCCTTGTTAGACTTATTTATTGACTTAGAATAGTTATTATATTTTTAATTAGTCAGTTGGAATGATTATGAATTTATTAGAGTGCTTTTGAAACCCCAAATCCAATCCTATTTTAGGATGACTTGATTGGAAGGTATTTTAGTCATTTCACTTAACCCAAACCCAAACTTATTTCCTAATTCCCTTCCCCCCCCCCCCCCCCCGGGCCGATCAAACCAGCAGCCCCCCCTCCCTTCATTCATTTTCATTCTTCTTCTTCTTCTCCACTTTTTTCTTCTTCTTTCTTCTTCCAATTTCTTCATCCAAATCAGTTTTCTTCACTTTCTTCTCTTCCTTCACTTGCTTTCCTCTTTAATGCAAACCCTAACCCCTTGCTTTTCCCTAACCTAGGTGTGTGGGCTTAGATTTAGTGTTGGAGCTTAGGTTGGAAGCTTGGAAGCTTGGTGTGGTGAATTTGAGACTTTTTGGAGACTTTGGCTTGAGATTACAACTCCCAAGAGATAAACCCTGATTTTTCTCCTTGTGATTACTCTAATATAGTGTAATTAGTAGTTTAGAACCTTCCTAGACCTTAGGACTTCCCGTGTAAGGAAGTTGGAGCTTGTTTGGAGACTTTGACATTATGTTTTGTGTCAATTTTGGGTGAAATCCGAGATTGGCCCAATTTTTGGTGTTGTCCTAGGTTAGACGGACCTAGGTAGACTTGTTTGGGTGTCTTGAGGGTAAGTACATGTCCCCGTTCGGACACGTGAGATCGTGTCGCGAAGATTTGGACGTTTCGGACGATTTGGAGGTTTTCGTCGTCGTAGGTTCTATGTGCGTGCGCATTTTTGCCACGGATCTAGAATCGGAGAGTTAGCATTTTTCAAGGATCTAGACATCGATTAGAACTCGTAGGTAAATTTTGGGCCGATTCCGAGTAGGTTTGGTGTGTGTTTCACGAGGTTTTACGAACCGCACACCACATGTTCGTCGAAATGACCGAATGGCCATTTCGACTTGGTTTCGAGCTTGTGCGCGCGTTGGGTTAGCTTCGGGGAGTGTGTGTTAGAGTTTTCGAGTATATATGTTTTTTGGTGTAGGGGTGAGTGTGGTTGAGTGTGTGTGTTGGTGTTGTGTTTGTATATATATATATATATACACACACACCTACACAAACACAACACCATATATATATATATATATATATATATATATGTGTGTGTGTGTGTGTGTGTGTGTGTGTGTGTGTATATATATATATATATGTGTTTGTGTATATATATACGTATGCGTGTGTATATATATATGTGTTTGTGTGTATATATATATACATATATATATGTTTGTGTGTTTATATATATATATGTAAGTGTGTGTGTATAGATGTGTCTCTGTGTGTGTGTGCTTGTTTGTCGTGGTGTGTGTGTGTTGGTGTGTGGTAGAGAGAGCAAGGAGAGAGTGAGCGGAGTGCAGCAGCTGTGGCAGCAATATGAGCCGCTGCAGCCGCGTTTGCAGCGAGGCGCAGTGCCGCGGCAGCAGCGGCAACAGCGAGCAGCAGCTGCGCTCAGCCGCGCAGCAGCGCGCGTGTAGGCGCGGCAGCCAGCGGCAGCACGCTGCAGCAGCAGCAACAGGGCAGCAATGGCAGCAGCGCGAGCGCGTTTCAGCACGCGTGCGCGCGCGCACTCGATCCAGTTTTTTCCCCTCCCCCTTCTTTTATATATATATATATATATATATATATAGAGAGAGAGAGAGAGAGAGAGAGAGAGAGAGAGAGATATGTATATATATAGATGTATACATATATTTACATAGATAGATATAGATCTAGATAGATACTAGTATATATAGTTAGAAATATATATTAGTATAGATGTATATGTGTTATATATATATATATATAATTGCCTAGATATATAGCTAGGAATATATATATATATGTTAGATAGTTAGCTATGGTTAGTGTTAGAGAGGGGGATAGTTGGGTATCTCAATACCTCGAGATACCCAAGGTATTGAAGGTAGTGAGGTAAGGTGAGGTAAGGTAGCCTATATACTAAGTTATATATATATATATATATATATATATTGTATTGATGTTATGTATATAGATAAGTATATATTATAGATAGCTAGCTAGTTACCTTGAATTAGAGGGTAAGGTATCTCAATACCTTGAGATACCAAGGTATTGAGATAACTTGGGTATCGGGGGTAAGGTTGAGGTATTGCCTCTACTAGATTATATATATATATATGTATGTATGTATATATATATAGATAGATAGCTAAGTTACCTAGAATTAGAGGGTAAGGTTGTCACGACCCGCACCCGGAAGTTCGGGCACGAGTACGTGGGTACGTCCAGCCTACGCCGCAGAGTCGGCGGTAGTACGCTGTCTAGGTTAATCCAAAGTTACTAACTAGCTCATTCACAACAACATAGGCAAGATAATAATAAGAAATGAAACTTAAGATTGCAACTGAAAGTAAATGTGACAACAGATTCAAATGTTTAAGTACAGAAATTCAATATTGAAATCGGGGACAAACCCGATAAATAAGATAAGAATTAGAAATGAAAGATAGCTACTACTAGCTACTCAGCAGCAGGGGTCTCCTGGGTGGGTTCTGGCTCCTCATAGGTATCATCTGTACCCTCATAAGGACCATAATAGGTAGGGGCAAGATCCTCATCATCGCCTAAATCAACAGATCCAGTCAGGAAAGGAGCAAAGTACACAGTGCACAACAATGTTAAACTAAATATTTATGACAATTAAACATTGAATATCATGTTAAGGAAACTGCATAAAAGAATGTTAATATTTCAGAGTCAAAACTATAAACAGGAATATGAGAGAACAGAAGTAAACGAGCAGGAAAAGAAACTACACAGTCAGCGAGAATATAACATGACCTGAAGTTATCTGTATGAAACTTGTGTTTGTTTTTAGAATACTTAGTTGGCATGCAGGGGTTTATAAGGCTAATCCGGCCGTCATGAACGGCTATTAGTCACGAGTAATCGGGATCCGGCTGATGGACAGTCGTGTACCAACAGCTATTATTCACGGCAAGGGGAAGGGTAACTACATGCCTTTCAGTATTCTCCCACCCGACATGAAAAACAAGACATGAATTCCAATATTCAAGACATGAAATATAGTATTCTAACACTACGTGTAATCAACAAGAGTACTAGTGGAGCAGGAAATTTAATTATCACAATATAAAGATTAACTTGAAGTGCAGGTACTTGCCTGTTGTTTGGATCTGATTAATTAGGTTCTTGGGAGAAAAGTCCAGAGGTGAGTCCAAAAGCTGAAACAGACATTACCATCATGCTCAGAAGATGTCAAATAGCTAGAAACGCCTGTCCTTGGGTCCAATTTGGAGACAAGGGCAAAAACGGCAGTTTCGGGTCAAAACGGGGTCCGCCGTTGGGCCCGCTTTGCACCGAAAAACGTATCCGGGTCAAAAGTCTCCAAATTCACCAAACTTAGTGTCAACAGGTCAGGAACGCTGATACGAACCCAACGGAACTTCCAGATTTGGATTCCGATGAGCCGAACACAAAATCGCCCGTCGAGCGGGGCCTGTGGGGCCCACGACACGCGATTTCGTCAACGTTCTCAGAATCGAACCAAACTTGACCCACAGGACCAGCGTATCGCTACGAGTCCGATGGCGCAAGTTTCGTCTCGATCCGACGAGTGTACACGAAATTAGGGTGAATTACCGAAAAGGCGGATACGGGGCGATGTCCGCGGATACGCGTTGATTCCGGTGTGCACGCACACCCGAATCAGCTTCCACGAAGACTCACATGTCCGTATCGACGGTGCGTACGTATCTGCGAAGACCGCACGCGACCAAGTCGTTCCGTTTGGCGGGACGTACTCGGTTCCGGGGTGAAACAGGGTCTGGTTTTTCCTGTTTTTGGATCGCGGTGTGCGATCACCACAGGACGCGATGTCCCGAACAGTTTATCCGGACACCGAGAGGGTCATACAGGCTTCACAACGCAATTTGCAGAATTGAAAACGGAGCTACGAGGCGAAAGTTACACATACCTGAAGGGGACCCGAAAACAGGGTCGAAATTGTGTCCGAGTCGTGTCGGACACTGTGTCCTGTGTCCGACACAGGAACAGGGATTAGGGTTAGGGTTTCGTCGGGAAAACGGCTGCACGCGGCGGAGGGCGGCCGGAGATACGCCGGAGGGGGCCGGGGAAAGTTCGCCGGAGCGAGGCGAAGCTTCTGACGGGTCGGCGGCGGCTCGGGGCGGCCGGCAGCGGCGGCTGCTGCTGCGGTTTCTGTCGACGGCGGCGGCGCCGAGGGAGGAGAGAGGGGAAAAGAGCTGCGGCGGGCGGTGGGTGGCGCTGGCGGCGGCTAGGCGAGGGAGGAGAGCAGCGGCGGAGCGGCGGGTGGCGGTGGTTAGGGTTAGGGCGAGGGAGTGGGGGAGACGGCCGAGGTCGGGGGTTTAAATAGGGGAGTGAGGCGGTTGCAGGTGGCCGGGGTAGGCGGAGGTGAGGGGGACGTGGGCGCGGGAAGCGCGGCGAGCGGGGCGCGGGACGCGCGGCGCTGCGCGCGGCGGCCGGCGAAGGATTCGGCGTCGTGGGGGAGACGGGGTCGCGCGGCGGGTCGGGCTGCGCGGGTCGGGTTCGGTTGAACCCGACCCGACCCGAAAGGGGCTGGGCTGGGCTGGTTAGCGGGCTGGGCTGCGGCCCACGGGCCGCAGGCCAAAAAAAGGAAAAAATAAAAATAAAATAAATAAATAATAATAATTAATTAATTAATAATTAATTAATTAGAAAAATTGTTTTTAGGCATTTAAAAATAGTTCTGAGGCCCAGAAAAATCCAGAAAAATTACCCTAAGTCCAGTTTTCCATTTTACATCCAAAAATGTTATTTTCATGATATTTTAATATTATTTATTGCTAATTAAAAATCATTTATTAATTGAAAACCCTGATTTTAATTACAGAAAATTCTCAGAAAAATTCCAGAAAATTGAGAAAAATCCAAGATTTAATAATTTGAGAAATTAGGGGGTTTACAACCTACCCGACTTACAAAAATTTCGTCCTCGAAATTAAGAATAACAAGGCACGAAAAGAAAAGGCCGAGAAATAAAATACACCTCATGATTCAAAAAGATAGGGGTATCGCTCTCTAATCTCGTCTTCTCGCTCCCAGGTGGATTCGCCGGGGGAATGGTGCTTCCAAGCTACGCGAACCAGTGAGATAACCTGGTTCCGTAGGACTTTCTCCGAGCGATCCAGTATCTCCACGGGTTGCTCCTGGTAAGTCAGACTTGGGCCTACTTCGAGCTCTGAGTGATCCAAAATGTGACTGGGGTCTGACACATACTTCCTCAGCTGCGACACGTGGAAGACGTTATGTACTCCATCCAGAGAGGGTGGCAATGCCAGTCGGTATGCCACTTCTCCGATTTTCTCCTGTATGCCAAAAAGGTCCAATGAATCTTGGGCTGAGTTTTCCACTCCTTCCGAACCTAATGGTGCCACGTGTCGGGGAAATCTTTAAGAACACCAGCTCTCCAACCTTAAAATAGAGTCATAATCAAGTCTTAGTTCCATAATAAAATGTTTAAATTGACTTGAATTTCATAAATTTAATTACCTCAAATTCCAAGGGCCTTCGGTGGCTATTTGCCCAATGTCGTTGCCTGTCTTGAGCCACTCGAAGTCTGTCCCTTATTTGCTTTACCTTCTCAGCTGAATCGATCACCATCTCTGGTCCCAGTAGGGCTCTTTCTCCAACGTCGTCCCATGATAACGGGGTACGACATCTTCGGCCATACAGGGCTTCAAATGGAGTCATCTCGATACTAGCTTGGTAACTGTTATTATAAGAGAACTCCACCAGATGTAAATAGTCTTCCCAGGATCCTCCAAAATCCAGAACACATGTACGGAGCATATCTTCAAGGGTCTGGATTGTACGTTCCGATTTCCCATCGGTTTGGGGATGATAAGCTGTGCTGAATTTGAGTTGAGTCCCCAAGCTGGCTTGTAAGCTCTTCCAGAAGTGAGAGGTGAATCTTGAATCTCTGTCGGAGACAATACTTACTGGAACTCCATGCAGCTTGACAATGTGTCTGATATATAAATCTGCCAGCTTCTCTGTAGATAGCCCTACTTTGAAAGGTAGAAAATGTGCAGACTTGGTCAGTCTATCTACTATCACCCAGATTGCATCCTTGCCACTAGGTGTCCTTGGAAGTCCGGAAACAAAATCCATTGTGATATGTTCCCACTTCCACTCCGGAATGGGTAGTGGTTGAAGCAATCCTCCAGGTCTTTGTCTTTCTGCCTTGACTTGCTGGCACACTAAACAACGAGATACGAACCTGGCTACTTCTCTTTTCATGCCATGCCACCAAACATACGTCCTCAGGTCCTTGTACATCTTGTTGGCTCCTGGATGTATGGAGTATTGCGATCTGTGCACTTCTTGCATAATTTCTTCTCTTATGTCTCCTTGAGGTACACATAATCTATCGCCATGCCTCAGTGATCCATCTTCATGAATTCTGAACTCTTCTATTAATCCAGCTTGCACTTGACCTCGAAGGCTTCGCAGGCCTTCGTCTTGAAACTGAGTCTCCTTGATCTTGTCCATTAAAGTAGACTGAATCTGCAAGTTCATCATTTGGCCTTCTTTTCCTGGGATAATTACTTCAATACCTAAACTTTCCAAGTCCTCCAGCAGGTGTCTGTCCATAGTCAAGTACATCGCCATAGGATACCTGCTTAGAGCATCAGCAACTACATTTGCCTTCCCAGGGTGATATTGAAGAGTGATATCAAAGTCTTTCATTAGTTCCAGCCACCTTCTTTGTCTCATGTTTAGCTCTTTCTAGGTGAAGATATATTTTAAACTTTTATGATCTGTAAATATTTCCACCCTTTCTCCATAAAGATAATGCTTCCACAGTTTAAGAGCGAAAATGACAGCTGCCAATTCTAAATCATGGGTTGGATAATTCTTTTCATGGGGTCGAAGCTGCCTAGAGGCATATGCTATTACTTTCTTATTCTGCTCCAATACACAACCTAGACCTTTTCCAGAAGCATCACTATAAATAGCGAAACCTCCGGTTCCAGAGGGTAAGGTCAGGATAGGAGCAGTAGTCAGCCTTTTCTTCAACTCCTCAAAAGCATGCTGACATTCTTCAGTCCAGGTGAACTCTTCATCCTTCCTTGTTAACTTTGTCATGGGTTCAGCAATCCTAGCAAAGTCCTTCACAAACTTCCGATAGTAGCCAGCTAGTCCCAGGAAGCTTCTAATCTCTGCTACAGAGTCTGGAGTGGGCCAGGATTCTACTGCCGCTATCTTCTTAGGATCTACTGCTATTCCATCTCCAGTCACAACATGTCCCAAGAATTCTACTTTGTCTAGGAAGAAAGCACATTTGGATAATTTTCCATAAAGTTTTTCCTTCCTCAAAGTCTCCAATGCTAACCTCAAATGTTCTTCATGTTCTTCGGGGGTCTTGGAGTAGATCAAAATATCATCAATAAAGACCACTACAAATTTGTCTAGGTATGGCTGGAAAACTCTGTTCATTAGGTTCATAAAAACTGCTGGAGCATTCGTCAACCCGAACGGCATTACTAAGAATTCGTAGTGTCTGTTCCGGGTATTGAAAGCAGTTTTAGGGATGTCCTCTTTCCTTACCCTTACTTGGTGGTAACCAGACCTCAAATCAATCTTTGAAAATACCCGAGCTCCACTCAACTGATCAAATAAGTCATCTATCCTGGGCAGGGGATACTTATTCTTAATTGTTAAGGCATTTAAGGCCCTATAGTCAATACACATTCTGGATGTTCCGTCCTTCTTGGGCACAAATAGTACTGGGGCTCCCCAAGGTGAGACACTAGACCTAATGAAACCTTTGTCTTCTAGCTCTTTGATTTGTTCATTTAGTTCTATTATCTCATTCTTGTTGATTCTGTAGGGATTCTGAGATACTGGTGCTGCTCCTGGCACTAAGTCAATGGAGAATTCAACTTCTCGGTCTGGGGGTAAGCCTGGGAGATCCTCAGGGAAGACATCAAGGTATTCAGAGATGATAGGTGGCAATTCTTCTGTTACTAGGGCTCCACAAATTATGTTATTACCCATTTCTCTAGAACCTCTAGCAAATTCAAATTCTGGCTTGCCAGGGGGTCTGAAGATTACACTGCCTCTGTGACAGTCTATTGTGGCATGATGTTGACTTAACCAATCCATACCCAGTATAATGTCAAAACTGGGCACTGGCATTACAAGTAGTCTAGCATATAGTTCTCTTTCACATAATATGATAGGACAATTGTTACAGGCATCACTAACCGGGATGATTCCTCCACCGGTAATGATCTTATAACAATTCCTAAGGGGTTTAGTGATTAAGTTGTGCTTCATAAGGAATTCTACTGACATGAATGAATGTGAAGCTCCAGAGTCAAATAAAGTAATAGCTGGTATTGAATTTATAAGCACAGAACCTGTGATCACGTCAGCTGTGGCTTCCGCTTCTTCCAAAGTCATTGCATAAGCACGGCCTTGCTGCGGTGCACCCCTCTGTTGCTGCTGTTGGTGCTGAGCAAAGCGTTGTTGTTGAGTTGGAAGCGGGGGTCCCCTTTGTTGTGCTGCTGGGGGCCTGGCCTGGACTGGAGCCTTTGGTGCAGCTGGACGTCCTTGAGCAGCAGGACAGTCCCTCAATTGATGTGCTGGGGAACCACAATAGAGGCAAGCACCTAGCCTCTTTCTGCAGTCTTGCCAAGTGTGGCCTGGTTTTTGGCAATAGTTGCAAGGGGGAGCTCGCTGGTTCTGTCCTTGAGCCTGGGGTGCTGGAGCTCGAGGGGGAGGACGCTGATTTTGCTGCGGGGCCCTCTGCTGTTGTTGTTGTTGAAAAGGGCGTTTGTTGGGTCCCGCATTTCCGGTATCTCTTTCTCGTTTCAGTTTGTGCCACATATCTCTCTCGACGCCTTGTGCCACGCTCAGGATTTCCTCATAGGTGCGAGCTCGGCTGGTGGTGACAGCGAGACGAATATCCGGAGATAGCCCATTCTTGAATCTACGGGCTCTGTCCTCCGGGGTACGAACCATGTACTCCGCAAAGTGGCTTAACCTGCTAAATTCAGCAGTATATTCATCAACAGTCATGTTACCTTGTTCCAGTCTCTCGAATTGGCTTTCGAGAGCTTCCCGAGCCACTTCGGGGTAGAATTTCTCCTTGAATAGCCTCTTGAAGTCCTCCCAGGTGATGTCGGGAGCAGATAGTTGGGGTTCGTCTCTGAACCAGGTTCGAGCAATGTCGAACAGTTGCAGCCTTGCGGACTCCACTTTGAGATCATCGGGAACCCGGGCAGTCTTCAGGAGTCTCTCGACATTCTCTATCCACTCATCGGCATAGAGAATGCCCTCAGTTCCATAGAATTCCAGAGGCCTAAGGTTCTTGAAGTCTTTAGCACTCCCTGGCCTCTTGAGTGACGACTCCTGGGGCTTAATAGCTTCTAAGAGGCTGGTCCGCAGAAGTGCAGTCTGTTCTTTCTGGGATTCCACCAATCCCTGGAACACTCCAAGTAGTTGTGCCCCATCTAGCATAACTGCCGGAACAGATGGAGGCGGTGGGAGTGCAAGAGTCTCGGGCACATTCTGCTCAGCTGGTTCTGATGTGCCTCCTATTGTGTTCCTGGTCTGGACCATTCTGAAAGATTAAGGGATAGGAAGATCAGAATACTTGGAAATCAAGGGCGATAGAAAAATTGAGCAGCAATGATATCAAGAAATGAAATAAGGACGCTATACTGTGAATGAGCTTTTCCTAGAATCTTCAATTTTATTCCATACCCTGTCCTAGGGTATTATCCTTATTTTAGGATAGGACCTGCATGGGCCACCATAAAAATGTGTCACGACCCGCACCCGGAAGTTCGGGCACGAGTACGTGGGTACGTCCAGCCTACGCCGCAGAGTCGGCGGTAGTACGCTGTCTAGGTTAATCCAAAGTTACTAACTAGCTCATTCACAACAACATAGGCAAGATAATAATGAGAAATGAAACTTAAGATTGCAACTGAAAGTAAATGTGACAACAGATTCAAATGTTTAAGTACAGAAATTCAATATTGAAATCGGGGACAAACCCGATAAATAAGATAAGAATTAGAAATGAAAGATAGCTACTACTAGCTACTCAGCAGCAGGGGTCTCCTGGGTGGGTTCTGGCTCCTCATAGGTATCATCTGTACCCTCATAAGGACCATAATAGGTAGGGGCAAGATCCTCATCATCGCCTAAATTAACAGATCCAGTCAGGAAAGGAGCAAAGTACACAGTGCACAACAATGTTAAACTAAATATTTATGACAATTAAACATTGAATATCATGTTAAGGAAACTGCATAAAAGAATGTTAATATTTCAGAGTCAAAACTATAAACAGGAATATGAGAGAACAGAAGTAAACGAGCAGGAAAAGAAACTACACAGTCAGCGAGAATATAACATGACCTGAAGTTATCTGTATGAAACTTGTGTTTGTTTTTAGAATACTTAGTTGGCATGCAGGGGTTTATAAGGCTAATCCGGCCGTCATGAACGGCTATTAGTCACGAGTAATCGGGATCCGGCTGATGGACAGTCGTGTACCAACAGCTATTATTCACGGCAAGGGGAAGGGTAACTACATGCCTTTCAGTATTCTCCCACCCGACATAAAAAACAAGACATGAATTCCAATATTCAAGACATAAAATATAGTATTCTAACACTACGTGTAATCAACAAGAGTACTAGTGGAGCAGGAAATTTAATTATCACAATATAAAGATTAACTTGAAGTGCAGGTACTTGCCTGTTGTTTGGATCTGATTAATTAGGTTCTTGGGAGAAAAGTCCAGAGGTGAGTCCAAAAGCTGAAACAGACATTACCATCATGCTCAGAAGATGTCAAATAGCTAGAAACGCCTTTCCTTGGGTCCAATTTGGAGACAAGGGCAAAAACGGCAGTTTCGGGTCAAAACGGGGTCCGCCGTTGGGCCCGCTTTGCACCGAAAAACGTGTCCGGGTCAAAAGTCTCCAAATTCACCAAACTTAGTGTCAACAGGTCAGGAACGCTGATACGAACCCAACGGAACTTCCAGATTTGGATTCCGATGAGCCGAACACAAAATCGCCCGTCGAGCGGGGCCTGTGGGGCCCACGACACGCGATTTCGTCAACGTTCTCAGAATCGAACCAAACTTGACCCACAGGACCAGCGTATCGCTACGAGTCCTATGGCGCAAGTTTCGTCTTGATCCGACGAGTGTACACGAAATTAGGGTGAATTGCCGAAAAGGCGGATACGGGGCGATATCCGCGGATACGCGTTGATTCCAGTGTGCACGCACACCCGAATCAGCTTCCACGAAGACTCACACGTCCGTATCGACGGTGCGTACGTATCTGCGAAGACCGCACGCGACCAAGTTGTCCCGTTTGGCGGGACGTACTCGGTTCCGGGGTGAAACATGGTCTGGTTTTTCCTGTTTTTGGATCGCGGTGTACGATCACCACAGGACGCGATGTCCCGAACAGTTTGTCCGGACACCGAGAGGGTCATACAGGCTTCACAACGCAATTTGCAGAATTGAAAACGGACTACGAGGCGAAAGTTACACATACCTGAAAGGGACCCGAAAACAGGGTCGAAATTGTGTCCGAGTCGTGTCGGACACTGTGTCCTGTGTCCGACACTGGAACAGGGATTAGGGTTAGGGTTTCGTCGGAAAAACGGCTGCACGCGGCGGAGGGCGGCCGGAGATACGCCGGAGGGGGCCGGGGAAAGTTCGCCGGAGCGAGGCGAAGCTTCTGGCGGGTCGGCGGCGGCTCGGGGCGGCCGGCAGCGGCGGCTGCGGCTGCTGCTGCTGCGGTTTCTGTCGACGGCGGCGGCGCCGAGGGAGGAGAGAGGGGAAAAGAGCTGCGGCGGGCGGTGGGTGGCGCTGGCGGCGGCTAGGCGAGGGAGGAGAGCAGCGGCGGAGCGGCGGGTGGCGGTGGTTAGGGTTAGGGCGAGGGAGTGGGGGAGACGGCCGAGGTCGGGGGTTTAAATAGGGGAGTGAGGCGGTTGCAGGTGGCCGGGGTAGGCGGAGGTGAGGGGGACGTGGGCGCGGGGAGCGCGGCGAGCGGGGTGCGGGACGCGCGGCGCTGGGCGCGGCGGCCGGCGAAGGATTCGGCGTCGTGGGGGAGACGGGGTCGCGCGGCGGGTCGGGCTGCGCGGGTCGGGTTCGGTTGAACCCGACCCGACCCGAAAGGGGCTGGGCTGGGCTGGTTAGCGGGCTGGGCTGCGGCCCACGGGCCGCAGGCTGGAAAAAGGAAAAAATAAAAAATAAAATAAATAAATAATAATAATTAATTAATTAATAATTAATTAATTAGAAAAATTGTTTTTAGGTATTTAAAAATAGTTCTGAGGCCCAGAAAAATCCAGAAAAATTACCCTAAGTCCAGTTTTCCATTTTACATCCAAAAATGTTATTTTTATGATATTTTAATATTATTTATTGCTAATTAAAAATCATTTATTAATTGAAAACCCTGATTTTAATTACAGAAAATTCCCAGAAAAATTCCAGAAAATTGAGAAAAATCCAAGATTTAATAATTTGAGAAATTAGGGGGTTTACAAAGGTATCTCAATACCTTAAGATACCAAGGTATTGAGATAAGTTGGGTATCGGGAATGAGGTAGTTGCCTATGCACTAGGTTATATATATATATATATATATATATATATATATATATATAGATAGATAGTTAGTTAGTTAACTATTGTTAGTGAGGGGTAAGGCTTGAGTATCTCAATACCTTGAGATACTCAAGGTATTGAGCGTCGGGGCAAGGTATTGAGTTTTAGCCTAAGATTTAGATTAGAGTTGCTTATATATATATATATATACGTGCTGGTATATATTTTAGAGGGTATAGACGGGACGTATAGCGTAGGTTGAGGTATTGGATACCGATGGTATCCCAGTATCTCAAGGAGACGAGTTTGAGGGTTTATTAGCTTAATGACCTGGTTTTGACCTAGAATTTCAGGGGTACCCTAGTTTTACCTAGAGTTGACCGTAGTTGACCCGGTTGACCGCCAAAGTCAACTTTGGACCTAGATTTGACCAAGAGTTGACTTTTTGACCCATATTTTACCGATTTGACCCGTTTGACCTAGAACGACCCTAGAAGCTTGTTTTTAGTTATTTTATATCTGTTTAACTCATTAGAACCCTATTCAACCTTGCATTTCGTAATAGGTCCTTGCGATACCAGTTCGGGTCGCCAGTTGTTCAGGACGTCAGGCGAGTACATTCTCTGATTGTTTCTATTATCTGATGATTATTATGATTCAGCTTCTAGTATAGTATCATCTAATTTTTTGGCACGACACTGATTGATATTTCTGGATTCATTTACTTGTGACACGTATATTTCATGTTTCTGGCCTCTATTCTGGAATTACCTACTGGCATCACCTACAGGCATCACTACAGGCATCACTCATATTTCTGGCTGGACTCATACTTGATTTACGTGCCGGGTCTTGGATTCACTTGTACTAGTCGGGGCAGAAAAATATCCGAGTAGACATGTAAACATTTCCAACTGGAATCACTGGAATTATCCCCTCTGGTCTAATCTGGAATGGTAGCAGCCGCACACCCAGTGTGTGATGAGCCGTACTTACCCCTAGCCGTTTACATGTCAAAACAGGTATTTCAAAGACACGAGTTCATTCTTTCTAGTTTGGACTCTCTTGCATTTCTTGCTGGTCTCACTTATAGTTTCTGGACTTGACTCATTACATGTATACTTGCTGGACTCACTACACGTTCTTGTGTACATACTTGCTCTTAGTTTAGATTTTTTGTATCTTGTAGTCATTACTATCTTGCTTCTGATATTCATGCATCTTTACCTTTATGCACCAGTGATATGTATATATTCCTTGTTCATACTTTATTTCATTCTCCTTTTTACTTGCTACAACTGTTTTATAGTTTTTATCATTTAACTGGAACTGTTGTTAGAGGTGTACTTGCTCCAGTCCTGACTGGACATATTTTTTCCAGAGGATCCGGAGGATTGGTGTCCGACGTTTTATGGACCTCAGCCTGTCGATGGTGCAGACAGGGACCCCCTAGTTTAGGAGTGATTTCCGGGTTGGTAGCCAGGATCACTAGGACCTTGTTGTTGTTTTGATTAGCTTTTAGCACCGGATTTGTCTCCGATTTTGGATTGAGACCTTTTATTGTATATGATTCAGGATGTTGTTGTATTATTATTATTATTGATGTTGTTGTTGTTTTAGTAGCAGTTGTTTAGACTTTGTAGTTGTTAGACTTCTGTGTTATCTTATCGTGCTTAGATTCGTGATTGAGTACTTGTGTTATCATTATGATATTGCTCCTCCGTTTGGAGTTGAGATCTTGACAGGTACCTATATTGATTGCGTGAGATTGTTAGCTAGATAGTTGACCTAGACAGCGTTCTACCGCCGATGCTGCGGCGTAGGCTGGACGTACCCACGACTCATGCCCGATTTTTCGGGTGCGGGTCGTGACAGATCATTGGTGAATTCAATCTCTCTCTCTGGCG
The DNA here is from genome assembly GCA_036927795.1 of Iris macrosiphon. NCBI lineage: Eukaryota > Viridiplantae > Streptophyta > Magnoliopsida > Asparagales > Iridaceae > Iris > Iris macrosiphon. The sequence continues at coordinate 125,599,980 of JAYESA010000017.1, read as the reverse complement.
GAATGTCTGGAAGCTCTTCTGGAAATACATCTGGAAATTTGCTAACACCTTGGGGAAACTGTACTTCTTCGGCCACTGACATCTTCAGGACAACTGACAAAGATTTTACCTCGCCTCTAAAAAAATAAGAACTCCTATTCACCAGGGACATGAAGGATAACCGTGCCGGCATGACAATCTATCTATACATGTCGAGCACTCAACCAATCCATTCCTAGGACGACGTCATATTCGCCCATCGAAAACTCTATCAGCCTAGCGAGAAAAATTTTCCCGCAAACTACGACTCGACGCGAGGTATAAAATCTATCTACTCCTACGAGATCGTTAACAATAAGTATATTGAGCCTTACTGCTAATGACTCGGGCTCCAAACCCACTCGTGTCACAAATCGTGTAGACAAATAAATACGAAGCACCAGAATCAAACAATACAGTAACTAAATGAGAGTTGACGAGAATGGTACTTGCCACCACCTCACCTGCAGCTAATTCCTTCTTTACGGTGAGCACCAAAGCTTGGCCTTGCCCTCTTGGTGTGGGTCCCCTCTGATGCGGACCTCCTGGACTGGTCTAAACTTGGGCCTGCACATAGGGCTGTGGCCTCTACTGCTGAAACACTTGAGATTTGGTCGGCAAAGGCCTCGGACCCTGGTACTGCTGAACCGGCGCTGGTGCCCTATACTGGGGACTTGCCGAGGAAGATGATGATAAACTGGCTCTACGTAGAAAAGATCCCACTCTATGGTCTGAAGCTCCACAGACCAAGCACAACCCTAGTGCTCTGCGGCACTCTGATAAAACATGCCCTAGTTTCCCACAATGAGAACACCCCACTGAAGGAAATGATCTTTGCTGCTGAGGACATGTCGGAGCTTGTCGCTGAACCGATGCTGCTAAAGTTTTCCTCGTCGGGGTTCCAGTTGTCAAGGCTCTCACTGCTGGGACTGCTGCTGAAGATTGGATATAAGATCCTCCTGAGGTGTGAGATCTCTTCTGGCCCCCAACTCTATCGACAATCCTCTGGGAGGTGTACTCGTGCCTCCATGCCGCTCGCATCAAGATGTTAAACGTCTGGAACTCATGCTTTTCCACTGCCAAGATAATTTCTAGATGACGTCCCTACTGGAACCTCCTTGCTCTATCAAATTCGGTTGCCACCAATGTGGGAGCAAACTGACTCAACCTACAGAACTCTGTCGCGTAGCCATTGACAGTCATGCCCATCTACTTCAGGTTGTTGAATCTCTACTGCAGATCATAACGCAACACCATGTCACTCGTCTGGAATCTCTCGCTGAATACTGCCCATAAGACAGGTGTTGCCAAGGAAACTGCTTGAGCTGTCCACTAGTCTTGGGCTAAGTCTAGAAACTGAAGTCGTATAACTGTCATTTGTTCCCTTGTTGGAACTCCTGCTGCCTCAAATATAACTTTGGTGTCCTAAAGCCATGTATCAGATGCAATCGCATCCTCGGATCCATAAAAATATGGTGGTCGAAGGAGCTTAAAGTTGTCCATTATTATTATTATTGCTTGAGCTTATTATTATTATTATTATTATTATTATTTTAAATCAAATAATTTTTTTTTATGGTCCACCTATATTTTTTTTTGAGATTTTTTTTAAATGACATGGTCCACCTATTAATCTCTCTCTCGTTTTTTTTTTTTTTTTTTTTTTCATTTCTTCTCAAAGCTTCTTCCGTCCCCAAGCGGCCAAGTCTTCTCTCACTACTTCTACTGGACCCGATGAAGAGGAGGAGAGCCGTCGGCATGATGGATCCCGCCGCGTGGCCGTCCATGAGGCTGCGAGCTGCGGCGTGGCAGTGGATCCGGCGACGTGGCAACAGATCTGACGGCGTGATAGCGGATTCGACGGCGACGACCATCGGCGCCACCTCTGCTGTTCGCTACTATTCTTTCTCGTGATTTTTTCCTTCTTCCAACTCACATCCTAAAAAATTTAGAGGATGTTATTTCTGGATTTGGTGGTAGCTCCCACGCGGAACAAGAACTGCAAATATAAAATCTGGTTCCCTCATTCTCGCTAACCAAACAATAGATTAACTCTCCCAACTCTCACCTCCTAAAATATTTGGAATCCATCCTCTATTTTTTGTTTACCAAACAGGTCCTTAGTTGAGAAAGTTAGCAAGGGGCATGGGGGGTATCTCTGTGTATTGGATTTGACAAGTGGGTTAGGTAATTTCGGGTTTCATCTTTATTCCTTGATAGAAATCTTTCATGAGTTCAAAACAACACTATCTCGATTCTCGAGATTTATTTTTTTATGTTTTGGGGAAGAAAAATAATCTCGGAAACATAGGCTGGAGACCTAGTTTGGAAATAGAATTTGGATGACTTCTTGATGATTGGAAAAGTTCCCTTGTTTAAGCAATTCATTTTGTCTGGCCCGGTATTGGGAGAAAAAAAAATAATATAAAAAATTGAAAAAATAAAGCATAATATGTGATTTATGCTTGTAAGGAGATTATGTGATGAAAATTTGAGAAGGATATTACATGTAAAAATGATAAACGGATCAAAGGGGGACCGTGAGGACTGACATGACAGTCCTTTATTGAGTCCAGTCTTTCTGCATTTATCGTATTCCATCTCCACTAATGGGAGCTACCACATCAGTTCTCGGATTGATTCATGTCCTCCTTCGGGGTCCATAGGTGCTGTCGGGCTGATACACGTCCTCCTCCGAAGTCCATAAGGTGCTGTTGTATTACATATACCATCAAAGTTAACAAATCTAATAATATATGCAAGTTGATACCCTATATTTTTACATCTTGATCTCCTTTCTTAAATTGTTATCCAACTATTTATATTTTTGCATTTTGATCCCCTTACTTAAATTGTTATCCAACTTTGATACTGTACAAATGACATGACAATTACGCCAATTTGTCCTTAAACAAATGAATATTCTGTCCAATCATGAATCCTTCTTTCCCATAGGGGTCAACATAAGAAAGGGGGTGGTGCTGGTGGTGGTGTTGGTAAGACAACAAGTGTCACAAGGTCAGAGGTTGGCAACAAGCAGAGGGAACCTGGAATGGGAGGGATGGTAATGAAGGTGGCAACCAAGAGGGTAAGACTAGAAAGACTCCGACTGGGGGATCCTATTTTTTTTTTTTTTGGCTGGACCACGTGGAGTTAATATGAATATTTACAAGTCCCTAAGACACTAGCCTAGTGGTAGTGCAGGGGACGCCCACGGATAGATTCTGGGTTCAAATTTTTTTCCAGACAGATGAGTGGCTTATATAGCCAATGTTGACAATAAGAGAAAATAATTATAAGCCATTTTCAAAGAAAAAAAAACTTGGTGGACCAAAAAAAAAACACAGATCCTTACAAATCGGCAATTGGCGGTGCCACCTGCACCCGGTGGATTTTGGCAGCGATTACATGACCAAGTAGGCTTATATTTTAGAAAAAAAAGGTAGAAAGAAAATAGAAAAGAAAAGTATCAGTTTATATTAACATTATAATCAGGGGCGGAACTAGGCCCAAGCCCATCCGGCCTGTAGTCCAGGGTCATTTCTGAAAATTTTTACCATAGTAGGGGTAAATGTGTAAAGTAACATACAATTAAGCCCTTCCCATCTCCCATATGTTTGCTGGCCGCTGCAGTGCAGCCTGGTCCCTGGAGACCTGCGACCCCAAACCCAAATCTGAAAATAAGAATTTAAACCAAAATATTCGACCTGAGACCTGCCATCTCTACCCGAAACCCGCAAACCGGACCGTAGCTCCGGTACTGTGATCTTCTTCTCCCGCGGGAAGGTCGAATTGTTCTCTCCGTTACTTTGAAATACTCTTTATATTTTGAGTAAAGCGGTTGGACAAAAAAAGATACATTTTAATACAATAATGGTTGATTAACATATGTTGTCATCGTGATGGCGAACTCCTGGTTAGTAATTTGATAGGACTCTTTGTTAGTAACATGGCATTTATATGACCATCTGAAAAGTTCGGTGAAGAACTTAATGACCATAAGAACAATTTCCAGTTTTGATCTTTCTTCTGCTTCAGAAGAAAAGATCAGCCATCTCATGTACTTCTACTTTTTTGTCACTATCTTTGTTCCTTTCTTTTATTTTTATTTGTTATATAATCCAGAACTGTCAGTGGTTTTGAATCGTCGAATTCATAAAAAAATATCTGCTGAATTTTTGGCATAAACTTTTAGAACTTTACAGTAACTATTAGTTAGCCCACCCTGCTATAAAATTCTGATTCCGCTCCTGATTTTAATAGTAAATTTGTGTGAAAAAAATAAAATAAAATTTGACATATACTTTTTCCTTGTCTCAGGACAAAGACGCGCAGAACTATATGTGTTCATGGTAAGCATACGTAGGACATCTATGTTGGGTCGCGTTGTCAGGGATCGAGTTGTGTTGGGCTGATGAAATATAAACTGAACAATATTTTATTTACTTAAGCACATTTAAATTTGAAGGAAATGTTTATTTTATACTCTTTTATAGTATCTTCTATTAATAATGTATTAAAGTAAGGTTTTATTCTATAAGTCAACCATTTAAATTTAGCTTATATGGCTGTTGTTACCTATAGGTTGATTATACCATGTAGTGAGTGAGCCTGTTGATTTAAGTCCGTGTGTGGGTTTAATTGGGGTTTACTTTACTTCAATTCAAGCTCATACATACCAACATACATACATGGAATCATTTAAACCTTACTATCGTGGATCCGTTCCCAAACAAGAACAAAAAAAAAATAGTTTTAGTCAAAATTATGCAGCGCACATCAAGAACATCGCCTTCCATTTCCATCAAATGACTCTGGCTTTGCTTGGTTCTTCCATCCTTCCGGACTTCCTTTCCTTCTTATGCTTCCTCGATGCAGACCTACCACATTTTGCATTTGCGATATTTTCGTCTAACGGATCCAGTTGTGTCAGGTTGTCCATCTAAATAGAAATGTGACAACTGATGTGACAATTAATATAGCCGTCTATCTAAATGGAAATGTCAAAAAACAACAACAGAGAAATCGCCCACGTTTGGTATCTTCTGTGCTTAAATAAGACAAGTCAATGGTGGTCTTAATTACTTTGGACTTTAGTGCATGAGAGACAACATTTGTCATTCCACACGTACCACCTTCTGGGAAAAATAGCTACGATCTATTTTGTCATCACAAACGACTTGTACAGAGAATGAACCATTTGCTCCAAAAAGTCCCATAGTGAGAAAGGAAAAGTAAGATTAAAGGATACGAGACATAATCAATCCACGTCCCCATCACCACGTATCCACTACTTATCTACTTCCGCTTTGTTGCTTTCCGTGCATGGGCCATGGCCCATCATTATCGATCGGTCCGTCCATGGCTCTCCTTCCTCCTCTCCCCCACCACCAAATTACTTTGAACATGTACCTAGACATTCCTAGTCGGCAGTCGGCAGTCGGCAGTCTTGCTTTTCTACAAGGTTATATCATACTAAAAGTATGGTTGACTCTCGACTGGACACCTATACCAAATGTTTAGGTAAATTAAGGATTCGAAGGAACGACCTAGAAACTATATATCATGTCATGTGCATGCATTTTTGGTGTTTAAAGGACTGCATGCATTTAGGCATATACGGATCTATTGGTCAGGATAAGACAAAGCTAACACTATTCAATGCAAACGTCTGGCGTTGGCTAGGGTACTGATAGCAATAATGCTAAGTTTACTACCAAATGCTTACGACCTTCTTACAACTCTCTCAACTCATCTGCTATGTGGTCACCCTCGATTCCACCTCTTCTTCAATGAACGACTGTCACGTAACATTTCGATCACGTGGCGACCATCCGGACAGCCATCGAATTTCATCTCTCTCTCCTCCTCCAATGGACAGTCGCCACGTGACGGTTGTAAGATAGTTGTAGACATTTGGTTGTAGTCATAGCATAGTTCGTACTGATAGAGGCCACGGCTGCTCATTCCTTCCTTCTAGGATCCAGATCGGCTCAACTTCCTTATGGACGAAGATTTGCAGAACAGATCTGCTGTCCGGCTACTTCTGTCCCTCCCAATGTTCCCTCTCCTATTTGTCTCGTGTCGTTGTGTTGGTCACGGGGAGTCTCATTGTCCAGATCCAAGTAGAAACATACTGAGGGAGGAGTTGATAGAAGCTCTAAAAGAAAATGCACCAGGAGGCTCCGATGGGACAGTTGCTGTAGTTGATTTATATAAAGAGTAATATTATTCATTTCCTTAAAGTTCAAACTACATATAAGTGCTCTTCCAGCCATGCTGGATAGTCGACATCCATCATACAGCTCTCAAATTCAATTCGTAGAAACTATTCCTCCAAACTATTCAGTTGACGTGACATGTTAAATAGTATTACGCAACAACCGATATGACACATTTTAACCCAAAAAAATTGATCTTCTAATTTTTTTTAATATTAACTTTATTGTTAATTTTAATAAGACGATGTTAATGGAGTTATCCAATCACTTTCCTAAAGTCTCATTTTCTGGATCGTTCACTCTGGCCAGCTCCGATGTCCTCGGTAATACCCTGGGTCATGGCAGTGCCGCAGCTGAAGAGTCACATCGTCCAGTTCATCCACCTGACTTGTCTAATACATGCAATGATGAAGATGGGGTGACATTGGCAATAGTGTAGAGAGTCCATTTTTGTTCATCCATAAAAACTATAGTATATGTTCACCATCCAATCAAGTGTTGCCACGTGATATTTTAATGCAACATAAAATCACTTTGGAAGTAGTTTTGTGAATATTCAAAATAGTTTTGGTTTCTATTTTGACATGTAGGAACACTTAATTGAAGTGTGAACATGCACCCTAATTTTGGTGGGTGAACAAAAATGTGTTGTAGTGTGTGGGGTTCCCAACCTATGTGAAAAATACTCCGGAGTTGGATTGAGTATTTCTACATATAATAGAAATATCTCAATATATTTGGATTGGATATTTCTACATATAATAGGAATATGTCAATGGATTTAGATTTTGATTGGATATTCCTATATATAATAGGAATACCAGTTGTGGGTTTGAGGCTATATATATTAGGTGTCTCCTAGCCCTAAAATATATCTCATATCTCAAAAATATTACAAAAGGAGGCAAGAGTGCTTTTACAACATTGGAGGGAGAGAGGAAAATATCGAAGGCTATTTCGAAAAGGAGATCGGTTTTGGGTAATTCTTTTCTCGTCATCTTTGTTTTTCATTTGTCTGTGATCTATTTTCTATTCCAAATAGTTGTGGTGATCCGTTTGGATCGGTGAGAAGTTTGTTAGGAGTCGGTGTATTTCTTATTCCATTAGTGGAGGCTTTACATGGTTGGATTCTGATCGCCCCGTAATTTTTTTTCATTTGAATTTTTCACGTAAAAATTTCTGTGTCTGCGATTTATGTTTGACATTTTTGGTTTGTGTGCTTTTATTCGGTTCTCTCGCAGGGCTTCTTGGTTTGGGAAACGGTTTTCGCGCTTTCGTTCCCAATAAAGTGGTATGCCATAAAGACCAAGGATCATGTGCTGCCCTCTTTACACTGTTTCTTATATTATTAATTTATCTTCTAGTATTTCTTTACAGGGTTATGTGCCTGACAAAGTACACTACTAGAATAAGCGGGATTAGCGACGTTTTTTAGCGACTCCAGGTAAAAACGTCGCTAATTTAGCGACTCCATGTAAAACGTCGGTAGACGTCGCTAATTGGCGACATTTAACGACGTTTAGCGACTTATGTTCAGTTTTTATAAGATTAGTCGCTATAAGTTCAATTTTGGTCGCTAAACGTCGCTAATATATCTAAGTTAGCGCCGTTTAGCGACGCAAATAGCGACGTTTATATTAGAAATATTTAGCAACGTGTTTAGCGACGACCGTAACGTCGCTATAATTTAATTTAGCGACGTCCTTATTTGACGTCGCTAAACGTCGCTAAAATTTGGTTAATTAGGGCTCGGTTTCGTTTTTCCCCATGTGTTAAAATTTCGAAACGAAACAAAATTTCTCCCGCCCCCCCCGCTCCGTCGACCGCCTGCTCCGTCGACCTCCCCCGCGGCTACTCCGGCATCCCCCTCCTCTTCCTCGAGCTCTAGGTAAAGCCTAACTCTCTCTCTCTCTCTCTCTCTCTCTCTCTCTCTCAGAACACATGTGATACTGACACAGACACGACACACACACACAGATGGTGACACAGACACGACACGACATACACACACACACTGACACAGACACTGATAAGGACCTAGGGTTAGGATTAAGTTTTTTAACATGGACACAGACACTAATATCACATGGACACAGACAGACACTAATATCACATGGACACAGACACTAATATCACATGGACACAGACACTAATATCACATGGACACAGACTTGGGGCTCTGGCATGGGGCACTGCAGCAGTGCACCCAAATGGTGCCTGTCAGTTAGGCTTGGGGGCAGTCCCTAGGCACTGCAGAGGCATGCCTTAGTGCATCTCAGTTTCAGTTTGGTATCAGTCATCAGTACTTATACACTGATACGTATCAGGGACTGTGTGAGGTATCAGTACAGGCAATTGTAGGAGTTGATGCAGGCAAGGTATAAAGTCAAGTGTTAATAGGGTATATATAGATATGTAGGTTAGTGATGTTTAGAGATGTTAGATAGGAGTGTACTAAGATGGTATCTAGAATAAGCGGGATGGCATGCTCGAGCCTTGTAGTGGGCAGTGAGAAGGAGGTCTGCAACAGTGAGCAGGCAACCGAAGAGGAAAACCATCAGCACTGTGTCATTTCAGCAACCATGTATCAGTAAGTATCAACAAGTCCCACTGTATCAGTATCCGTTTTCAGTTGCATTTAGTGAGCTATGTATACTAGTTTTAGTTAGCTTAGTGTCCAGGTATTGGTTAGTTGGTTTAAGATGGGTTAGCATGAATATTGCTTATTTTAGACTTTGATAAATGAAAGTATGTATTATATCAGATATGATTTTTATAGTACGGTTAAGTTATGAAGCTAGGTGATAAACCACTGTATGTAATGATTTATATGATACATACTGTCATTTTTGCAGAAGTATCTAGAAATGGATATGAATTACTATCTGCGTCATCGTTCGTGAATGTACAACCGTCATCCTGATGACATGTGCGGTGTGCGGGATGAATTCATTGAGGGTGTACAGCAGTTCCTGCAGTTCGCCAAGGCGTTCCCTCAGTACATGGACGGTACCAAAATTAAGTGTCCGTGTGTGAGATGTCGCAACAGGAAATATCATCCAGAAGTGGAAGTTACGTATCATTTATACTCGAAGGGCTTTACGCCGAATTACTATCAGTGGACCGCGCACGGAGAACTTGTATCTCTAGCATCGGAGTCGGAGCCCTATGTGGAGCCGTATATGGATGTCCAAGACCACGATGCTTACGACGACGGGTTGGTGAACATGGTTTATGATGCGGCGGGGCCTAGTTTCAATCCTGACAATTATTATGCGGCAGGACCGAGTTTCAATCCGGACAATTATGATGCAGCTGAGGAGGCACCGAATGCCGATGCTGCAAAGTTTATGGAGTTGCTTGAGAATGCAAGGACTCCACTATATCCTGGTTGTGAGGATCATTCACCGTTGGAGGTGGTTACAAGATTATTGAGCATCAAGTCCGATTTTAACATGTCGCAAGAATGCTATAATCGACTGCTCGATTTGATTATAGAGATCTTGCCCGAGGGTGCAAAGTTGCCTAAAGACTTCTATCGATCTAAGAGGATGGTGAGATCGCTTTGGATGGGATACGAAAAAATCGATGCATGTCGCAACGGGTGCATGTTGTACTACAAAGATGACAAGGATGAAGATGCGTACAGATTCTGTGGTGCTGATCGCTACAAGGCCACTGTTAGAGGAAAGTTTGTCGGTGCAAGGAAGCCTACCGATTCGATGCACTACTTGCCTTTGACGCTGCGGTTGCAGCGGTTGTTTATGGTTAAGGAGACTGCAGAAAACATGAGTTGGCACAGGCGAAAACAGATCGAAGGAGTATTGGATCATCCATCCGATGGAGAAGCATGGAAGCACTTTGATCGAGAGTATCCACATTTTGCCGAGGAAGCACGTAATGTCAGATTGGGGCTCTGCTCTGACGGTTTTACCCCATTCGGACTTTCGGGCTCCCAGTATTCGTGTTGGCCTGTGATCGTCACTCCGTACAATCTACCGCCTTGGATGTGCATGAAGACTCCGTATATGTTCCTAACCGTTATTATCCCGGGTCCGAACAATCCGAAGAGGAACATCGATGTGTATTTACAGCCTTTGATAGATGAGTTGAATCAGCTGTGGGAAGTAGGTGCCAACACGTACGATGTTTCTAGGAAGCAGAATTTTCAGATGAGGGCAGCACTTATGTGGACCATCAACGACTTTCCGGCCTATGGAATGTTATCGGGATGGAGCACCCATGGTCGTCTCTCATGTCCGTATTGCATGGACCGTTCTCAGGCTTTCCATTTGAAACATGGAGGTAAACCGTGCTTCTTCGATTGTCATCGACAATTTTTGCCGAAGGATCATCCGTACCGGAGGAATCAGAATACTTTTCGTGCGGGAGTTATGGAGAAGGCCAATCCACCGCCAAGGTGGCCCGGATGCACGATATGGGAAGAGGTAAAAGATTTACCAAGTGCTATCGAAGAGCCTGCTAAGGGGTACAAGTGTGACGGATTTGGTCGCACCCATAACTGGACGAAGAGGAGTATATTCTGGGATCTGCCATATTGGAGCACCAATCTGATCAGACATAACCTTGATGTCATGCATATCGAGAAGAATGTGTTTGATAACATAATTAATACTGTAATGGATGTAAAGGGGAAGACGAAAGATAATCCGAAGGCCAGGTTAGACTTAGAAGACATATGTAGACGTCCTGGATTGCATTTGATAGAGGAGGGGAATGGAAAGTTAAAGCAACCTAAGTCAGTTTTCTCACTGGATAAAGAGGATAAAGGTAGACTTTGTAGGTGGATTCAGGGTCTAAAGTTTCCAGACGGGTACGTGTCGAACTTGAAAAGATGCATCAACCTCAAGGAGAACAAACTAGTAGGTATGAAGAGCCACGATTGTCACGTATTCATGGAGAGGTTAATTCCGATTGTATTTCGGGAATTCTTACCGCAGGTTGTTTGGGACCCACTGACAGAGCTGAGCATATTCTTCAGAGATCTTTGTTGTACTAAGTTGCTCGTCGATCGTCTAAAAAAGCAAGAGAGGGACATTGCGGTAACACTATGTAAGCTCGAGAAGGTGTTTCCTCCTGGCACTACCAGAAAAAGTCAAATTAGCGACGTCTAAAAACGTCGCTAAATAATAATAAATCGTCGCTAATTAGGTTTAGCGACGTAATTAGCGACGTTCTGAAGCAGTCGGAAAACACCAAGTCGCTAAAACAAAAAACGTCGCTAAACGTCGCTATACCGACGTTTTTTAGCGACTTTAATGTGTCGCTGAATTTAGCGACGTTTTGCGACGCCAAGTCACTAAAAAGCGACGTTCATTAAAGTCGCTAAACGTCGCTGATTAGCGACGTCAATCGCGACGTTACACCGACGTCTTTAATGACCTGGCTATACTTGCCATGTCAGCAATTGGCGACGCTTAGCGACGACTTTAGCGACGTCATTAGCGATGAACTTAGCGACGTTTTACAGAGTCGCTGATTAGCGACGTAATTAGCGACGTAAATTAACGTCGCTAAGCGTCGCTACACGTCGCTAATAACGTCGCTAATTTTAAAAAAAAATAAAAAAAAATTTCCAGAATCAAATATTGGTGATTCCCTGCAGTTTTACAGCATCTTCATCATACACACCAACATGATTCAATCTAGTTAACTATATAATCCAATTAAATTAAAAACCACAAGAAGTATCAATCCAATTAAATGTGGATAACTATATAATCCAATTAAATTAACTAAAAAATTCAAGACCACAAGAAGCATCATACATCATGTCTATTGTTGAAGTACCAATAATTCATAAATAATAATAAAAATAACTAGACTACTACGGATCTGCAGGAGGCTGACCAGCGGCGCGCTTCAAGGATAACAACTCCTCATACTCGTCCCGTGGAATCGACACCGATGTCGATGGAGAAGGCAGTGACGTCGGTGGCGGCCGTGCCCGCTCCAAGTCTGCGAGTCACTGGTTGTAAGAATCCAGGGTAGATAACAGCCTTGTACTGCTATCACCCATTGAATCCTGCATCCTCGTCAGGTTCTCGCCCATCGATAGCTGTGACGCATGCATCCTCGTCAGCTTCTCGCCCATCGATAGCTGTGACGCCTGCAGCTCCATGATGTTGCGATCATTGGAGGCTCTAATATCATTTGTCAATTCTCGTAGCTCCGTCATGCTGCGGTCGAGCATATCCAATCGTGCGATAAGCATCAGATCGTCCACCTGCGACTGGGACCGGGACTGGTCCTCCATACTTCGCAGTAAGTCGTCACGAAGAGACGCAATCTGACGGTCAACGGCCTCCTGGACTCTGGCCGACGACTGCGAGGGCTGCGACTGCGAGGGGTGTGTGGAATGCACAGCTGTCGGGGAGGCCCTAGATGACTGCGTCGCAACCAGGGCGCCATAGGAGCCCGTACCGTAGTACGTACCCCTCTGGAGACCACCAGCTGCGGTCACCCACAGGTCGTCCGCCGACGGAGATGGACCGGGCTGCGACGAAGCACCAGCCTCTCCAGGTGTAGGTGCACTAGCAGTCGCCCGCTCACGAAGCCTAAGATACTCGGCCTAGAAAAGGTTTGGAAACTCAATAATTGCCTAAGTTATATTAAAATAAACACAAAGTAAAGTAATACTTACATAGGTCTGTGAGGCCCTCTCATCAATGAGATTTCCGTCCTTGCGATGGGTGGCCAAGAAGACGGTCACCATGTTTGCATTCTCACCCCTCTGTACCTGTTAAAAATATATTTTTTATTACTAAACTTAAATATTTTTTCCAAGTACCATTTTATGGTACTTATATTAAAATAATATATTTTAAAAGAAAAAACATACCAAACGACGGAAATGTTCCGTCATCGGAATCGAGCCACCACACCACTTGGCAGCATTCTGCCTAGCCGCCTTGGCCTTCTTAGACCTTTCCTTGTAGCTCGGATCGTCGAATCTAGCCCTCATCGCAGTCCACTGCTCAGGCGTGATCCAACCTTGGATCGGTTTTCCAGCACGATCACGAGCCTTCTGGTCATCCAGAGCATCTCGGATAAGCTTGGCGGCAACGGTAGGAAAGAGCCGCTCGATCAACTCGGCCCGGTGCGGAGGATAAAAATACGTTTGCTACAATAAATAATTCATTAAGTTAGCATCACGAATATGCATAAATTAGAGGATTTATTTAATATACTTTTACCTGGAAGTGCGCAAACCAGAACGCCTTCCTCTCCTCCGGAGCCTCAGAGTAGTTGATCCAAGGGCCACCGTAGTTGTTCCTCAGAAATTGGCCCAGGCGTCTCTGAACCGACGATGGACGATATCTATACAGAAATAATAATTTAGATTACTGAAAAAGTCAATATACGATGAATAAAGAGAAACACAAATATATACTAAACCATCTAATTGACTTACTTTGTACCGTCGGCCCAAATCTCTGTCCTCGTCTCCTCCGGTGGTGCGCATGGAGGATCTTGCTGATGCTGGGACAACGTCGGCACGACCTCCTCTACATGCTCATCAGTCTCCATGGTTCCGTCAGCAGGAGGAACGCTGGACGAGGGAGTACTATCATGAGTACTATCACGCCTGGAACTACTCGTCCCAGGAGTGATGCCACGCAACGTCGTCGCAGTCGGAGATGTGGCTGCTCGATATACTGGAGTACTGGGCGACGATGATCCGGAACCAACAGTAGGCAGTACCGGAGTGGCACTCTGTCTACCTCGGGACCTGCCGAATCCTCCGCGTCGTCCTGTCATATCTGATAACAACATATGATGAATATAGAGAAACACAAATATATACTACATTCTACAGTCAAAATGTGATACATATCTCAAAGCATTATACAGTCAAAATATAATACATATATTCGTTAATGTCAAAATGTGATACATATCTCAAAGCATTATACAGTCAAAATATAATACATATATTCGTTAATGTCAAAATGTGATACATATCTCAAAGCATTTTACAGTCCAAATATAGTTACATTCTACATGGAATATTTTATATTTTCAATCATCTTCAGAAAATTCATCTTGTTCGCCTTCCTCGTCCTGCTCTTCCTCTTCCTCGTCTTCACTTTCATCTACTTCGTCCTCTTCGGATAATTCTACATCTTCTACATTATTACTCGTGTAATGAGTAACTTCCGTTGAGTCCACATCTACAATATTTGTTACAAGAGGTAGATCGTCCTCCTGATAAGCTATTTCGTCAATGTCAAAGGTATTTCTAGCTTTAGTCTTGTATACTGCCCACCAATTCGACCTCGCTGTCCCCCGTCTAGGATAAGTTGTGAAGTACACGAGCTGAGCCTGACTTGATAGGACAAATGGTTCGTAGCCTTGAAATCTACGCTTGTAGTTTATATCCACAAGGCCATGCTTGTCAATTTTCCAACCTTGATCTTGAATCGGATCGAACCATTCACACCTGAATAGCACGATATTAGCAGGTTCTGGGCCATAATTATATGTCAACTCCACAATCTCTCGTAAGATGCCAAAAAAATTATTGCCCGGATTGACGTCTTTGTAGTTTGTAGATTTGATACACAAACCACTGTTTTTCGTGGAATCAAGATCCAGAAAGCTGTCTCTGATAGGAGCATTTGTTGACTTGAACCTGAACCCATTCACACAGAAACTTGGCCATATTTTTACGGCAGTAATTGGTCCCTTGGCTAGAGTCCTAATAGATTCAGTCTCGGATGATATTAGACGATCGACCTAAATACCAAAGTAGCGATGGTAAGTTATTTGTTTTACAAGTGCAGAAATAAAAAGTAATTACCAAGTATCTTACATATGCGCTCAACCAAGAAGGAAAATGGCATCTCATTTCTTGTTCTACTTCTTCGTCTGTTATGTAGGGTCTAACCGACCTTAACTCATCATTATATGTGCTAAAAAACAATGATGCAACTGCTAATTAGTAGTATAATAGTATCTTATACTATTACATTGAGATGATGTAAACGTGGACGTATTAATTACTTACCCCTCTAGCTTCTCCACTTTATCCTCGTCGCAATTGAGTAATATATACAATTGAGCAGCCCTTAGCTCATCGTCATTCAAATATCTCTTCTTCATTTTTCCCGAAGGCTTTCCGGATGCATTGAATACTTTGAGTATTGCATCATTAGATTCCTTATATGCGTCGTCGTTTCTGGGAGCTTTATTCCTATTAGTAGCAACATGCGGTTTGAAATACGTCGAGCAAAAGTTTGTAATCTCCTCGAGAACATAAGCTTCACAAATAGATCCTTCAACCCGTGCCTTATTTTTTACCTTTCTCTTTAGGTGATTCAGATGACGCTCGAAGGGGTACATCCACCGATAACTGACAGGACCACCAACACGTGCCTCATAGGAAAGATGAATTGGCAAATGCTCCATAGAGTCGAAGAATCCTGGAGGAAACACCTTCTCGAGCTTACATAGTGTTACCGCAATGTCCCTCTCTTGCTTTTCTAGACGATCGACGAGCAACTTAGTACAACAAAGATCTCTGAAGAATATGCTCAGCTCTGTCAATGGGTCCCAAACGACCTGCGGTAAGAATTCCCGAAATGCAATCGGAATTAACCTCTCCATGAATACATGACAATCGTGGCTCTTCATACCTACTAGTTTGTTCTCCTTGAGGTCGACGCATCTTCTCAAGTTCGACACGTACCCGTCTGGAAACTTTAGACCCTGAATCCACCTACAAAGTCTACCTTTATCCTCTTTATCCAGTGAGAAAACTGACTTAGGTTGCTTTAACTTTCCATTCCCCTCCTCTATCAGATGCAATGCAGGACGTCTACATATGTCTTCTAAGTCCAACCTGGCCTTCGGATTATCTTTCGTCTTCCCCTTTACATCTATTACAGTATTAATTATGTTATCAAACACATTCTTCTCGATATGCATGACATCAAGGTTATGTCTGATCAGATTGGTGCTCCAATATGGCAGATCCCAGAATATACTCCTCTTCGTCCAGTTATGGGTGCGACCAAATCCGTCACACTTGTACCCCTTAGCAGGCTCTTCGATAGCACTTGGTAAATATTTTACCTCTTCCCATATCGTGCATCCGGGCCACCTTAGAGGTGGATTGGCCTTCTCCACAACTCCCGCACGAAAAGCATTCCGATTCCTCCGGTACGGATGATCCTTCGGCAAAAATTGTCGATGACAATCGAAGAAGCACGGTTTGCCTCCGTGTTTCAAACGGAAAGCCTGAGAACGGTCCATGCAATACGGACATGAGAGACGACCATGGGTGCTCCATCCCGATAACATTCCATAGGCCGGAAAGTCGTTGATGGTCCACATAAGTGCTGCCCTCATCTGAAAATTCTGCTTTCTAGAAACATCGTACGTGTTGGCACCTACTTCCCACAGCTGATTCAACTCATCTATCAAAGGCTGTAAGTACACATCGATATTCCTCTTCGGATTGTTCGGACCCGGGATAATAACGGTTAGGAACATATACGGAGTCTTCATGCACATCCAAGGCGGTAGATTGTACGGAGTGACGATCACAGGCCAACACGAATACTGGGAGCCCGAAAGTCCGAATGGGGTAAAACCGTCAGAGCAGAGCCCCAATCTGACATTACGCGCTTCCTCGGCAAAATGTGGATACTCTCGATCAAAGTGCTTCCATGCTTCTCCATCGGATGGATGATCCAATACTCCTTCGATCTGTTTTCGCTTGTGCCAACTCATGTTTTCTGCAGTCTCCTTAACCATAAACAACCGCTGCAACCACGGCGTCAAAGGCAAGTAGTGCATCAAATCGGTAGGCTTCCTTGCACCGACAGACTTTCCTCTAACAGTGGCCTTGTAGCGATCAGCACCACAGAATCTACACGCATCTTCATCCTTGTCGTCTTTGTAGTACAACATGCACCCATTGCGACATGCATCGATTTTCTCGTATCCCATCCAAAGCGATCTCACCATCCTCTTAGATCGATAGAAGTCTTTAGGCAACTTTGCACCCTCGGACAAGATCTCTATAATCAAATCGAGCAGTCGATTATAGCATTCTTGCGACATGTTAAAATCGGACTTGATGCTCAATAATCTTGTAACCACCTCCAACGGTGAATGGTCCTCACAACCAGGATATAGTGGAGTCCTTGCATTCTCAAGCAACTCCATAAACTTTGTAGCATCGGCATTCGGTGCCTCCTCAGCTGCATCATAATTGTCTGGATTGAAACTAGGTCCGGCCGCATCATAATTGTCAGGATTGAAACTAGGCCCCGCCGCATCATAATTGTCAGGATTGAAACTAGGCCCCGCCGCATCATAAACCATGTTCACCAACCCGTCGTCGTAAGCATCGTGGTCTTGGACATCCATATACGGCTCCACATAGGGCTCCGACTCTGATGCTAGAGATACAAGTTCTCCGTGCGCGGTCCACTGATAGTAATTCGGCGTAAAGCCCTTCGAGTATAAATGATATGTAACTTCCACTTCTGGATGATATTTCCTGTTGCGACATCTCACACATGGACACTTAATTTTGGTACCGTCCATGTACTGAGGGAACGCCTTGGCGAACTGCAGGAACTGCTGTACACCCTCAATGAATTCATCCCGCACACCGCACATGTCATCAGGATGACGGTTGTACATCCACGAACGATGACGCAGATAGTAATTCATATCCATTTCTAGATACTTCTGCAAAATTGACAGTATGTATCATATAAATCATTACATGCAAAATTAACTTCTGTGTCTGTGTCAGTGTCCGTTATTGGAAAAGCTGTATATATATATATATATATATATATATATATATATATATATATATATATATATATATATATATATATATAACATTACCCAAATAATATCTTAATACCACTTTACTACTATACCTTAACCCACTTCAGTGTCAGTGTCCGGATTTTAGTGTAGTAGGCTCCAGCCGAAGCCAATAAGTTTCTTGAGATGCATGTCCTTAATGATGCATGCTGCGATGATATCTTTGCTCCATTAGAGGCTCTTCATACTGCTAGCTAGTGATTTCAGTAAGTGTTGAAATTAATCCTTTATTTATTTAAGCTGATTTGTAAGTTTCGTTTAGCTAATTCAACTGTTATAGTCATATTATTTAGACCATTAGGCACTTCTTGAAACTGGCAGTAGGGTGAGGAACTGAGATACATAACTCCGCAGTACTTTGCTTTCGGCAATTAACCCCTATATATATTGGGAGTGGAACGAGGAAGTAGCTAGAGCTCAAAATTCTTGGGGCACAATTAAGGACGGTTGCTTAGATCATACACTTCCTGGTCGAATAATTGGCGTTCTAATTAATTTGATCACATGATCAGTTGTTGTACGAATATTCAGGAATTAGTTCTAATTTGTTCACCCAATGTACGTAGTCATGACATATGAACATGGATTCAATAATAGCCATCATTTTTTCCCCTCCTCCATTGGACCAATGAATAGTAACCACAAAATCAAACAATTAGTATGTATGTATGTATGTATGTATGTATGTATGTATATATATATATATATATATATATATATATATATATATATATATATATATATATATTGCAAAAGTGCAAATAAATACACTTATGTTCTTTCTTTCTTATTCATCGATCCATATTATTTATTTATTTTATACTTGAAAGAAGAAATTAAAATCTGATCTCTACATGATCGCACATGCATGAACATTGTCAAAAAACCTAACCCTAACACTAACCCTAACCCTAACCCTAACCCCATGTCAAAAAACCTAACCCTAACCCTAACCCTAACCCCATGTCAAAAAACCTAACCCTAACCCTAGGTCCAGATCAGTGTCTGTGTCAGTGTGTGTGTGTGCCGTGTCTGTGTCTGTGTCAGTGTCAGTGTGTGTGTCGTGTTTGTGTCAATGTCACATGTGTCCAGTGAGAGAGAGAGAGAGAGAGAGAGAGAGAGAGAGAGAGAGAGAGAGTATACCTTGCCGGAGTAGTCGCGGTCGACGGAGCTGGGGAGGGGGGGGAATATGTTTTCGAATCGAAATTTCAACTGACGGGGAAAAAGGAAACCGACCCCTAATTAACCAAATTTTAGCGACGTTTAGCGACGTCCAATAAAAATGTCGCTAAATTAAATATTTGCGACGTAAAGGACGTCGCTAAACACGTTGCTAAATATTTTGAGTTTAAATGTCGCTATATACGTCGCTAAACGTCGCTAAATTAGACATATTAGCGACGTTTAGCGACCTTAATTGAACTTATAGCGACTTATCTTTTAAAATCGTATTAAAAGTCGCTAAACGTCGCTAACTGTCGCCATTTAGCGACGTCTAGCGACGTGTTTATAATGAGTCGCTAATTTATGTATTATTAGCGACGTTTCTTTTGACGTCGCTAAAATACGTCGCTAATCCCGCTTTTTCTAGTAGTGTGGATTCTTCGACTCTATGGAGCATTTGCCAATTCATCTTTCCTATGAGGCACGTGTTGGTGGTCCTGTCAGTTATCGGTGGATGTACCCCTTCGAGCGCCATCTGAATCACCTAAAGAGAAAGGTAAAAAATAAGGCACGGGTTGAAGGCTCTATTTGTGAAGCTTATGTTCTCGAGGAGATTACAAACTTTTGCTCGACGTATTTCAAACCGCATGTTGCTACTAATAGGACGAAAGCTCCCAGAAATGACGACGCATATCAGGAATCTAATGATGCAATACTCAAAGTATTCAATGCATCCGGAAAGCCCTTGAGAAAAATGAAGAAGAGATATTTGAATGACGATGAGCTAAGGGCTGCTCAATTGTATATATTACTCAATTGCGACGAGGATGAAGTGGAGAAGCTAGAGGGGTAAGTAATTAATACGTCCACGTTTACATCATCTCAATGTAATAGTATAAGATACTATTATGCTACTAATCAGCAGTTGCTTCATTGTTTTTCAGCACATATAATGATGAGTTGAGGTCGGTTAGACCCTACATAACAGACGAAGAAGTAGAACAAGATATGAGATGCCATTTTTCTTCTTGGTTGAGCGCATATGTAAGATGCTTGGTAATTACTTTTTATTTCTGCACTTGCAAAACAAATAACTTACTATCGCTACTTTGGTATTTAGGTCGATCGTCTAATATCACCCGAGACTGAATCTATTAGGACTCTAGCCAAGGGACCAATTACTGCCGTAAAAATATGGCCAAGTTTCTGTGTGAATGGGTTCAGGTTCAAGTCAACAAATGCTCCTATCAGAGACAGCTTTCTGGATCTTGATTCCACGAAAAATAGTGGTTTGTGTATCAAATCTACAAACTACAAAGACGTCAATCCGGACAATGATTTTTTTGGCATCTTACGAGAGATTGTGGAGTTGACATATAATTATGGCCCAGAACCTGCTAATATCGTGCTATTCAGGTGTGAATGGTTCGATCCGATTCAAGATCAAGGTTGGAAAATTGACAAGCATGGCCTTGTGGATATAAACTACAAGCATAGATATCAAGGCTACGAACCATTTGTCCTATCAAGTCAGGCTCAGCTCGTGTACTTCACAACTTATCCTAGACGGGGGACAGCGAGGTCGGATTGGTGGGCAGTATGCAAGACTAAAGCTAGAAATACCTTTGACATTGACGAAATAGCTTATCAGGAGGACGATCTACCTCTTGTAACAAATATTGTAGATGTGGACTCAACGAAAGTTACTCATTACACGAGTAATAATGTAGAAGATGTAGAATTATCCGAAGAGGACGACGAAGTAGATGAAAGTAAAGACGAGGAAGAGGAAGAGCAGGACGAGGAAGGCGAACAAGATGAATTTTCTGAAGATGATTGAAAATATAAAATATTCCATGTAGAATGTAACTGTATTTGGACTGTAAATATTGCATGTAGAAGTAGATGTTGACATTAACGAATATATGTATTATATTTTGACTGTATAATGCTTTGAGATATGTATCACATTTCGATTGTAGAATGTAGTATATATTTGTGTTTCTCTATATTCATCATATGTTGTTATCAGATATGACAGGACGACGCGGAGGATTCGGCAGGTCCCGAGGTAGACAGAGTGCCACTCCGGTACTGCCTACTGTTGGTTCCGGATCATCGTTGCCCAGTACTCCAGTATATCGATCAGTCACATCTCCGACTGCGACGACGTTGCGTGGCATCACTCCTGGGATGAGTAGTTCCAGGCGTGATAGTACTCCCTCGTCCAGCGTTCCTCCTGCTGACGGAACCATGGAGACAGATGAGCATGTAGAGGAGGTCGTGCCGACGTTGTCCCAGCATCAGCAAGATCCTCCATGCGCACCACCGGAGGAGACGAGAACAGAGATTTGGGCCGACGGTACAAAGTAAGTCAATTAGATGGTTTAGTATATATTTGTGTTTCTCTTTATTCATCGTATATTGACTTTTTCAGTAATCTAAATTATTATTTCTGTATAGATATCGTCCATCGTCGGTTCAGAGACGCCTGGGCCAATTTCTGAGGAACAACTACGGTGGCCCTTGGATCAACTACTCTGAGGCTCCGGAGGAGAGGAAGGCGTTCTGGTTTGCGCACTTCCAGGTAAAAGTATATTAAATAAATCCTCTAATTTATGCATATTCGTGATGCTAACTTAATGAATTATTTATTGTAGCAAACGTATTTTTATCCTCCGCACCGGGCCGAGTTGATCGAGCGGCTCTTTCCTACCATTGCCGCCAAGCTTATCCGAGATGCTCTGGATGACCAGAAGGCTCGTGATCGTGCTGGAAAACCGATCCAAGGTTGGATCACGCCTGAGCAGTGGACTGCGATGAGGGCTAGATTCGACGATCCGAGCTACAAGGAAAGGTCTAAGAAGGCCAAGGCGGCTAGGCAGAATGCTGCCAAGTGGTGTGGTGGCTCGATTCCGATGACGGAACATTTCCGCCGTTTGGTATATTTTTTCTTTTAAAATATATTATTTTAATATAAGTACCATAAAATGGTACTTGGAAAAAATATTTAAGTTTAGTAATAAAAAATATATTTTTAACAGGTACAGAGGGGTGAGGATGCAAACATGGTGACCGTCTTCTTGGCCACCCATCGCAAGGACGGAAATCTCATTGATGAGAGGGCCTCACAGACCTATATAAGTATTACTTTACTTTGTGTTTATTTTAATATAACTTAGACAATTATTGAGTTTCCAAACCTTTTCTAGGCCGAGTATCTTAGGCTTCGTGAGCGGACGACTGCTAGTGCACCTACACCTGGAGAGGCTGGTGCTTCGTCGCAGCCCGGTCCATCTCCGTCGGCGGACGACCTGTGGGTGACCGCAGCTGATGGTCTCCAGAGGGGTACGTACTACGGTACGGGCTCCTATGGTGACCTGGTTGCGACGCAGTCATCTAGGACCTCCCCGACAGCTGTGCATTCCACACACCCCTCGCAGTCGCAGCCCTCGCAGTCGTCGGCCAGAGTCCAGGAGGCCGTCCAGAAGGTCGTTGACCGTCAGATTGCGTCTCTCCGTGACGACTTGCTGCGAAGTATGGAGGACCAGTCCCGGTCCCAGCCGCAGGCGGACGATCCGATGCTCATCGCACGATTGGATATGCTTGACCGCAGCATGACGGAGCTACGAGAATTGACAAAAGATATTAGAGCCTCCAATGATCGCAACATCATGGAGCTGCAGGCGTCACACCTATCGATGGGCGAGAAGCTGACGAGGATGCATGCGTCACAGCTATCGATGGGCGAGAACCTGACGAGGATGCAGGATTCAATGGGTGATAGCAGTACGAGACTGTTATCTACCCTGGATTCTTACAACCAGCGACTCGCATACTTGGAGCGGGCACGGCCTCCACCGACGTCACTGCCTTCTCCATCGACATCGGTGTCGATTCCACGGGACGAGTATGAGGAGTTGTTATCCTTCAAGCGCGCCGCTGGTCAGCCTCCTGCAGATCCGTAGTAGTATAGTTATTTTTATTATTATTTATAAATTATTGATACTTCAACAATAGACATGATGTATGATGCTTCTTGTGGTCTTTAATTTTTTAGTTAATTTAATTGGATTATATTGTTATCCACATTTAATTGGATTGATACTTCTTGTGGTCTTTAATTTAATTGGATTATATAGTTAACTAGATTGAATCATGTTGGTGTGTATGATGAAGATGATGTAAAACTGCAGGGAATCACCAATGTTTGCTTTTGCACATTTTTTTAAAAAAAATTAGCGACGTTATTAGCGACGTTTAGCGACGTTAATTTACGTCGCTAATTACGTCGCTACTTAGCGACGCTGTAAAACGTCGCTAAGGACGTCGCTAATGACGTCGCTAATAACGTCGCTAAACGTCGCCAATTGCTGACATGGCAGTATAGCCAGGTCATTAAAGATGTCGGTGTAACGTCGCGATAGATGTCGCTAATCAGCGACGTTTAGCGACTTTTCTAAACGTCGCTTTTTAGTGACTTGGCGTCGCAAAACGTCGCTAAATTTTGCGACACATTAAAGTCGCTAAAAAACGTCGGCATAGCGACGTTTAGCGACGTTTTTTGTTTTAGCGACTTAGTGTTTTTTGACTGCTTTGAAACGTCGCTAATTAAGTCGCTAAACCTAATTAGCGACGATTTTTGGTTATTTAGCGACGTTTTTAGACGTCGCTAATTTGACTTTTTCTGGTAGTGGTATGGTATGACAAAGGACCGTCATACAATCACCTTCGAGTGTTTGGTTGTATGTCCTTCGTGTATGTATTGAAGGACGAAAGATCCAAACTTGAGTTGAAAACGAGTCGGTGCATTTTTGCCGGTTACGGTCGGGATTAGTTTGGCTATAGACTTTACGATCAAGTGGAAAGAAAGCTCTATAGAAGCTGGGACGAGATTTTCGTCGATGATCAGACCATGACCAACACTCAGAATTTCGAGATACCTTCTAAGGCTAAGGAATTGACTGACTTAGAGTCATTTCGCTTCAAGCAGTTTCCAGAGAACATCGCAGAGGATCCAGTTATGGGAGAGCCAGTACATGGAGTTGCTCCCAACCTTGCTCACCATCTTGCTGAGGGTGGTCAGTGTGACCCTCACGAGGATGAGCATGCCGAGGAGACAGTTCCTGAAGGAGAGAAGGGTGTTGATATACAGCCAGGACTGGTGGTTCCGTTGGGGAGGAGTGATAGAGAGCGTTTACCATCTACAAAATACTCACCGGGTGAGTATGTGCTACTGACTGACGAAGGAGAGCCCGAATATTTTGCAGAGACGATGGAAGATGAACACTGGCAAGAGTGGATTGAGGCTATGCAGGAGAAGATGAGTTTCTTACATGCCAATTCTACTTATGAGCTGGTGCGGTTGCCAAAGGACAAGAAGGCTTTGAAAAATCGATGGATATTCAGAGTGAAGCAGACAGATGATGCTATTTGCCTTCGATACAAAGCGAGGCTGGTAGTTAAAGGCTACGGTCAGCGGAATGGCATAGATTATGATAAAATCTTTTCGCCAGTCGTCAAGCAGTCGTCTATTCGGGTGGTGCTAGTATTGGCAGCCAGTTTCGACTTAGAGGTCGAGCAGATGGATGTAAAGACGATATTCCTCTACGGTGATCTTGAGGAGGAGTTGTACATGGAGAATCCAGAGAAATTCTGTGAGAAGGGCAAGTCATACTTGGTCTGCCGGTTAAGGAAGGGCTTGTATTGTCTAAAGCATGCTCCGAGGTAGTGGTACATGAAGTTCGAGTCATTTATGGGGGAGCATGGTTATCCATGGACGACGTTGGACCACTGTGTATTTATGAGATACCTTATCGAGGATAATTTCATCATTTTATTGCTCTGGTGGGTCGGAATGCCATTAGGATAGCGGAGTTGAAGCGCCAACTGGCCTCGGCCTTCTCTATGAAGGATTTTGGCACAACGAAGACTATTCTTGGGATGTAGATCAGCCGAAAGAGAGAGAGAGAGAGAGAGAGAGAGAGAGAGAGGGTCTGAGCTGCTACACTTGTCCCCAAAGAAATACATTCACCGGGTACTTCAGCGTTTCGAGATGGATGTGTCAAAAAAAGTGAGTAACCCCCTTGCGGCTCACTTTAAGTTCACTGATGAGCATTGTCCATCTACCGATGACAAGAAGAAAGATGTGGAGCGGGTTCTATATGCCTTAGTTGTGGGGAGTCTCATGTATGCTATGGTGTATATGAGACCTGACATCGCTCACACAGTTGACACAATTAGCAGGTATACTTCCAATCCTGGAAGGGTACATTGGAGTGCAGTCAAGTGGATTCTACGATACCTTCAGGGCATTGTCGATTGGAGACTTTCTTTGGTGGTGACGAGTCGAAGCTGGTTGGGTATACCGATATTGATATGGCTGAAGATTTAAACACGAGTCGATCGACTTCGGGCTATGTTATGATGTTTGCTGGTTGAGCGATATCGTGGCAGTCGCGGTTGCAGAAGTTTGTTGCCTTATCGACTACAGAGACGTAGTACATTGCGATGACGGAGGCTTGCAAGGAGTTGCTGTGGATGAAGAAACTGCTGCAGAAAATGGAGCTAAAGCAAGAGCAGTACCCTTTGCTTTAGGATAGCCAGAGTACAATTCATCTTGTGAAGAACCAGATATTTCATAGTCGGTCCAAGAATATTGATATCCGGTATCATTGGATACGAGATGTGGTTGAAAAGAAGCAGGCAACGCTTAAGAAGGTCCATACGGATGACAACGGAGCAGACATGTTGACAAAAATTTTTCTAAGAAAAAAATTTGAGTACTGTAGGCGGACCGTCGGGATGACGACCCCCGCCACATAGTTGTGAAGGGAGAGATTTGTTGGAGTGGGTGGGGTTCCAAACCCATGTGAAAAATATTCCGGAGTTGGATTGAATATTCTTACATATAATAGGAATAACTCAATATATTTGGATTGGATATTCCTACATATAATAGGAATATGTCAATGTATTTAGATTTGGATTGGGTATTCCTATATATAATAGGAATACTAGTTGTGGGTTTGAGGCTATATATATTAGGTGTCTCCTAACCCTAAAATATATCTCATATCTCAAATATATTGCAAAAGGAGGCAATAGTGCTTTTACAACATTGGAAGGAGAGAGAAAGATATTGAAGACTATTTCGAAGAGGAGATCGGTTTCGGGTAATTTTTTTCTCGTCATCTCATTTTTTCGTTTGTCTGTGATCTATTTTCTATTCCGAAGAGTTGTGGTGATCCGTTTGAATCAGTGAGAAGTTTGTAAGGAGTCGGTGTATTTCTTATTCCATTAGTGGAGGCTTTTCAGGATTAGACTCCGATCGTCCCGTGATTTTTTTTCTATTTGAATTTTTCACGTAAAAGTCTCTTTGTCTGCAATTTGTGTTTGATGTTTTTAGTTTGTGTACTTTTGTTCGATTTTCTCGCAAGACTTTTTGATTTGGAAAACGGTTTTTACGCTTTCGTTTTCAACAAAATTGACATTTTGGCCGCAAGAATTCACTACAGGACGGAGGACGGAGTTGTCTGGATCTGGAGCAGTCACAGCACTGGGAGCTCCATCGTTCCAAAGTTGTTGGAGCTTTGCTTAAAGCTTAACGAATACCTCGAATGAAGAGGCCGAGGATTTGGACTAGTAAATAACACTACTAGAGAGGATCAGGACGGGCTTCTCTAACTTACAAAGGAGAATGCCAAATGGTTTGTGCAAATCAACTTAATTGTGCCGGGAGTGTCTGTCGTTAAAGCTAGGGTGTGTTGAGTCCTTCCTTTGTAATATTTTTTATTTCATTATTACAATTACCTTCTTACATATATTTTTATATTTTCAATTACTTTATTTATATATATATATATATATATATATATATATATATATATAAATGTAATTGTATTAATGATGTAAAATTACAACCATCACAGATCAAGTACCTTCTCCCCAACATAAATTCTATTCCTTTTACATCAAACTCTATGTTGTGCAGAACTCTAATAGGAATCGTATCGAGGCTTTCAAAGATACGACTGTTCCTTTCCTTTCAGATGTGTAAAACTGTCAATACCAACCTGGTACACGCTTCACGAAATCAAGTCGACCCCCTACTCCTTGCCGTCCTTATCTCTTGAATCGCACCAACAAAGTCCAATCGCCCTCCACTCTGCAGGTTCAGTGCCTCAAACTGTTTGTTCCAGACTATCATAGCAAACGAACAACTAAAATAATAAATGTGTCATAGACTTGCCCTCCTGCCTACACAACACACATGTTTGATCCCCCCCTCGTATACCGAACCACTCCAGTCTATCCATCGTCCGCAGCCTCCCCATAATCCGTTTGTAAACACAAAGTTACATCTTACGAACAATCCCCTTCATCCACACAACAGTTCCTCATGAGTCGTTCGGATTTGATTATATACAATATAAAATACAAGTTTTAATGTGGAAAATCATCCCAAACCCACACATCCCGCTTGAGAGTGACATCAATCCTGGACAGACGGATTACATCTCCAAGTGGATTAATTAGCGTGCGGATGTCCTCCACCCTCCAGGAATCACTCTGATAATGGTACTGGCCATCTCTCCCCTGAAGGCCTCCCCTGCCATGGGAGGTCCAATCTGCAACAAACTCTTGTGTCGGATCATGGGTCCAACCACAAATCAGTGTTCGTCCCATATCTAAAAACTCTCGATATAACTGGCTAGACAAACCTCCAATGTTTGAGAATGTGTTTGAAGGACACAGACTCGTTGTTATTAGAACCATACTCCCAGAAGTTGTTTCTTGAAGATATTGACTTTGCATCCAATCCATTCGATTCTACTACCAGTTGCCCCTCAAGCTTCTCTCTCTCCTTAATAGCCATTAGGATCTCTTAAATTCGGTGTAATTAGTACCATATGAATTGATCCATCAAATTAATCGAGCAAAAATAATTTTCATATATATATATATATATATATATATATATATATATATATATATATGAGAGAGAGAGAGAGAGTCATTAAATTTTATTTTCGCTCCCAGAATAATTTGATAGATCAATTTATTTAAGAATATCGGTCGGTCACTTCCCACTATCAACCACCACCAAACAGTAATCATCACTTCCGGAATACTATATCGTGACATCATATTATTTATTTACAGACCCATCATCACCTGTCATCCTTATCATGATGATATGTTGATATAAAGTTCAGAAAAAGATATATAAAAAGATTTTTTATGAAACTTAGTCTGGCTTTACTTAATCAAATCTGAGTCACCTTACTTAGTGACATTCCAAGCCTTCGATGAACCCTGCATAGATTTCAGCTGACTCTGAACCAACTTAATGTTAATATCATAATTTATTGAAAGAACACGAAACTAAGAAAGACAGAGATATACTACAACCTTTTTCTTTTTACTAGCGAGTTAGAAGTAAGAACATTCGTTTTGAAGTTTAGTCTTAAAAATAAGGCATAAGTACTAAAACCGAGTCTCTCGGTAGAAAATGAATGATAAATTGTCAAAGTAAAAAATGACTTGTTTGTTGACGAGTTAAGATGCCCAAAGACAGTGACCATCAGGTCGATAATAGCCAGTGATGTTCAGTGTCGGCCATGAGCTCATTGGATCCGAGACAAACTTCTATAATAAATTTTTTATACATTATGTAGAAAAGAGAGAAAAAACTAAAAAAAAAAAAAAAATATTGTACACCAAAAATTGAGGTAAGAATCTTTAGTGTACAAGTTTAACATAATAACTACAATACAACAAATATTTTGTATTAAGAGTAGCCCATGGTACATACTAGTTCTATTTTAGATATAACTGTATTGGTGTCCTTTTAGTCTTTGGGTCCTGGACGGTCATCCGTCTGACCGGGACCATGACCCCTGGTGGTGTTGTCAATCCTTAATTATAACACACAAAACTCTCATTTTAAGAGAAAGATTTTAAATCTATAATTTGTGCTTGGAAACATTAAAAGTGTTTAGAAGTACAAGGAGATGTTAGTCCCGAGGCTTAACCAAAGATGGAAGAACGCGTGGTCGAATCAGAAGTTCACACAAAAGTTTTCACTTTGATTATTCTCGATTTCCACGAAGAACTATATAAGGATTCTGATTACAACTTGCTCTCAAGATTACAAAAGAATCAGAATTAACCAAACTTCTCGTTCTTCCTTACAATCGCAGTTGCAGACGGACAGAACAAAGTTACAATAAAATAAAAACTACCTTCGTTCATCCTTGCAAAACGCAGTTGCAATCAGACAGAATGAACTAAGAAGAAAAATGAGAAGAAGACAAAATAAAAAGTTATTCTTACTGGGACGGTGAAGACCATCGTTTCTCAAAGTAAGATTCGTCCTCTATCGACGATCTGCTCCCAGGAGCCAACAAGTTCACAAGAGAACTTCTAGAATGCTCGTAGTCACATCTTTGTGTGACTCAAACGAACTCCTTTGGACTCATCTTTCTCAATTTTTTGGTCTGTCTCAAAAGGAGGTTGGAGGGCTCTTTATATAGGGAATGATGGAAGCCCATCATCCTCTTCTTTTCGATTTGGGACTAAAAAGCCAATATACAAAATTGATATCCCACAATTGCAGCCCAATGCCTAGCCCGCTCAGCGCCTGTTCAGCACCCGCTCAGCGCCCCTCCAACGTCCGCTCATGCAACATGCGCATGCAACACACGCATGCAACCCGAGCTTAAAACTCGCACATAAAATGAGCGCACGAGTGCACAAGCGCCTTGCGACGATGCTGACGTGCTAAGTGCAAAGTGCGCCAACAAAGCGCCACTTTGCACCCTTGAGTCCGAGTCGCTAAGCCCCTTTGGGGCTTAGCTCCTATGAAAATAATTCCAAGAGCATGACAAAAAACATAAATCCTTTGGCACCCATGTGCCCCACCATATACCATGTGCACACCTCAACTCATACAAAGTATTATATTAAGATATCCACTTGGTAGTGTAGCCAATTTGGGACTATCTTTGCTAGTCCAAAGACAAAAATACCAACAATCTCCCACATATCTCAATATATATGGGTTGAGCGTTCCCCACAGTGACTGTCCATCATGCATTAGGATAGATGTCGCTTCAACTTGAATTTTTCTGCATGGGTCGAACAACAGTATGATATAGGAATGGACTAAGCCTTGAATTCTGCACCATATCTGCAATTCTTTTCACTCATACAGTGACATCAATTATGCTTCCGGTTGCACATTCAAGGCCCTGTGTACGCTTGGTTTCGGTGTATATATTTTGGGCGTCTACAAGATTTTTCTTAAGAGATGGCCTATATCTCTTTCCATACACTCTAGGCGAGTTCTTTTAAAGAGTCATTAGTATGAAGCCTCGAGCTTCTTTGCAGTGCTACTCCGCTATGACCTGGCCCAGAGCCGAGGCTAAACCTCATCGTGGTGTCATGCCAATATAGCATGAGGTCCCAGCCTCTTTGTAGTGCCAAACTACCCATCATGAAGCCTTGCGCTTCCTTGCTGTGTTACGCCACTGTGACATGGCTCGCATAGCCGAGGATTTACATCTTTTAGCTCTGTAGTGTCACACCACTGTAACATGAGGACACCGGCCTCTTTGTAGTGCTTCATACACTCTTCATTCAACAACATCAGGCTACCTGCCTATGTGCGGTGCTACGCCGCTGTGACATGGCTTACGAAGCCGAGGCATTACCCTTACCGAGGAACCTCTTGGTGGTGTCACACACTGTAGCATGGAGACCTTACGCTCCTTTATACTGCTGCGCTACCGTGCTTCTGTTAAGCACACCATACATTCAAAATGCCTGAGAACTCATTAAGGCATCTAAGCATATCCTCCCATAGGACTTATTCTACACAAAAGAATAATTGGTAGACAACAGTGGTTCTGGATCCGTAGCCCCTCAATGCCTCAAAGGACTACCCATTGTTCCTGATATTCTCCCAGTTAATGGTCCTCCCTTGAACCAATAGCTAGATGCCTAGTAGATTTCTCTTTAAACTAATAACATAAAACTAAATGTAGGATTACAAAGCCACAATATCAGAGGTCCTCCAAGCCCATATATGTTGTGTCCTTGACTATATGCGATGTTACACCGCTGTGACATGACCCAAAGCCGAGGTTCACTCCCTTGTGTGGTGTCACGCCACTGTAACATGGAGTACTACCCTCCTTTATAGTTCTTGGGATCAGCTGGTGCTGGAGGCCTTAGATGAACGGATCTTCCAGACTTTTATGGCTCCGATCATCAAATACTGTAATGATCTATTCTACCTACGCTCATTCAGTGTCTTGTACTGGCCCTTGAGGCCTACCATGAACGGATCTGCCAGATTTACCTGACTCCGATCATTAAAGCACTGTAATGATCCACGCAATCTGTACGTATTCAGTGTCATATGTTCTATTCACATAGTTCTCTTCAAACCGTTGAAGAGATGAACATATGTCACTGCAGCAGCTTTCTGGTTTTTACAGTATGTCGGTATCACCCGAATCTGTGTACTAACCATAGGAAGATCATCTGAGAGCTTTCAGAGCCATTCTGCTTTATATGCTACAGCTTTATAGTGCAAAGAACTATGAGAGTAAAGACTGCTACTTCGACTTCACGATATAGCAACACCACCCCTAGAGAAGTCACGTCCTCATGTGGAACTTGTATTCTTCTTTTCTGAGCACCAACTGGCATCATCGAAATCTTCCTTCATATATGGATAGCTGATGTAGCACAGGATATACTACTAAGTTCTCCTGAGAATTCTGACAACTCTCTTCACAACTTTCAGTGTTCAACATATATACTGCTTGTGAACTGACTCAGCATCCCTACAGCAAAAGCTATGTCAGACCTGGTGGTACACGCAGCTTCAATCATTCACCTGATGATGCACGAGTACACCAACTATTTGACGCTTTTTCTTGGATTTGGCTTCATATTCATGTCACACTTGAGGAGTATCGTCCCAGATACCCAAAGCGTGTGATCAACCTTTTATGTTGAGAGCTTATGACTAAGCAAGCCCACCTGGCATCCAGTGGGCGGCTCGCTTGAATGTCGAGTCTTCCTCCACCACCAACTCGATGTCCCATGTCCTGAGTTTGGTTAGTGACACTTCTGTGTCCACAACTGGGACTAGCAAGTTGTCCACATAGATACAAACGATGACTCCTCCATTATCAGCGAACTTCGTGTACACACACTTGTCCGTCTCGCTGATCCTGTGACAACTTTGACTAGATGACTTGTCAAACTCCTGCTACCACATCCTGAAAATTGTTTCAGGCCATATCGAGATATCACCAACTCGTAGACTGTCTTCAAACCTGAATGACAATAGTTCTGACTGTTGTCCGTAAATCTCTCATGTCTGTCTTCATCTAAGACTTGCTGTCTTTCCATCATCTGATAAATAATCAGCTTGTGAATTTCAGCTACGACAATCATCATCCTGATCAATGACACCCTCATTGAGGTGCCAAATAACTCAATCCCCTATTGTCCGAGAAAACCCCTAGGCAGATAGGCTTGTCTTAAACTCAACTGTTCTGTTTGCTTTCATCTTCATCGACTTAAAGATCTGATAAGCATATAGCTCTTTCAGGCAGATTGACCAACATCCAAGTATGGTTGGAGATTATTGAGTCATACTCATTATTTATAGCCTCCATCTAGAAGACAGCATATATAGTCTTCATTGTCTCATCATAGGTAAGCAGATCTGCTTCCACATGATAGGTGACAAAATCTTCTTCGAAGTCCTTCACTCTTCTTACTCGCTTAGACACCGGCTCTGCGAGTTCTGTTTTGATTATTGTCGTTGGGATGATAACTTCTTCTTGGACTACATCTTCGTTGGAAGCTTCAGCCTCCTGTGCACCCACACTATTTTTTGAAATATATGCGATAACAATGTTCTTGTAACTTGCAAATTTATCTTCGAGGAGTTCTGCGTTGCGAGATTCAATGACATAATTTAATTTGATATCAGAAAATCTTCGAGCATTACTCTTCTCAGCATCACCCTGAAAGATTGTCTTTGTGGTCCTCGATTCCAGCTTCTGAATCTTTAATTCCGGAAGCTTCACAGACGCCAGACACCCCCACACTCGAATGGCGTTCAAGTTTGGTTTGACTCTGAACCAGAGTTCCTGAGAAGTGACATCGGAAGTTGCGTATGACACTCTGTTCAGAATAAAAGTAGCCGTCAGCACATCTTCTCCCTAGAAGTAGTTTGGAAGACCCGTATTCAACAGTATTGAGTTCATCATCTTTGTCAACGTCCCGTTCTTCCTTCCAGACATCCCCACACTCGGATAACGTTCAAGTTGGGTCTGACTCTGAACCAGAGTTCTCGATGAGTGACATCGAAAGTTGCGTATGGCATTCTGTTCAGAATGAACGTAGCAATCATCATAGCTTCTCCCTAGAAGTAGTTTGGAAATCGTATAGTCAACTATATTGAGTTTATCATCTTTGTCAACGTCCTATTCTTCCTTTTAGCTACTATATTTGATTGAGAAGAATATAGAGAAGTTGTCTCATTGACAATTCTATTTTCTTTACAGAACGATGTGAATTCAATAGACCTATACTCTCCACCTAGATCACTTCTGAGTCTCTTGAGTTGTTGCCCCATTTGAAGTTCAGCCTCAACTCTGAACTTCTTGAACTTCTCGAATGTTTCATCTTTTAACTAGAGCAGATAGTCGAATGCGTACTTCGAGTAGTTGTCGATAAAAGTAATAAAGTACTTCCTTTTGGCCTTTGTGGAGAATTGCTTGAAGTCACAGATATCTGAACCAACTCCAGAAGATCTGTACTTCAGTTTACCCATTTAAACATTTTTATTGTGATCTTTGTCTGCGCATAGACCTTACACTTATCCACCTGCTTACCCCCATATTTGGAGATAAACCCTAGACTAGACATCTGACAGTATGAAATACATGTCCTAGTCTAGGGTCCCACGACTCTTACAATGAGACTTCAGTCATAAATAGAAGCTCGAACATCCATTTGAAACTGAACGCCTTGTTTCAAAGTATGTCTCCTGCCAAGATATTACCATCTGGCAAACATGGATGTTCACCCTCAAGTCTGCAGCAGACTTTCTGAGATCAGGTCCTTTGTAATCACTGGTACGTTGCTACACGTACTCCTTTGACTGTAACTTCTCGAAGTTCAAAACCATTGTCCCAATCCCCAGATCCTCTGCTTCATCCTTGCTTGCAATCAAGACCTTCATCACTGAAAAGTTTAACCTTAATCAACAGCTCTTCCTAAAGCACATGCGGCTAGATGCACCAGTTTTCATCCACTGGTTAGCAACAACGCCATAGGACTTAACCTGTGCAATCATAGAAAATAAGTTATGTAATCAAAGGAACCAAGTTTAGTTTTACCTTGCTATATTGGTTCGGATTGGTTCTACTTCCAATTTTCAATTTTAGCCATGCGTCAAGTCCTATATAGTGCAGTGACCTTCATGTGTATAGGCCACCATGCGCCAATCCATGCGCATAAGCCACCATGCGCTAATCCATGTGCATAAGCCACCATGCGTCAATCTATGCGTAAAAGCCTTCATGCGCTAATCCATGCGCATAAGCCTTCATGTGCGTCCTGCATGCGCATATACCATCATGCATATTGAGATACTATGGGCTCAGCTTTGCCATACGCTAAGACGCCAAGACTTCCAATGCGCTGCCATGCGCCAAGTCTTGCAAAGCGCCAAGTCCTGTCATGCGCAAAGGTCTGCCCCTTGTGCGCATACTCTGCAATCCTTTGTCATCTTATAATCTTTTTTCCAACTGGAATGTTCGTCCTTCAGTCGCTATCTCCTCCATCCTCGAAAATGGTAGGTATCGACAACTCACTTTCAACATTTGACAAAGGACTCCTTCCCTCATCCAAATGTTCGAACTGAATTTCGTCAATCTTCTCAAGTTTGTGAAAACTTGTGTCCAGAAGACTTGAACGAATGTTCCCCATCTTTATTCGGATCTTGCTTTGAGATTGTTAGTCTCGAGGCTTAACCAAAGATAGAAGAAAGCGTGGTCGAGATCAGAAGTTCACACAAAAGTTCATACTCTGACTATTCTCGATTTTCACGAAGAACTATATAAGGATTATGCTTACAACTTGCTCTCAAGATTACAAATAAATCAGAATTAACCAAACTTCTCGTTCTTCCTTGTAATCACAGTTGCAGACAGACAGAACAGAGTTGCAGTAAAATAAAAACTATCTTCGTTTTTTCTTGCATAACGCAGTTGCAATCAGACAGAATGAACCAAGAAAAAATGAGAAGAAGAGAGAATAAAAATTTATTCTTGCTGCGACGGTGAAGACCACCGTTGCTCAAAGCAAGATTCGTCCTCTATCGACGATCTGCTCCCAGGAGCCAGCAAGTTCACAAGAGAACTTTTGGAACACTCGTAGTCACATCTTTGTGTGACTCGAACGGACTCCTTTGGACTCATCTTTCTCAACTTTTTGGTCTGTCTCAAAAGGAGGCTAGATGACTCTTTATATAGGGAAGGATGGAAGCCTATCCTCCTCTTCTTTCCTATGTGGGACTAAAAAGCCAATACACAAAATTGATATCCCACAATCGTAGTCCAATGCATAGCCCGCTCAGCGTCCGTCCAGCGCCAGTTCATGCAACACGTGTGGGCCAACAAAGCGCCACTTTGGGCCCATGAGTCCGAGTCGCTAAGCCCCTTTGGGGCTTAGTTCCTATGAAAATAATTTCAAGAGCATGACAAAAAGCATAAATGCTTTCATGAGAAGTTAATCATTTTTTCTCCTAGGAAAATACCTCTACATGGCACCGATGTGCCCCACCACACCCCATGTGCACATCTCAACTCATACAAAGCATTATATTGAGATATCCATTTGGTGGTGTAGCCAATGTGGGACTATCTTTACTAGTCCAAAGACAAAAACACCAACAAGAGAATATAACAAATGTAATGTAAACCAAACCAAACACACCATATGTAAAGTTAGGAAAACCAATCTTTTGGGTAGTAAGAGCATATGTAACTTTTGTTGTCGATTTGAATCTCATTAGATCACTATAAGGCTCTCTACGAGTAAGTATATTGCTTTCTTGTGCATGGAACTCCTTACTTTATGAATCTTGATTAATGTCTAAAAAAATGTCTCATGTTTTTGTCACCCAATTAAAATATAATAAATCAATAATTACTAATCTTATATCTCCATACATTAACCATTTGATCTAACAGATTATGCAATAGCTAAAGAGCTTCCAAAAGACCTAGCTACTTTTGGACATGGACGATGGTGCGGTCTCGGTTATGATGGCCATTCGGCTATCATTGTAGTTTATTTTTCTATTGTAGTTGCAGTCTGACGACGATGACGTTATCTTGGTTATGATGAAAATTTTCAGTTGAAGATAAAGCAGAGAATGAGTTATAAAGAGAGATCGAGTGAGGAAGGAATGTTCGTACGGGAAGAGAGGACGAAGGGGGAGGGGAGGAGGAGACACTCGTTAGCGGAATTCTAAAGAAGAGAGAATTTGTAGTGTACATTACTTTGTATTGTAAAATGTACACGAATTAGTGAGAGAGGGAGAGAGAGAGAAAAGCTATCAAAATAAATTACCTGATACAAGATAAAAATATCTTCAATATAATAAAGACTTGTCCTTGTAAACTTTTTTTTTAAAAAAATATATTAAAAAAATACAAAATATAGGATGGGCTAAATCCATCCCAGCCATTGGACATGGTAGTCCGCTTTGTTGGTTGGCTCGTGCTAGCTTTTTTACTCACCACCATGTTCATCCATTCCTAAAGACTATGAACAGAGAGAGAATCACGTTCTCTCATAAATTTCAGTTAATAGTACTTGACTCTTGACAGCGCTGAACATGCATAGATTGCAAGGTTAATTGTACTAAAAGTCCATTTATTTTTAAATTCTGAAAGGGATAGCCTCCCGTAAAGTTTGCTTTCCTCCTCTAATTTCTTATAGGTCAAAAGTGATGGCCCCGTTAGTTTTCGACCGCACGAGGACAGAGATGGCGTGGTTTGTAAAGATACTGATAACCACCAACATTGTAATAAAGATACTGATAACCACCAACACTAACTAGAAAAAGTGGTCTCTGGGCACGAGTCAAGCTCTACAAACCATAGCCATAGGTGGGGTCGAGTCAGAGTTCGGGCTTGAACCAATAACTCTCACGGGTCCAAGATTAGATCCGAGCTCCATCTATGTAAAAGTATCAACAATCGATGGAGTTAAATAATATATCTTAAGGTCCAAATTTACAATTATAAAAAAACTATAATGAGTTGGAACATATAAAAATAGTAGAAAATGATTCAACAATATAAAATAATCTTTGGTGACAAATTTTAAAAAATAATGTAAAATCTAGAATATAAAAATTGGGATCAAATTTGAGTCTTACTATTCCATAAAATGAGTTATTACATTCTGAATGTAGAAATTTTCAGGCCCAGACTATAGCTCCCGTTGCTGATACGGGACCATCATGAGACTCATATTGAACCTTATGTTGGTGTTTCGCCTTTGGACTAGTGAAATATAGTCTCATATTGGCTACACCACCAAGTGGGTATCTCAATATAATACTTTGTATGTGTTGGGGTGTGCACATGAGGTGTGGTGGGGCACATGTGGGTGTCATGTTGGGGTATTTTTCTATGAGAAAAAATGAATAAATTCTCAAAGAACGCATTTATGCTTTTTGTCGCTCTCTTGAATTTTTTTTATTAGGAGCTAAGACTCAAAGGGGCTTAGAGACTCGGACATGGGCTCAAGGCACAAAGTTATGCACTTTGCACGTCAGCATTTTCGCAATGTGCTTGTGCGTGTTTTGTTGCGCGTGTATTGTGCGCGTTGCAGAGTGCACGGGAACACTTTCGCTGATTGTGGATTTAATCAGTTATGAAAAAATTGGGTCATTAATTTGAATCCGATTTTTGTGGGATTTGAATTTATTTCATTCCAATTTTGTGAGATTTGAATTTAATTCGTTCCAATCTTTTTGTATCTGATTGGCAGTCAGGATTAGAGTTATATAGGGTTTCCACCCTCCTCTATAAATACTCTCTTCGTACCCCTTTGAGGACTTACTTCGAAATTGAGAGACGGAGAGAGTTGCTGCTGGTGCGGCCATTGGAGTCCAGAGAGTTCGTGTGAGTCCAGAAAGGATGTGACAACGAGTGTTCCAGAAGTTTTTCACGAACTTGCTTGTTCCTGGAAGCAGATCGTGGTGGGGGGAATCTTGCTTTGAGCAACGGTGATCTTTATCACCCCAGCAAGAGTTGTTTCATCTTCTTCTTCTTCTTCTACTTCTCTTCTACTAGTTATAACTCGTTCTGTCTCAATTGCAACAAAGTTTGCAAGAAAGAACGAAGTTGATCTTCTGATTATTGTAATCTGGTTTGGAAGTTGTAATCGAGATTCATTATAGTTCTTTGTTGGAAATCGAGAATAGTCAGAGTGGGATCTCTGTGGGTGAACCTCTGATCTCGACTACAATTTTAGAATTCAACAGAGGTGATAACCTCTATTTCTGATCATGTTCATTCATCTTCGGTGTAACCTCGGGACTAACAATCTCAAAATAAGATCCGAGTACGATGGAGAACAACCATGCAATCTTTCTCGAAATAAGTTTTAACAAACTTGAGAAGTTTGACGGGGAGCATTACAATATTTTGAATAGAAAGGTCAGCCTTAATCTTTAACTCGTAAACGTGAATTACGTGTTGACAGATCCTGAGCTTGTTATTCCGAAGGGTGATAATGCTCGTAAGATCGCTGATGCAACTACTGCGCAGAACAAATAGAGGAGAGATAACAACCTCTACAATTGATGATTCTGAACTCTATGGAAGATACTCTGGCGGAGTCATACAGTAAGATAAACAATGCAAAGGTCGTCTGAAAGTCACTAGAAAAATATTATAAGTCTGATGAGCACATAAATAAGATCCATGTGACTGAAAAAGTCTGAAATATACGATTTGTGGACGACAAGACGATGTTGCCTCAAGCCAAAGAATTGCTCAAGTTTCGTCAAAAACTTGAGGATGATGGCGTGCCCATGGTAGACGCTTTCGTCGTGGGGGTATTGTCTCCAAGATCCCTCCTAGATGGAGAAACTTTATCTCGGACATGCATAAGAAGAAGATGGAGGTCAACCTTAATCTTCTATTGCATTGGATCCATGTTCAAGATGAGTTGAGGGCTTAAAACAAGGTGGAGACACTGTCTAAGCAGTTGTCCAAGGCCAACTTAGTAGATGCTGGTGACTCCAAGGGGAGGAAGAAGGCTTCTCACAATAAGAAGAATGACTTCAACCATTTTAAGGTGAAGTCGGCTTCGTTCAAGACAAAGCCCAAGTCAGATGTGACTTGCTTCAACTTTGGCAAGAAGGGTCACGACAGAAAAGACTACAGATCCAAGCCCAAAAAAACAGAGCAAGGTGAGCCTAACAAGGTTGCTATAATTGTGCATGTTGTCACGGCTGGTGTCGACATTGACTGGTGGGTTGACGCTGGCTTATCCTGCCATGTTTGCTCAAAGAAGGAGCTATTCACCACATATAAGCCTATATCTGAGAAAGTTATGGTGGCAAACCAGGCACAAGCTGAAGTACTTAGGAACGGAACGGTAGTACTAAATCTAACTTTGAAAAAGTCGCTGATACTTCAAGATGTGAAGCATGTACCGGTGATTGCTAAGAACCCGGTCTCAGAAAGTCTGCTCTGCAACGCAGGCTTAAGGATTGACATCAATGTTGGACAGATGGTGATGTCTTATAAAGGAACATACTTTAGAAAAGCATTTTGCACCGAAAGGAAGTTCAAACTTCAACTTGTAACTCCCGCGAATAATGTAATGCAGTCTCTTCTTTTGGTTATTCTCTTGAGTTGTGCATAATAGACTAGGACATGTTCATTGTAAAAGAATTAACAAGATGTCTAGTCTAGGACTTATCTCCAAATATGGGGGTAAGGAGGTAGAGAAGTGTGAGGTCTGTGCGCAGATGAAGATCACAAGAAAACTGTTCAAACGGGTAAACAGAAGCACGGATCTTCTAGAGTTGGTGCACTCAAATATCCGTGACTTCAAATAGTTCTCCACAAAGCACAGGGCGAAGTATTTTATTATATTCATTGACGACTACTGTCACTACCCCATTTCCAGAGCAGGGTATTTTTTTATATTTTAATTTGGTTAATTGTGTATTTATCATAAATATTTGTATTAATATTTAATTGTTGGTTGTATTATTTTTTTATTAGTTATTTTAGGATTTTGGCTAGCCTGGACCCATGTCAGACCCTAGTGGACCCATATCAGACCCAACCAGTACCCTTGTCAGACTTATTTATTGGCCTAGATTAGTTATTTATATTTTTATTAGTTAAGTTGGAGTGATTAGAGATTTATTAGAGTATTTTTGGAACCCCAAACCCAAACCCAATTAGGATGACTTGATTTGGAGGGCATTTTAGTCATTTTGACTAACCCTATTTCCTAATCCCCCCCCTGGCCGATCAAGAACAGCAGCTTTCCCCCCTTCATTCCATTCTTCTTCACTTCTTCTTCTTCTTCTTCTTCTTCTTCTTCTTCTTCTTCTTCTTCTTCTCCGCTCCTTTCTTCTTCTTCCTTCTTCCAATTTTCTACATCCAAGTAAGTTTTTTCATTTTTCTTCTCTTCCTTCACTTAATTTCCTCTCTAATGTAAACCCTAACCCTTTGCTTTTCCCTAACCTAGGTGGGTAGAGCTTAGATTTGGTGTTGGAGCTTGGGTTGGAAGCTTGGTGTGGTAGGTTTGGAGCTTTTTGGAGACTTTGGCTTGGGATTCCAACTCCCAAGAGGTAAACCCTAATTTTTCCCCTTGTGATTACTCTAATATAGTGTAATTAGTAGTTTAGAACCTTTCTAGACCTTAATGCTACCCGTGGGAGGAAGTTGGAGCTTATTTGGATGTGTTTGGAGACTTTGACATTAGATTTTGTGTCAATTTTGGGTGAAATCCGAGATTGGCCCAATTTTTGGTTTTTCTCTAGGTTAGACGGACCTAGGTAGACGTGCTTGAGTGTCTTGAGGGTGAGTACGTGTCTCCGTTCGGACACGTGAGGTCGTGTCGCAGAGATTTAGGCGTTTCGGGCGATTTGGGAGTTTTCATTGTCGTAGGTTCTATGTGCGTGCACATTTTTGCCACAGACCTAGAATCGATGAGTTAGTACTTTTTCTACGATCTAGACATCGATTAGAACTCGTGAGTAAATTTTGGGCCGATTTCGAATAGGTTTGGTGTGCGTTTCACGAGATTTTGTGAATCGTACTCCACGTGTTCGTCGAAATGACCGAATCCCTTAGTGCTAGTACTTCATCTAGCCCGGCTCTGCGGATTCCCCTAGGCTGAATCGATCCAATGCCCCGACGATTACATCCGAAGAATCAAACCTTGTGCACAAGTTATCCGTGACCATTCAAGTCTTTTTTCTATCTTTCTATCTGCTCAATCTTTCTCTGAATCTCAAACATTACTAGGCTCCCCGACCCATTCCTTTCTAAACATACTATGCTCCCCAAGCCATCTCTTCTCTCAAACCTTCTATCTCTATGCAGCTTCCAGTGCGGGAACTGCCTTAGCGATCTAACAATCTCGAAAACTGTCTATATTTTACCTCTGAATGGGAATGTACCATATTCTACGAAGTGCCCTAACCAGTAGAGTAATCTATGTGACAGGCATTGTAACAATGCGAAAGTTGAATACTATATTATCATGTAAGATAGTCTACTTTAAAACCTAAGCAATTCTACTTGCACAAGTCTAAAGTAGTAGTGCGAGGATCCATTTCAAGTAGCAAGTTTACCTTCCATGCTTTATACAATGTAATATATTATG
The DNA here is from genome assembly GCA_036927795.1 of Iris macrosiphon. Classification (NCBI taxonomy): domain Eukaryota; kingdom Viridiplantae; phylum Streptophyta; class Magnoliopsida; order Asparagales; family Iridaceae; genus Iris; species Iris macrosiphon. The sequence goes on along the minus strand of JAYESA010000017.1, from coordinate 125,557,729 downwards.
TGATTATTTTATCTAGGTGGGTTCATCTCTTTTATTAGCATGTATCCAGTTATGCCTAGCGACTAGCATGTATCGTCAATTTTTATCAAGTGTGAAGGCAAGCAGAGACAGGTTCACCGAAGCCACTCACCAGAACGAGGGCTTTCCTCGGCCGAGCGGGACTTTGAGCTTGTCTCTGAAATGCTAAATCTGAACGTGGTTGCGTCAACGCTTCATCTTGCTGAGCTGAGTGGAGCGGATCGTTATACTTTGAGCCAACAAACCATCTAAATGAACCATGCAGAGTAGGGTATTACATAATACACCACTCAAAAAAAGGTTTGTGCTCGAAACTTATACAAACAAACTTCTCCAACTGCATTACTAATCAATAAATAAACTCCTATTCAATCTCTGATTCAACCATCCATACCAATTCTATGGAAGAACGACCATCTAAACATGCATGTCAAGGCCCAAAACAATTATAAAACACTTGAACAAATTCTTCTCCAAACAACAAATTAAAATATGTGCAACAACTCTCTCCAGTTATGCATATGTCTTCTCTTCACATCTATAGTTGCACCAAATCACTTGAAAAGATGAACTCAATAAACCCACTGTCATGCCCCGGTTCCACATAGCCGAACGTCCTCGCTTGGCCTTCCCATACTCCGGTTCTGCAGAGCCGAACATCCTCACTTAGACGTGATATCGTACAAGTATGGGGTTACGCTTATACAAGGTGTCCTCGTACTCATTTTATAAAGAGATATTTAAAGAGAGAATTTGCAGCATTCACAAAGAAATTGAACACATTTGCAAATAGAAATTGTGCTTTATTGATAATTCTTGAAATAGAAACATAAGACCCTCAAACGGCCGAGATGAAAATGCCAAACCTGGCTTACAACTTGGAGAAATATTGAAATGAGGTACAACGTTGCTCCATACATCATATCCCTTTTTTAATGTTGAAAACTCATGGACCACCTTTAACAGAATTCTTCTTCTCCACTTGAAAGCTTCAAGTGCAAGGCTTCTAAAGAGTCGGACCTAAACTTCAACGTTCCCTCGCAGCAGCTAAATCCTCAGCACCTAAGGATGCCCACAAATGTGGGTCAGTACGCAACATATACTGGTGAGCGGCCGCATCCAATCTCTCCTAAAAAGCCAACACTAAGTAGATATGTGAAAGCAGTAGTTATTATTATGATCTTGCTATGTTGCGTTAAGTTCAGTTTAACAATTTGTGATATAAGATGTCACGACCCGCACCCAAAAATCGGGCATGAGTCGTGGGTACGTCCAGCCTACGCCACAGCATCGACGGTAGAACGCTGTCTAGGTCAACTATCTAGATAAAATTTTACACAAAAATCGGCCATGACCTCTCCAAAAGGAGGGCAACCACACAATCAATATATAAACCTGTCAAGATCTCAACTCCAAACGGAGGAGCAAATATCATAATGATAATCACAATATACTCAATCACGAATCTAAGCACGATAAGATAACACAGAGATCCAACAACTATAAAGTCTAACCAACAACAACTACTACAACAACCACAACATCAATAATAATAATACAACATCCAAAAATAATATACAATACAAGGTCTCAATCCAAAACCGGAGACAAATCCGGTGCTAAAGCTAATAAAAACAACAACAAGGTCCCAGTGATCCCGGCTACCAACCCAGAAATCATCCCTAAACTAGAGGGTCCCTGTCTGCACCATCAACAGGCTCAGGTCCATAAAACGTCGGACACCAATCCTCCGGATACTCTGAAAAATATGTCCAGTCAGGACTGGAGCAAGTACATCTCTAACAACAGTTCCATTTAAATGATAAAAACTATAAAATAATTATAGCAAGTAGCAAGAAGAATGAAGCAAGTATGAAATAGGAAATATACATATCACTGGTGCATAAAGATAAAGATGCATGGATACCAGAGCAAAATAGTAAACTGTAAGATACAGGAAATCTAAGCTAAGATCAAGTCCGTGCACATGAACGTGTAGTGAGTCCAGCATGAAAAATATGTAGTGAGTCAAGTCCAGAAATATGTAAGTGAGACCAACAAGAATGCAAGTGAGTCCAGACTATAAAGAATGAACTCGGTGTCTTTGAAATACTTGTTTCGACATGTAAACGGCTAGGGGTAAGTATGGCTCACCGCACACTGGGTGCGCGGCTGCTATCATTCCAGATTAGACCAGAGGGAGTGATTCCTGATGATTCCAGATAGAAATATTTACATGTCTACTCGAGTATTTCTCTGCCCCGACTAATACAAGTGGATCCAAGACCCGACATGTAAATCAAGATGAGTCCAGCCTGAACATGAATGATGCCTGTAGTGATGCCTGTAGTGATGCTAGTAGTGATTCCAGAATAGAGGCCAGAAACATGAAATATACGTGTCACAAGTAAATGAATCCAGAAATACCAGTCAGTGTCCCGTGTTGTGCCAGAATAATCAGATGATACTATACTAGAAGCTGAATCATAATAATCATCAGATAATGAAAACTATCAGAGAATGTACTCGCTTGACATCCTGAGCAACTGACGATCCGAACCGGTGTCGTAAGAACCTAATGCGAAAAGCAAGGTTAAACAAGTTTCTAATGAGTTAAACAGATATAAAATAACTAAAAATAGGCTTCTAGGGTCGTTCTAGGTCAAACGGGTCAAACCGGTGAAATCTGGGTCAAAAAGTCAACTCTGGGTCCAAAAAGTCAACCCTGGGTCAAAAGTTGACTTTAGCGGTCAACCGAGTCAACTACGGTCAAGTCTAGGTCAAACTAGGGTGCTCCTAAAATTCTAGGTCAAACCGAGGTCATTAGGCTAGAAAACTCACAAACTCGCCTCCTTGAGATACCGGGATACCCTCGGTATCCGATACCTCAACCTACGCCATATACCCCGCCTATACCCTCTAAAATCTATGCTAGCATGCGTAAATATATACACATAAGCATATAAAAATCACTCCAATACTATTCCTAGGCTATTGCTCAAAAATCCCGCTCGAAACCCAATACCTTGGTTATCTTAAGGTATTGAGATACCTCTCTAAACTCAACCCGACTACCCCTCTAGCTAACTAACTATGCATAAACATATATATCTAGCTATATTTTAGGCTAAAATATAGATATCTACTACATATAGGCATATACCTATGTATCTATACCCAATACCTTACCTTACCTTATCTTACCTTACCTTACCTTACCTTACCTTACCTTACCTTACCCTCCTCATAAATATATATGTGTATCTATATCTAGATATCTAAACTATCTACCTAGCTATATGTATATACCTATACATATAGATCTATATATCTAGCTATCCCTCTACCTATCCATCTACCTATCTAGTATACCTATCAATCTATCAATCTATCATATATATACCTATCTATCCAACTACCTATCTATTAATTAGATATCTATCTAACTATCTAATCTATCTACTAGTCTATCTACCTACGATCTAGTTAATCTATCTATCCACCAATCTATCTATCTATTAGTCTATCTATCTATTTATCTATGCTTCTATCTATTTACCTAGCTATCTATGTATTAATCTATCTACCTATCTAGCTATTTATCTACCTATGTTTCTATCTATCTAACAATCTATATATCCATCTAACTATAGATCTAGTTATCTATCCATTCACCTATCTATCCATCAAACTATTTACCTATCTATTTAACCATCTATCTATCTAATAATCTAACTACCTATATATATCTATATATATATCTCTCCCTCTCCCTCGCATTTGCTGCTGCCCTTGTTTAAATTGCTGCTGCTGCTGATGCTGCCTAGGCTGCTACTGCTGCTGCTGCTGCTGCAGGCCGCGCTGCAGCGAGCTGCTGCCGCGGCGCGCTGCCGCTGCTGCCGCGGCGCTGCTGCGCCCGTGCACTCTAAACGATGCCTAGATCCTAGAAAAAGTGCTCCCGCGTCGATTCTAGGTCCGTGGCGGAAACGCGCACGCACTTAGAATCGGCGACGACGAAAAGCCCCAAATTCGCCCGAAACGCCCGTTTCTTCGCGACGCGGCTTCCCGTGTTCGAACGGAGACACGCACTCACCCTCAAGACACCCGACAACATCTACCTAGGTCCGTCTAACCTAGGGCATCACCCAAAATTGGGCCAATTTCGGATTCCACCCGAAATCGACACAAAACCTAACGTCAAAGTCTCTAAACTCAACCCAACTAGTTCCAACTTTCTCCCACGGGTAGCCTAAGGGTCTAGGAAGGTTCTAAACTATTAATTACACTATATAAAAATAATTACAAGGGGAAAAATTAGGGTTTACCTCTTGGGAGTTGGAATCCCAAGCCAAAATCTCCAAAATGCTCCAAATCCTCCAAATCCTCCAAACCAAGCTTTCAAGCTCCCAATCCAAGCTCCAACACCAAATCTAGGCTCTATCCACCTAGGTTAGGGAAGAATGTAGGGTTAAGGTTAATCATAAAGAAGAATAGAAGAAGAAAGAAGAGAAATGGAAGCTTACTTGAGAGTGGGAAGAAGAAAAGAAGAAGGAAGAGTGGAGAATGGAGAAGAAGAAGAAGAAGAATGAAGAATGAAGAAGAAGAGGAAGAAGAAGAGTGGAATGGGAAGGGGAGCTGCTGGTTCCACGGGTCTGGGAGTGAGGAGGGGCCGGCCACAACACACATAAGGGTTTACAAAGTTCCAAAATACCCAAAATGCCCCTACTTGACTTGGTTTCGGGTTCCGGGTTCCAAAAGCACTCAAACTAGCTCCAAATCTCTCCAACTAACCCACTAAAAATATAATAAATATTCTAAACCCAAAAATAAGTCTCACAGGGGTGTGGGCTGGGTCGGACATGGGTCCACTAGGGTCTGACATGGGTCCAGGCTAGCCAAAATCCTAAAACAATCAATATAAAAATAATACAATCAATAATTAATTATAAATACAATTAATTATAAATAATACATAATTAACCAAATTAAAATTTTTAAAAAAAATACCCGACTCAGGAAATGGGGTGGTGACATAAGAACATAAGAAACATAATGATTATCACCATTTGGTGATTCTTACGCACAGTCGCTCATCCATCCCTGTAATTAAGTAATAACTTACTCAGTCTGCATAAGACATTGTTAGCTATGAGATATGTCTGAATGAAGTCATTGACTTGGCATCATCTTGGAATTAGATTTGGTTAAGCGGCTCACATCCCGAAGGGTAGCGAGCCCACTTGCAGGTTTCTGAATCACCGTGCTACCTTGCACATGCTCTGATTCCCCTAGGTCGAATGGATCCGTGGCCGCGGATTATTGTTCGATGAATTATACCTTGTGCACAAGTTGTCCATGGCCATGCATATGATGCAACTTTACTAATAAAAGAAACACAATATGCACGTACAGAAACTTGATAATTATCCCACGGTTCTCGTTTCTCGTTTGACCCACAGCTGGCCATACTTTCCGCCCGTATCGGGACTTGTTATAATCTACCCTTCTATAACAACACAGGTTAATAGAATATTATTATTTATCTTGTATTATCTTTTTAGGTACTCGTTAGGTATCATTGATTATTTTGTTAGGCATGATGACTAAATAATTCATCGAAGTCACTCACTAGTTGGTGAATTGCTGAGAAAGAGAGATCTTCTTTGGGACTTCAAGCGTGACTCACTAGCTCACCTGCATTAGCACCAATAACGGTTCATAACTCTTCTTCTCTTTCTTTTTGTAATTTGATATAAAATGTGAAACAGTGAAAGCAATCAATGAAAACCGATCATCGAAAATAATCATGAAAACGCAATCACAAAACCAATAGTTAAAATACATCAAAAACCAACAACGAAAACCAACAGCTCATGGGTCTCTTGGCTTAGACCCTTATATAGAGTTCACTCCCCAAGATACCATGTACTACATCTTGGGCGCAACTTCTAAGAATTCTATTCCTTAACGAGGAACGACTCCCCGTTTCTTTGTTTCGATCAATCGATACTAGTAATGTTTTCCTATTCTCCAATTAGACTCGGCCATTCTAGCCGCTAGCCCACACCGCTCTCGGCAACGTTATCACCGTGCTTAGCAACGGGATCGGGGCACTACACCCACAAAGCTTCCTTCTCTAGTCCAACTTGAATACGCCTTACATAACTTAAAAGATCGATCAAACATAACTTTCCATCATTCCTCAATCCGTGCAAGCTCACTCTCACCTTAGACAAAGACATTGAACAACTTATGCCACCGAACTCAATCCAACCATTTTTAAAGCTTCACCAACATCCTCTGCTTCTTTCTACAGCATGCTTCACACAGAACAACACTTTTCAAACTCACTAGGCGAGCTAACACTTACCGCACCAAAAAACCAACTGAGAGCTAAGGCAAACATATATACCCAAGCACTATACCTCATTCTATTCTGAATCAAGGAACATAGCCCAAAATTAATCGATATCTTCGATCGAATCTGTCTCCCATCCCAACCTATCCAAACAATTCTCAAGAGATCAAATTCAATAATTACCAACCAATCTTCCAAATCCGGTTGCATGAAAGTCTCAATCATAATCACATATCAATATTCAATTATAACAAAATCCCATGCACTATCTGCAAAATTCACCATTGAATCGGTCCACGTTCCATCTCTCAAGAATTTCTCAATCCAAGAAATCAACTAATCAAATCTGAATCACTCACCAAATTTAAATTACTTACTTTGCATACATCAATCATAATCTTCCAAACATAATCTCATTATCTGATAACATCGTCTAATTTCAACCAAATTTAAATTTATCACCATTCAATTCTCAAGGGTCGATCTCAATTCATCTTCTGGCTTGCAACATATCAAAATATGCATTCATCTCACTCATCAACTTTCTTCCAATAACATGAAGTCTTGGACCATCAAAATTTAATCCATTCCATTAGCCAACAATCAATTCTTCCAATCAATTCCTTACGATGATATAATCACTATCTCAAGTATTCAAGCCTATGTACATTAAAATGTTACCTCGAGAAAGATCAATCCAAATCAAAGACAAATCATATCCAAGGATCACAGTACCATCAATCACTTCTCATATCACAAGGTTTTGATTTACAATCTAATTCATCAAACAAAATTTTATCAATCACATCCACTTAATTATAATCAAATAAGACAATCCGATAATAAGCAATCAATCCAACTTGTTTCAAATACCATCTCGTTCTTTCAACCTCAAACAATCAGTCCAAATTCTCATGAACCAAATTAAATCCAAACCTAATCTCTCAATCTTGTTATCCCTGTGCTCCATCCTAACATAGTTTATACCTAGGCAACTCTTCTAAGGTCATTCCAAACGATCATATCGCTCAACGTTGGGACATCTGCCAAACCACTAGGCTAGCTCATAAGGTCATACTCAAACATCAAGATCACCATCTCTAATAGACAACATGAATCACTGCACTCATCCCAATCTTATGGTCAAACCTTATCAGCAATCAAAGAAATTCTACCCAAATTTAAAAGAAACACTACTTACTCAACACAACTAAACTTCAATATAGATCATCCAACTAACATTAGCATCATCAAAATCCAATGGTCGAAGTCTATCCAGTAAATTCATTCCTAGGTTCTTGGATTTAATTATCTCATAATTAAGTTTTAATTATTTTTATTAAATTTAAGCCTAAATTTTATCTAATAAATTTAGAAAATTATTGAAAAGTTCTACAAAATCCTAGGGCTCTTTGAATCCTTAAGTCTAAGTGTGGGGTTTGTCTATAGGCATGGTACCTTCGAGTAAATCCTACAATTTCACTAGTGATTAATTTCTAGGGTTTTAATTAGTAATTAATGTCTAAAACTTCCTAAATTTTTATAATTGCTAAGATTAAGTTATATGGCCTATTTGGGGCATTTGGTACCCTTTCTAGCCCACAGGTCACTCACTTGGTTAGTTACAGGTCCATCGATACCCAAAATATCTTAGTTCAAAATTATACAATCAATATTAATTTTTTTTACAAATGATGTATTTAATTTCCTAATTTAGTATTCTAAACAATTTTGGAGTCCTAGTATACCATTTCTACCCTATAGTTTCAGGTTGCTTGTCATAGGCTTTGGGATGTCGTCTTGGTAACCCCGAATCAAACATATCCTGTAACCCGTTTCATATGTTGTTAAAGGTTTCATTATGATTTCTAGTTCAGAATAAAATGAAAAAAAAATCTACCCAATTTCTAACTAGAGTTTCTAGGAAAGGAAATGCTACGAACATTAAGGGAGAAAACACCAAACATGAAGTTTTTCTTCTCTTATCAACAACAACATCATCAAAAGATTGAAAACAAGAAGATCTGATCCTAGAAAAACTTGGTTGATTTGTTCACAAAGTCTCTTCCAAAGTCCATTTTTCAAAAGTTCATTTGTGGTATCAGATTGCGAGAACTCTTTGAATTGTAACATCGTAGTCTTGGGGTAAATTGTAACATCGTAGTTTTGCGAGGATACCTAGATGTAAACTCCTGATTTTTCAAAAAATTTTAAATTTGATTTTTTCACAATTTTCTAGAATTTCTGTGATTTTTCTGTAATTAAATTCAGGGTTTTAATTATTGAATAATTTTTAATTGATAATAAATGATATTAAAATATTATAAAAATAATATTTTGGGTGTAAAATAAAAAACTAAATTTTTCTGGAATTTATTGGGCCCCGGACCTAATTTTAATCACCTAAAAATATTTATTTATTTAATTATTTATTTATTTAAACCACCTAACCGGCCCAGCCCACCAAACCGGCCCAAACCCTCGGCCCAGCCCATTGGGCTACCGGGTCGGGTCGGGTCCACCCGCACCCGAACCCGCGCCCGTGACCCGTTCCCCTTCTCCCCCTGCCTGACCCATTCCCCGCGTCCCCCGCCGTAGCCGCCGCCCCCGGCCACGTGGCGCTCCGCCCGGCCACCTCGCCCGCACCCTCCGGCCACGACGCCACCTCCTCCGCCTCTTCCGGCCTCTCCCTCTCCCCCTGAGCCTATTAAACCCCCTCCCCTCTTCCCTCTCCGGCAGCTACCCCGACCCCCCGACCACCGCTCGACGCCGCTACCCGCCTCCCCTCGCCCTAGCTCCGCCGCGCCACTGCCTCCCGATCCGCCCAGACCCCGCTGCAGTGCCGCCGCCCGACTCCTCCTTCCTCCCTCTTCTTTCCAGCCCACAGCGGCCAGGCCCGACCTAGAGCAGCCCTCCGGCCCGCCGTGCCGCACAGGCCCGCCTCCGGCCGGCCGCCCCTCCGCCTTGGCTCCCCGCCTCCGGTCGCAGTGCCCCCGAGCCGCCGGAGCTCCGGCTAGGACACCCCTAAACCCTAACCCTAGGGTTTGGACTCGGACACGTGTCGGAGACGTGTCGGACACGGTGAATTTAGGTTTTTCGGACCCTGTTCAGGTACTCGTAACTTTCTGCTCGTAACCCCGTTTCTGATTCCGTCAGTTGCAACGCGTAGCCTGCATGATCCTCTCGGTGCCCGTGCAACCCGCTCGGGGCATCGCATCCTGTGGCGATCGCGAACCGCGATCCAAAAATAGGAAAAATAACGACCCGTTTCACCCCGGAACTGGGCACGCCCCGCCAAACGGGACGACTTGGTCGTGCGCGGTCTTCACAGATACGTGCGCGTCGTCGATACGGACGTATAGAATTTCGCAGAAGTCGATTCGGGTGTGCGTGCACACCGGGATCAACGCGTATCCGCGGACAACGCTCCGTATCCGCCCTTTCTGGATCGTGCCCTAACTTTGTGGGCACTCTTCGGATTGAAACGAAACTTACGCCATCGGACTCATAGCAATACGCTGGTCCTGTGACCCAAGTTTGGTTCGATTCCGAGAACGTTGACGAAATCGCGTGTCGTGGGCCCCATAGGCCCCACTCGACGGGCGATTTTGTGATCGGCTCATCGGAATCCAATTCTGAAAGTTCCTTGGGTTCGTATCATCGTTCCTGACCTGTTGACATTAAGTTTGGCAAATATAGAGACCTTTGACCCTGACACATTTTTCGGTGCAAAGCGGGCCCACATGCGGATCCCGTTTTGACCCGAAATTGTCATTTTTGCCCTTGTCTCCAAATTGGACTCAAGGACAGGCGTTTCTAGCTATTTGATATCTTCTGAGCATGATGGTAATATTTGTTTCAGCATCCGAAGACGTTTCTGGAAATTTTCCGAGTAACAGAACAGTAGTTGGAATTCAAACATCAGGCAAGTACCTGCACTTCAAGTTTATTTTTTATATTATGGTAATTAGTTCCTTACTCTACTAGCACCATTGGATGATTACACTTAGTGTTAGGATTCGGATTTCATTTCTTGCTTTTCGTGTCGGGAGGGAGAATACTAGGAGGCATGTAGTTTACCCTTCCACCTGTCCTGACTGCTAGTTGTTGGTACGCGACTGTACCATCAGCCTTATACTCGATTATTCCTGACTGCTAGCCGTCTATGACGGCCTTATTAGCCTTATAACCCCCTACATGCCAACTATGTATTCTAAATACACAATTTCATACACACATAGTTCCTGTTGTCTTGTTGCAGTTCCATTTTCTTGTCTCATTATAATCCTGTTTTATTTATATTCTTGATTTTTAGTGCTTAACCTTAGTTAATTTTACTACTTATTATGCATACTCTTATCGTGATGCTTAGTCAGTTTTCACTACTTGTCATAAATATTTAGTTTAAGCTTTGTTGTGTATTGGTACTTTGCTCCTTTCCTGACTGGATCCGTTGATATTAGGCGATGATGAGGACTATGCCCCACCTTTTATGGCCCATATGACGTAGCGGATGATTCATTTGAGGAGCCGGTTCCTACTCAGGAGACTACTTTTGAGGAGTAGTTAGCCAGTTAGCTAGTATTTTCTTTCAGCATAGTAATCGGGTTTGTCCCCGATTTATCTTCTGGTTCTGTAATAAACTGTGGATTTGCTTGTCACAATTTGCCTTATGAAATCTTAGCATTCCTATTTTTCTGTTATTATCCTTGTCTATTTATTTACTGTGAATAAGCTAGATTTTAATTACCTGTGGATATGATCTAGACAGCGTACTACCGCCGACACTGCGGCGTAGGCTGGACGTACTCACGAACCGGTACCTGAATATCGGGGTACGGGTCGTGACACGTTTTTATGGTGGCCCATGCAGGTCAACGACTAAATTGTTCGGTTTCAACTTAAGGACCGAACAGGCCTGCAGTAAGAATATGATAAGTTTTAGGATCCCATCCACTTGCTTGAATCGTTCTTGACATCTATCTCGGATTCGAATTAATTCCTTGACTTGCATCCTGCCTTGATTCCTGTGCGCCTCTTATCGTTTATTTTGGATGCAGAGTAATGGATCTACCAGCAAGCGACGAGATTTCTACAAGATCACCACGAGATGCTGTGATAAACCAACAAGCTCTACCAGCACCCGAACCGAGACCACCCTTGGTACTGTCACGACCCGATTCCTTAGAATCGTTGGGGCGTCCCCCGAATCGTGATGCCGTGCGGGCCTGGGGTTGCGCCCTCACAAGGCTAAAGTATTTTTGTATAGCAAGCACATATTCAGAGTACGCAGATAAATTGAAACACAGATTTGAAACATGAAAAAGTTCTCTTTATTGATAATGAACATCTATTACAAACTCTTGAACGAGTTAGCTAATATGCCGAACGGCTTACAAAGAGATGACTCAAAATGAGATAGCAGTCCTGTACATTACATCCCTTTATAAACTCAAAATGATAAAGACCTCCAGGCTGGAGGATAGCTTTGCCACGGAGCTGCATTTGTGTATGAAGAGTTGCAGGCTCCTGACTCCAAGATTTTTCGAGGGGCGCGGTGAAGATGCGCCAACAGCTGGACTGGATCGGGAAGACGACTTCGGCTCCTCGCTCGGTTCGCCTTGGTGCGGAGAACCTATTTCAACGAGGGTCAGCATATCGAAACATGCTGGTGAAGGCGAGCTAGCCTGACTATACCAATCAACACGTTGTTTTAATGAAGCATGCATATTTGTGGGTTTCTATCTTGCCTTAGTTTATTTACAAGTAAGCAGCATATAGAATTTACTGAAATGAACGTGCCACCGTTCGGTGAATTTTTACCTGACCGACTGAATTACCTGCACAATACTTACCATGCCTTTCCTGCCACGAAGACACAAGTTAGTATGCAACAGGTTTAAATATACACGATGATCACTGGCATGATTGCCATAGTAGACGTAGCCGAGGACAAGGATAGCTTGCTACGAGAGTACATGATTGCGCTGCAAGTTATCCTGTCCCGAACACGACGACTACACACGAGTTCTGCCCGTATCGGATCGGTGCCAGTGCCCCAGCGACCGTCCGTAGAACCAATACCTTGTGCACAAGTTGTCCATGATCGAACACGATTAACAAGTTAACAAGTCATGCTTTTGAGGCAACACGAGTGCAAGAACACGAGTACACGACAAGCAGTATTGCATGATTTATTTAGCATAGCCTCCCTGAACAATTATGCATGTACAAGATGTGATCTATACTTAGCACAGTTATAGAACATTGTACGAACAAGCATACCGTAAGGTAACAGTTCACATGTTTGATTGACAAGCATAATAACCAAGTCTATTCTCTTTTATCTTGGTTTCTTTTATTATTACTTGGTATCGTTTGATCGGGGCAAAGGAGAATGCAGATTATTAGCTGTGAAGCTTGGAAGCAGGGCTAGCTAATCGGGTTGGTAGCCACTCACTTCGATGTTTGGAAGGGAGAAGGAAAGAGGCGCTTCACGACTCCGCTCGCAAGCCGCCTACTGCTCGTTCAACTGCACACGAACAGTTCGATTAATACTTCTTCCTCTCTTTCCAATCTCCGAATAGAAGTGTAAGTCAATGAACGAAAACAATAAAAACCATCGAAACCGTTCAAGGAAAACAGACAAATCCTAAAACCAACTCAAAGAACGAAAGCAACAAGCGACATCGAAAACTGAGGCAGTAAAAGATAGCAGCGGAGAGGTCCCTCCTGACTCTGCCGCTAAGCCGATCCTTGGGGCGCGGTCCACTGAATATGGGAATCGATTCCGAAAAAACAAATCCATAACGAGGACGAGTTCTTAATTCAATCTATCCCGATCGAACGATACCGTCTTGTGTTTCTTAGCCGCGCTCTCCGCACCGGGAGAACGGGGCGCTACATCCTACCCAACTAATTGGAAGTTTCGTCCCGAAACTTAGGAATAGGACCTACCGTTAGGGAGCATTACGTTGGGGACGATGATCAAGAAGGTTTGGACAGGAATTAATGGCATGGCCTGATCGTCCACAAGCGAGGCATAACCCAAGTCTCAAGCGGCAGTCTCTCTTATCGTGTTCAAGCTTTTTACAGAATTGACACTTATTGCTCCAATGCTTTACTTGCTGACCACCATCGTTTTGTCGCTTTGCAGCGTTGTTTCCTCCCTCGTTGCTATGGCGTTTGTGAGTGTAGGTATGCACAGCGCCGCTAGAAACGTGAGGATAGTGTGGTTCGGGCGACATGGCGTGATTCATGACTTCACGTATTGTCCGATACTGAGGAACGGCTACGTGCGAATGGATGACAGGGCGTAGTCCACCTTCAAACCTTCTAGCTCGACTCGCTACATCAGGTAAATAGGCCCTAGCGAATTTGGAGAGTCGGTTGAACTCGGCGGAGTACTCTTTAACTGTCATGCTGCCTTGCCGCAACTGCACGAACTCGTTCTCCATCTGGCGTTGGACTGGAGGGGGTACATACTCCTCTTCGAACGCGACACGAAAAGTCGTCCACGAGATCGCCTCCTCTCCGTGATCAAATTGGAGAGATCGTCGATGCACGTCCCACCAATCGTGCGCATTGAGGCGGAGCTGTAGTTGCGCGCAGGCGACGCACTTGTCTTCGGGGACCTCTAGCAGAACGAAGTGGTCTTCAAGTTCGGCCAACCAATCTAGAGCTACGACTGGGTCCTCAGTCCCGTTGAATGGGGTATTGCAGACTTTCTTGAAGAGGCCAAAGTCGAAGGCAGTCACGTCCTTCTGTCTTGGAATTTGTGGCGTCTCTACTTCAAGCACGGGCTGTTCCACCGGAGTCGCTGGCGTTGCCGCGGACTGGTTGGATGCCAAAGTCTGAACGATCTGTTGCAGGGCATCTACCTACTTCTGTTGGACTGAGAATCGTGCTTCTATATTGTCTTGAAACTTGAGCTGACTCTCTTCCGCTCGCTTCTCGGCCCATTCATAGCGAGCCTCGTCCCTTTGTTGGTTTGCCTCCAACATCTGCAACATTCGTTGGACGGGATCGATGCTTGGCACGGCTCGCTGGCTCTCTGAACTTCCCGAAGTACCCGAACTACTTTCTTGTGTTTCGTTCGGTGGTAGCGCTGCAGATTGCGCTGGAGCCATTCCTTCAAAAGAAGGTAAATTATATTAGAATCATAATATATTATGGACTTATTGCATGAACGTATCTCATTTTGGTCTAGCGAGTTCAAGAGTTCGTACAGGAATTTGATCGTTAAAGGAACTTTTCCAGCACGAAGTCTAAGGTACTTGAATCTGTGCTCTGATACCATTATGTCACGACCCGATTCCTTAGAATCGTTGGGCCGTCCCCCGAATCGTGATGCCGTGCGGGCCTGGGGTTGCGCCCGCACAAGGCTAAAGTATTTTTGCATAGCAAGCACATATTCAGAGTACGCAGATAAATTGAAACACAGATTTGAAACATGGAAAAGTTCTCTTTATTGATAATAAACATCTATTACAAACTCTTGAACGAGTTAGCTAATATGCCGAACGGCTTACAAAGAGATGACTCAAAATGAGATAGCAGTCCTGTATATTACATCCCTTTATAAACTCAAAATGATAAAGACCTCCAGGCTGGAGGATAGCTTTGCCACGGAGCTGCATTTGTGTATGAAGAGTTGCAGGCTCCTGACTCCAAGATGCTTCGAGGGGAGCGGTAAAGATACGCCAACAGCTGGACTGGATCGGGAAGACGACTTTGGCTCCTCGCTCGGTTTGCCTTGGTACGGAGAACCTATTTCAACGAGGGTCAGCATATCGAAACATGCTGGTGAAGGCGAGCTAGCCTGACTATACCAATCAACACGTTATTTTAATGAAGCATGCATATTTATGGGTTTCTATCTTGCCTTAGTTCATTTACAAGTAAGCAGCATATAGAATTTACTGAAATGAACGTGCCACCGTTCGGTGGATTTTTACCTGACCGTCTGAATTACCTGCACAATACTTACCATGCCTTCCCTGCCACGAAGACACAAGTTAGTATGCAACAGGTTTAAATATACACGATGATCACTAGCATGATTGCCATAGTGGACGTAGCCGAGGACAAGGATAGCTTGCTACGAGAGTACACGATTGCGCTGCAAGTTATCCTGTCCCGAACACGACGACTACACACGAGTTCCGCCCGGATCGGATCGGTGCCAGTGCCCCAGCGACCGTCCGCAGAACCAATACCTTGTGCACAAGTTGTCCATGATCGAACACGATTAACAAGTTAACAAGTTATGCTTTTGAGGCAACACGAGTGCAAGAACACGAGTACACGACAAGCAGTATTGCATGATTTATTTAGCATAGCCTCCCTAAACAATTATGCATGTACAAGATGTGATCTATACTTAGCACAGTTATAGAACATTGCACGAACAAGCATACCGTAAGGTAACAGTTCACATGTTTGATTGAGAAGCATAATAACCAAGTCTATTCTCTTTTATCTTGGTTTCTTTTATTATTACTTGGTATCGTTTGATCGGGGCAAAGGAGAATGCAGATTATTAGCTGTGAAGCTTGGAAGCAGGGCAAGCTAATCGGGTTGGTAGCCACTCACTTCGATGTTTGGAAGGAAGAAGGAAAGAGGCGCTTCACGACTCCGCTCGCAAGCCGCCTACTGCTCGTTCACCTGCACACGAACAGTTCGATTAATACTTCTTCCTCTCTTTCCAATCTCGGAATAGAAGTGCAAGTCAATGAACAAAAATAATGAAAACCATCGAAACCGTTCAAGGAAAATAGGCAAATTCCAAAACCAACTCAAAGCACGAAAGCAACAAGCGACATAAAAAACCGAGGCAGTAAAAGATAGCAGCGGAGAGGTCCCTCCTGACTCTGCCGCTAAGCCGATCCTTGGGGCGCGGTCCACTGAATATGGGAATCGATTCCGATGAAACAAATCCATAACGAGGACGAGTTCTTAATTCAATCTATCCCGATCGAACGATACCGTCTTGTGTTTCTTAGCCGCGCTCTCCGCACCGGGAGAACGGGGCGCTACAGGTACCACAAGCAGCACTCTTCCAACAGGCCCAGCAGCAGCAGAGTAATCCACCACAAGGACGCGGACAAGCTTTCGCGATGACCGTGGAGACGCGCAGACTCTTGGAGTAGCTAATGCGCGTAAGTGATTTGTAGCTGCCGTTTCTAGTCTTGTTTTAGCTCGTGCCTATTGGTTCGTGACCTCAGCCCCAACCTAGTAATTTTGAACTTGCTAATAACCTGGTATGCTTTTATATTTGATAACTGTAGAGATTGTAGAGTCTTTTGTTATTGTACTTATTGTGTATTGTTTTGTGAACTTGAATTAAGTTGTACCTCCTTCCATCATCATCTAGCGTACTTATAATTGTTGTACCCCCTTGACTTATGCTGCTAATATAGCCTAGTTTTGCAAGCTTATCATTTCATCAAGCTTGTTCATGACATATGTATTATTGGGTCGACACACTAATACAACTGTCTATTCAGAATCAGTGTATTACGGTCTGATCAACCTTAATGCAATTTGGTTCACCCTTCGCACGACTACTTCACGTGGATTGAGATATATAGTTGACTAGTATACTTGCCCTCTAGATATGACTGAGCATATCGTATCAGTTACATAACTGTACTAATACTAGCCTGCGAACAAATGATTACCAGAATAGGATTTCAATCCACAACTGCTTGACAATTCCCATTTGAATTCTTTAAACGCCTTGATCCCGATACTTCTATTCTATCACCTCACCCTTGAACTCTTTGATCTTCGTCTTCCCTTATTTCGGAAAGACAAAATCTCGTGCTTGGTATAAGTTTGATATATAGACAGTACTAGATATACCCCACAGGCCGGTCGCATTGATGATGACCATTTTATATATGATTAAGGGAATACCATAGGTGATGTGTTTGGTGTTAAAGACTTAAGGATTCAATACCATGATTAAAAAAGTTGGGACATAGCTTTATTAGATGTATAGCCTTAGATGATAGATGTGTAAATTCTAAGTTGGGTAGAGACCTCAATGTTCACTTGAGAGAATCCTTTAGACTATAATCAAGTGAGATTGGATAGAGAGAACCCTACCATATTTTAATTTCGAGGACGAAATTTTTATAAGTTGGGTAGATTGTAAACCCCTGATTTTTCAAGAATTTTTAAATTTGGTTTTTTCACAATTTTCTGGAATTTTCTGGGAATTTTCTGTAATTAAATTCAGGGTTTTAATTATTGAATAATTTTTAATTGATAATAAATGATATTAAAATATTATGAAAATAATATTTTGGGTGTAAAATAAAAAACTGGACTTAGGGTAATCTTTCTAAAATTTATTGGGCCCCGGATCTAATTTTAATCACCTAAAAATATTTATTTATTTAATTATTTAATTATTTAATTATTTAATTATTTATTTATTTAAACCACCTAACCGGCCCAGCCCACCAAACCGGCCCAAACCCTCGGTCCAGCCCATTGGGCTACCGGGTCGGGTCGGGTCCACCCGCACCCGAACCCGCGCCCGTGACCCGTTCCCCTTCTCCCCCAGCCTGACCCATTCCCCGCGTCCCCCGCAGGAGCCGCCGCCCCCGGCCACGTGGCGCTCCGCTCGGCCACCTCGCCCGCACCCCCCGGCCACGATGCCACCTCCTCCGTCTCTTCCGGCCTCTCCCTCTCCCCCTGAGCCTATAAAACCCCCTCCCCTCTTCCCTCTCCGGCAGCTACCCCGACCCCCCGACCACCGCTCGACGCAGCTGCCGCCTCCCCTCGCCCTAGCTCCGCCGCGCCACCGCCTCCCGATCCGCCCAGACCCCGCTGCAGCGCTGCCTTCCGACTCCTCCTTCCTCCCTCTTCTTCCCAGCCCACAGCGGCCAGGCCCGACCTCGAGCAGCCCTCCGGCCCGCCGTGCCGCACAGGCCCGCCTCCGGCCGGCCGCCCCTCCGTCTTGGCTCCCCGCCTCCGGTCGCAGTGCCGCCGAGCCGCCGGAGCTCCGGCTAGGACACCCCTAAACCCTAACCCTAGGGTTTGGACTCGGACACGTGTCGGAGACGCGTCGGACACGGTAAATTTAGATTTTTCGGACCCTGTTCAGGTACTCGTAACTTTCTGCTCGTAACCCCGTTTCTGATTCCGTCAATTGCAACGCGTAGCCTGCATGACCCTCTCGGTGCCCGTGCAACCCGCTCGGGGCATCGCGTCATGTGGCGATCGCGAACCGCGATCCAAAAACAGGTAAAATAACGACCCGTTTCACCCCGGAACTGGGTACGCCCCGCCAAACGGGACGACTTGGTCGCGCGCGGTCTTCACAGATACGTGCGCATCATCGATACGGACGTGTGGGATTTTGCAGAAGTCGATTCGGGTGTACGTGCACACCGGGATCAACGCGTATCCGCGGACAATGCCCCGTATCCGCCCTTTCTGGATCGCGTTCTAACTTTGTGTGCACTCATCGGATTGAAACAAAACTTGTGCCATCGGACTTGTAGCAATACGCTGGTCCTGTGACCCAAGTTTGGTTCGATTCCGAGAACGTTGACGAAATCGCGTGTCGTGGGCCCCATAGGCCCCACTCGACGGGCGATTTTGTGATCGGCTCATCGGAATCCAATTCTGAAAGTTCTGTTGGGTTCGTATCATCGTTCCTGACCTGTTGACATTAAATTTGGCGAATTTAGAGACATTTGACCCTGACACATTTTTTGGTGCAAAGCGGGCCCACATGCGGACCCCGTTTTGACCCGAAATTGTCATTTTTGTCCTTGTCTCCAAATTGCACACCATTGGATGATTACACTTAGTGTTAGGATTCGGATTTCATGTCTTGCTTTTCGTGTCGGGAGGGAGAATACTAGGAGGCATGTAGTTTACCCTTTCCCCTGTCCTGACTGCTAGTTGTTGGTACGCGACTGTACCATCAGCCTTATACTCGATTATTCCTGACTGCTAGCCGTCTATGACGGCCTTATTAGCCTTATAACCCCCTACATGCTAACTATGTATTCTAAATACACAATTTCACACACACATAGTTCCTGTTGTCTTGTTGCAGTTCCAT
This sequence comes from Iris macrosiphon, assembly GCA_036927795.1. Classification (NCBI taxonomy): domain Eukaryota; kingdom Viridiplantae; phylum Streptophyta; class Magnoliopsida; order Asparagales; family Iridaceae; genus Iris; species Iris macrosiphon. The sequence goes on along the minus strand of JAYESA010000017.1, from coordinate 125,538,266 downwards.
TTTCTTGTCTCATTATAATCCTGTTTTATTTATATTCCTGATTTTTAGTGCTTAACCTTAGTTAATTTTACTACTTATTATGCATACTCTTATCGTGATGCTTAGTCAGTTTTTACTACTTGTCATAAATATTTAGTTTAAGCTTTGTTGTGTATTGGTACTTTGCTCCTTTCCTGACTGGATCCGTTGATATTAGGCGATGATGAGGACTATGTCCCACCTTTTATGGCCCATATGACGTAGCGGATGATACATTTGAGGAGCCGGTTCCTACTCAGGAGACTACTTTTGAGGAGTAGTTAGCCAGTTAGCTAGTATTTTCTTTCAGCATAGTAATCGGGTTTGTCCCCGATTTATCTTCTGGTTCTGTAATAAACTGTGGATTTGCTTGTCACAATTTGCCTTATGAAATCTTAGCATTCCTATTTTTCTGTTATTATCCTTGTCTATTTATTTACTGTGAATGAGCTAGATTTTAATTACCTGTGGATATGATCTAGACAGCGTACTACCGCCGACACTGCGGCGTAGGCTGGACGTACTCACGAACCGGTACCTGAATATCTGGGTACGGGTCGTGACACGTTTTTATGGTGGCCCATGCAGGTCAACGACTAAATTGTTCGGTTTCAACTTAGGGACCGAACAGGCCTGCAGTAAGAATATGATAAGTTTTAGGATCTCATCCACTTGCTTGAATCGTTCTTGACATCTATCTCGGATTCGAATTAATTCCTTGACTTGCATCCTGCCTTGATTCCTGTGCGCCTCTTATCGTTTATTTTGGATGCAGAGTAATGGATCTACCAGCAAGCGACGAGATTTCTACAAGATCATCACGAGATGCTGTGATAAACTTAAGTTAGGTTTAGGTCATTTTCAAGTCCTATGGTCCAAATTAGTGTCCTAAGTGCATCTCATAATGGCTGTCAACATGTCAACATGTGGAGTTTGAGTCGGATCTTTGTACAACCCAAAATCTGACCGAAAATATTTTTTATCAGAAATTCATTTTGGGTAGTGTTTTCAACCAAACCTCTGATTAAAATACTCATCGTTTTGACTGGATTCTAGAATCTAATAACACCAATTTCAACACAAATATTTTTGGGTTCCATGAATACGGTGATTCCAACCTGAAATTTATCATTACTTTTTCTTTTTCCACAACTAAATTCAATTTTTTTGTAAAAGAAAAAAGAAGAAGATAAATTGCGTCGGGTTGACGGGTTATCACAGGAAAGCCTACAAGTCTAGAACTAAGGGCTGCATACATAAATTAAGACAACATGGACAAGGCAAGTAGAGGAGATGTCCCCACACTCCAATTCTGCTTACTCCTCTCCTCGTTGGCAAGTCAAGAAAGCTTTAGGTTCTTCTCCCCTCCTTTCTTCCTCTTTACTTCCTCTCCCTTTCTTCCCTCCTCCTCTACTAACTATATATATTCTCTCTCCTTTAAATCTTTCTCTCCCGCTTTCCTCTCTCAACATTCATTCCAATGGCTTCCTTGAGGATCACTAGAGTCATGTTCTTACTCTCTTTATTCTTCTCATCAGGTGCTCCTCTTATTTTCTCTCACTCACTCTCTCTCAATTGCTCCGTCACAGTCTTGTATTTATAAAGTACGGACATGTCAAAATTAATGTCGTGTCTCTTATTTGCAGTCCGTGACCACATATTATCAGGCACTTCATTGATTTTTGTATGTTAATTTTATTCATATGCATTCCTTTATGTTCTCATTTGCAGAATTTGGATTCATCAGACGAGCACCGGCAATAGCCATAAACTACGGCCAAGTAGCCAACAACCTCCCCTCGCCGGGAGACGTAGTCACGCTCCTATCGTCCCTCGGCATCAGCAAGACGAGGATATACGACACGAACCCGCAAGTGCTGGCCGCGTTCGCGAACTCCGGCATCGAGATCATCGTGACCGTCCCGAACGACGCGGTCGGCGGGCTCACGAGCCCCCAGCAGGCGCTCCAGTGGGTCGCGGCCAACATCAAGCCCTACGTGCCGGCCACGAAGATCACCGGCGTCTCCGTCGGCAACGAGGTGTACTCCACGGGCGACGAGGCGCTCAAGTCGAGCCTCGTCCCGGCAATGTTCGCGATCCACCAGGCGCTCTCCCGCTACGGCCTCGACTCGGCCATCCACGTCTCCTCCGCCAGCTCCCTGGCCGTGCTGCAGAGCTCGTACCCGCCCTCGCAAGGCGCGTTCGAGCCCGAGCTCGCGGACGCGATCGCGCCGTTCCTGCGGTTCCTCGCCGAGACGAACTCCCCGTTCTGGATCAATGCGTACCCTTACTTCGCCTACAAGGATGACCCCACGAGCATCCCGGTGGACTACGTCCTGGCCAACCCTAATTCGGGAATGGTCGATCCCTACACGGAGCTGCACTATGACAACATGCTGTACGCTCAGGTCGACGCGGTGGTGGCCGCCATGACGAGGCTCGAGTACGGGGGGGTCGAGGTGAGGGTGTCGGAGACCGGGTGGCCGTCGAAGGGCGACACGGACGAGTACGGCGCGACCGTCGAGAACGCGAGGGCTTATAACGGGAACTTGTTGGCTAGGCAGCTGAGGGGCCAAGGGACGCCGATGAGGCCTAACCAGAGGCTGGAGGTCTACCTCTTCGCGCTCTTCAATGAGGACATGAAGCCCGGCCCGACGTCGGAGAGGAACTACGGGCTCTACCAGCCGGACATGACGATGGCATACAATGTCGGCCTCGAGTCCACGTCCAAGACCACTTCGACTGCTTCGGTCTCGACCATCTTTTCTTCTTCGGCAAAGGTACCGTTATATTATATGTACTGCGTACTAAGCTAGTTTTAACAAATTTGAAAGTTTGGGCTAATTTGATTTTAGACACCGAATTTAATACAAGTTTAGACTTTTAAGTCTTGACATGTCCAATTGAAAATTTTAGTTCATGAATTTTTATTTTTGATTTTTTTTTTCTATTATACTCTCTATATATAGTAAAAACTTTACTGTTATGAGTGAGAGGGGGAGTATAATGAAAAAATAGACTATCTCCGGACTTAAACTCTAAATTAGACATCTGTTTCTAAACACTAATTAGCCTTTGAAAGTTTGTAGACTATTATTCGCTGTAGTTTAATGAAAGCTAGTTATGGGCTCAATTTCTTTACAAATGATAGGTAGTGTTCATCCAATTTTTTTTTTATTACAATTCACTCATATCTACAAATTCTTCCCATTGGGGAGCTCAAATTCTGTAGGTCTGATGTCTATGTTGTTTTTCACTCCAGCTACAAGCTGGAACATCCTAATTTGTTTAGAAATTGATAATCCTCTTTCTTTTCTCATGTTTTCTTTTTTTTCTTTTTCTTTTTTTCTTTTTTGCTTTTAAATGTGGATGGGTGAAAGATATGAATGTTTTTCCTCCCCCTTTCTTGTGACGTACTGACTTTTAAAAGCATGTTTCCACTTGCTTTGTGCAAGGTCAACATTCTCCATTTACAACTAAATCAGGATACCGTTTTTTGTAGCACTAATTTCGTGTAGGTCCACAAACTTTCAAGGTGCAACGTGATGACTTTTGCTAAGTTTGTTAATTCAAAACTAGTCCCTTTTTTTTGTTATTTCTTACATGGTACGAATTGTTAATTGATCTTACCTATTGTTTGTTGGTTAAATTATCCTAATGATATCTCAACTATATTGTTCAGACATTTTGATATTTTGATGTTTTACTATTCGGTTTTGACATCTAAAGTTTATAAATTGTTCTTTTGAAGTACATTTTGTCAAATTTTTAGCACATTGAGACCATTACAAAAACGTATCTTATAGTACAAAAGCTCAATTTAAATACTTGTGTTATCAATTTTTTTTGAGTGGTTCCGATGTGTTTCAAAATTGACAAAAAGTGCTTCAAAGAACAATTTATGAAATTGTTGTGTCAAAGTCGAATAGTTGAAAGCTAAAGTGCCAAAAATGTTCAGATGACTATAGTTGGGAAGCCATTAGAGTAATTTAACGTTATTTAAAAAAAAATATTATTCATATTGCATGCCATTTTATGTTGTCTATCTGTTTAAGAGGTGTTGTATGTTTATTAAATTTATCACAAATAAAGTTTTCAAGTAGGACGTAAACCAAATTAAAACATTATTTACGACATCGTCGTTAGTTAATTAATTAATTATATATTGCATATCTTAAATGTTTCTCAGTTGTGTGAGTATCTCGTCTTAAATAAAAGGTATTCTGAACTAATAATGATCAAACAATTGTGGATCAGGCGTACAAGTTGGAGCCTGGCAACTTACTGTCTTGTGTTTTGGTACTCTCATTGACGCTCCAATTAGTCCTAATGACAAGAGCACTCTATTCTCAAGAAGAAGAATGAAAATCATGCGAATGCTACATATTTTACTTTGACAAGAAAAATATTGGCAAACCATGAACCATATATTCTCTTAGGATTGTTGGCTCTTAGGAAGGACTTTCGGAAAGTCTCAAAGCCCCAAGGAAGAAGATTAACTAAGGTAAGGACATCAATTTCCCATTTTGTCAAAATTACACTAGTAAAACACCATAAAAGTGAGGGTATTACTGTAAATGCCTTGCAAATTTTGTGATCTAAAATTTCTTTTCTTGTTATTTCAGGTGTATAGGAAGAGAAGGAACGTAAAGGGTTATTAGGAAATCTCTCTCCTCCGCTTCTCCATGGCAATTTGTTACTTTTTTTTTTTTCTTACAAATTTATATATTTAGTTAGGTGTAGTAATATTGGGAAAGAGTAGGATGGTAATTGAATGATTAAATGTAAATGAAAGGGACAAAGAGCATGCCAGATCTGTTGTTCCACTATTTCTGTCCTATATTCTGTTCCTACCCTATTATATGTGGGTCGCAGCCGGTATAAAATAAAATGGGGTCCACATGTAATAGGATATGGACTAAATATGGGATAAAAAGAGTGGAACAACAGATCTGCTGTCGAAAAAGAGCGGTTGGGTTGGGTTCACTTTCTGTGGCTAAAATTTATTCTCCATGGCCCATGTGGCCATGTGGCCTCCTATATCGCACATAATTTAATATTACAATGATTTATTGCAACTACCACTCTCCTTTCTTGAATGTGACATTCTAATTCGACCTTTATAGTCTTTATTGTTACTACTATGGTTGGTTACTTTTCTTTTTCAAAACGACGTAGATCCACACTGCCTCCGTATTCATGGAAAAGATACATATTAGTGACGAGGTGTCAGCATTGGAAATGATGATGATGACGATTGAGACTGAAATGCATGACAAATTTTAAATAAAAACTGTAATTTTTTCATAAATACTCGCAAACGAGATAGCCAGAAGTTTAGGTGATCCTAGGTTACAATCACTTCCCCGAAGTGCCATTGTATTTTATGGGAGCCATGGAATTGGTCAAAGGTAGGAGAAGATTGGCATAAAATGTTATCCATTTCATGTATAAGTCGATAAGCCTAACCAAAAAATGGTTTTAAACAACAAATATTACCAGTTTCCGGTTCCATAATCGATAAATCGTAACTGGATGTCCGGATATGATATCGTATAAGTCTAAATTGTACTTGCACAAGACATAAATATGCACACTTGATAAATATCGTAAAATTAAGGTCATTACAATAAAAATAAACAGAAAAATTAAATCACAACATGTATAATAAAAATAATCTCTTTATTAATTATAAGCTTTGCAGCGAAATACATACGGCTTTCAATAGCCAATTGATCAAATGTCAACTTCTCTTACAACTCATGAATACAAAAGATTTGCAATGTTCATACATTATGTCCTTTATAATAAAAAAATACATCTCCAAAAAGTAAAACTTCAGTTCGCCAAACAATTTTTTTGATATTTCGAAAATGTTCACATTATTCTTCGCACATATAAGGATGAATGTCAGAACATTGGAGAATGCATTGTTGAGTTGTATTAACTCAACTCACCTAAACCAACACAGCAGTCATGTCAGAACATATAATTAATATCTGATATTTCTACTTTCTCTAGGGACAATTAATAATTTCGTAAATATAAACATGAAACGTAAACATATCAATGGCATAGTAAGTCTTACCCACGGTCACCCTCCTTCTCTACAAAAACAAGGATTGGAATACAATGATGGAGTTTGTATTTTTTTTGGCCCTACAAAACAACATTAAAAATCATAGTTATAGACATCACAGGTTTGTCCCTGCATTAACTAGTTATGTCTACAAAATGAATGCCATTAGTATGCAACATAACTACATGACAATCACTGGTGATACACCATTTTGGATTATCTACTGTATTATGACGACTATACAGTATTGGTAGTCAGTCTTACTGGAGGTCTCTAATTCTCTGCCCTTTTTTTTCCTCGAAGCCAAGCACCCATGTAAACTCCCTCACCCAAGATAGGTATTTTGTATATTTTATATTATTATAGATGTTGAATTTATTTAGAGTATTCTCTTAGTTAATTAGAAAATAAATTTTTTTTTAGTATATTTACTTATATAAATATTTATTTAGAATTATTTTAGGCTATTTTAGATTATTGGGATTTTTCCATAAATTTTAGTTAATTAAAAACTAGTAACACTAATTTTTGAGGACTTTAAAGAATTTATTTTATGTACAAACTTAATTAAAAATATCCTAAAATTTTATTTTAGGTTCTAAATAATAAAATATATTTTCTAGAATTTTTTGGGAATTTTTCGATTATTTTTAGCATTTATTTTGAGTTAATTATGAAAAACTGAATTAAAAACTAATTTCTGAAAAAGAAAACCCAAAAAGTAATTAATTTTGCCCAGTCAGCAAACAGGGGGCCCACCTGTCAGCCTCCAGCATTGAACAGTGCCGGGCCCGCCTGTCAGTGACCGCTGAGTGGGTGCGAGCCGAGCCGAGCCGACCTCGAGCCGAGCCGCATCGAACTACGGCCGTTCGATCTGGGCGGGGCTGCACGGATGGCTGCCACGTGGCGCGCTGTGAGCCGCGGCTGCACTTTCTCTCTCATATATATATATATATATAATAGTTTAGATATTAATTTCTAGAGTTTTTTCTTCAGCCGATTTTTGGAGAATTGTCATCTAGGGTTCCTTCATCTTCCAGAAGTCATTGCGCATAGCTCCGGACTCCAAATGAGGCCTAGTTTTTTTTGTTAGAACTATATTGAGGTTAGCTTTCTGTTTATATAATTTATTTTATGAAATTATGAGTATTAAATTCTGGAAAATTCGTAGAGCATAGCATGTCCAAAAATAGACGTGTTTCGATGTTTTTGCGATTTCGGGAGAACCAGGAATCAGAATCATGAACCGTTTAAAGTTTCGGAAAGCTAATGTCGAGATCATCGACATATATTTTTCTCAGAATTTAATTCAAAGTATTTATATACTATTAATTCTGTAGAACTTCTAGGTTAGAATTTAACCATCGGTGCACGATACAAAATTTGTATGTGCCATAATTCCCAAACGAATTTGAATTCGGACGAGCCATAAATTTCTACGTGTTTTTGACGCTGAAATCTACAGAAAATCATGCATGAAAGTTGAGTTTGTGTCGGTTGACTTTTCAGTCAATATATTGCCTCGATTTGCATGCCATGAGTCTCGAGTTGATAAAATTCAGTTTCTTTGGACAAAATTTAGGAATTAACATAAAAATCAGAATAATAAGATTAAAATAGAATTTTAGAGTAATTATTCCAGAATTAAATAAATTAAAATAAATTATCTTTTGACGTGATAAATTTGTAATACATAGGCTATTTGGACTGTGACTTGGACTCTGATTCATACCAGCAGCAGGACCCCAGGCAAGATACCTTGCCAAATTGTTTACAGTACTTTGCATGCTATTTATATTTCTTTTTATTTATTTCATTTCTGTATAGTTCTTGCATGTGTAGTTTTTCTCCAGTCATTACTATGTATTAGATATGTTGACACACACATGGCACCTAGTATCATGGGAGGACAATCATTAGGTGTATGGATTTTAACTACTCTGGTAAATTGTAGTATATAGTTCGCACTACGGACGTGTGTCGCGCTGGTCGCTACCCCAGAGGTATGTCGATTTCTGTAGAGTCGCCCTGGTCGCTACCCCAGAGGTATGTCGATTTTTGATATTCTAGACGGGTGTGTGAGTTGTGAGGCTTAGATCGAGTAGACTACCCTTGCCCATACGTCGAAAAGTTGTCCTCATTTGTATTTATATAGATTGTCTTGTACAGCGTACTTATTTATTTTTAAACTATATGCATGTTTACTGTATTCAAATTGGCTCGTATTTTCTGTATCTTGTTACGTCCCTCTGAGGACCTGGTCCGCTGCCAGGTGTATCTTTTCTTGAGTATTTGCAGGAGCGCAGATTTGGATGGTTACATGTGATCCGAGGATGTCTTCTCTTCGAGCTGTGATGGATAGCTGGTATTCTTATATTGTGTTGTGGTGTTGTACTCATATTGTATTTGCTCTTATATTCGAGTTGGTAGTGGATTTGTTTCCATCCAACTATCATCCTTAGATACTTCTTATTGAGATCTAGTTTCATAGATACTGGTTATTTATTTCTATATGATTTTGGTGGATGAGATTTAGATTTTACCCTGTGACTTGTATTACATTTTATACCACTTGTGGATTTTATATTCATATTACAACGTACGTATGGATTGGTTTCCATATATTGGAGTTGCCATATCCATGCGGCTGGCATGCTTACGTGTCCTAGTCCTACGTATTTTTGGGACTGGGGCGTGACATGTTTTTGTGGTGGCCCATACAGGTCGAGAGCATATTGTCTCGGTTACGTTACTGTACCTTACAAGCCTGCACCTAGGACTAGAGTATAGGATCTCATCCACAATTGACTGTGATTCATCTCCTCCTATCTGTTCTATTTTGAACAATTGTATCCTGCTTGATTCATGTGCTTCCCTAATAGTTCCTTGAGTATAGTCTTCTGCTAGAATATAGGAACCCCTGTTATTAGGATGATAATTAGAGTAGCACACCTATTAAGAATACAACGAGAATATAGACACACCACTAAGTTTAGAATATCTAGTGAACCTAGAATTCCTTATCTTTAGATTGTTATACCATTACCCCTTGATGTATTAAGAAGACTTGAGAGTAGTATAGACACTACTAGAGTTAGTTAGAAGTTTTACCATAATGTTTGACACCTAGTATCACATAGTCTTTTGACCTATTAATTGAAGTGTAACCGAATGATATTTATCGCATGCTAGCAAAAGATGACAGTATTTATTCATACTATAGAATTTAGAGGTCCTTGCCCTATTTGGTCGACTAGCGACTTAGATAAGGAGGTTGTATGATAACTGTAGAGATTGTAGAGTCTTTTATTATTATTGCTTATGTTGTTTTTGCTTTTACGAACTTGAATTATTTTGTAACTTCTCACATCATAATCCAGCGTTATATTTTCTGTGCTACCTTGAATTATGCTGCTATTATAGCCTAGTTTTTGCAAGCTTAATCTTATATCGAGCTTGTTCATGACATATGTGTTATTGGGGCCTGATCAACCATACTAATACAAATTGTCTAATCAGAATCAGTGTATTATGGTCTAGCTAGCCATAATGCGCTTGATTCGCCCTTCGCAATAGTACTTTACGTGGATTGAGATGTATAGTTGACCAGTAGACAAATATACTTACCCTCTAGATACGACAAAGCATATCATATCAAGTACATAACTGCACCGATGTGAGCATACGAATAGGAAATTACCAAATTAAGATTTCAATCCACAACTGTCTTGACAATTCCCATTTGAATTCTTTAAACGCTTTGATTCCCATACTTCCATTCTATTACCCCTCCTTGAACTCTTTACCATTGCTTTCCGTCTTCCCTTGTTTTGGAAAGACGAAATCTCGTGCTTGGAAATAAGTGATACACGAATTGTGTCACGCCCCAGTCCCAAAATATGAGGAACTAGGTCACGTGGCATTGGCCAGCTGATACGTCACTAAGGGTTTAATCCATTCTTATGGACCCAAAGGAACGTGCTACGCTGTCCTAAAATACTACAAGTCTAATAAAGGCAAGTCTATCTCATCCACAGGAAATGTCAGGAAATAGTACTGAATATATATAATGCTGAGTCTGAAATATAATATTACACAACTTGTGAGAACAAACCCACTGTCAAAATATAATAATAGTACAAAAAAGGATAGACTGAGTATCGTCTATCTAGCAAAACATCTCCATCGCCTAAGAGAGCATCTCCTAGAATCAGGTAGATTCTGATGGTGTCTCCTCCAGTTCTTCCTCGGTGGCATGCCTGGTCTCCTGTCCTGGACCATACACCGTGGGGTAGTAGGCCTCGTCTAAATCTGGAAGAGAACCAGGTCCTCAGTGGGACATAACAAGATACAGGAAAATAACATGCCAGGTATGAAATACTGAATAAATAAATAAATACAGGGTGCTAACCATCTAAGTGAAATGCAAGTAAAGACCTTGTAGTACGCATGGAAATGTGTAGGTTTGACATATGCTGACTTAATTCACCAATCGTGTTGACTGGCTAGTATATGTGTCATATGCCCCCGGACACACGGGTAGCTCTGCAATCGACCATCTCCGAGGAGCATGGTACGAAGGATAAGGACTCATGGAGGGGGGTGTCCCATACGTCTACTAGTTATCTTTTCCGCCCAATGTAACTAAATGCCAAGTCATACTTTTCCTGACATAATACTAATCCGTGATGCGTGTCACACGTACTGGTAGCTAATTAAATACGCAGCTCGTATCCCAATATGCATTGCAACCATGTTGCGTGTTCTTGTGGTAGGGTCTAGGAGGATATTAAGATACCCTCACAGATGTTGGTAGGTCTGAAAAGACTAAGTTAATTATGCTACAAGTCAACGTATCTGTTGACTGTACCTGAGGCAATCTCAGGTACTCATAGTTATATGGAATTCAGGAAAACATAGCATATAACAACATTTTGTATTTAGACAGTAACTTGGCAAGGTATACTTGCCTACTTCCTGGTTGTATTGGAGACCTGATCCCACTGTCAAGACGGAAGGTCCTTGTGACAGGGGGTCACTGACTGTGCTGGAGATGTTTTCTGTTTAAGACATTACAGGTTTTGTAAATAGCAATTAAATAAAAGGGTACGTAGTATAATAGTATATATATATATATATATATATAGGTAAAAATGTATATATATATATAATCATATATATAATATAGGGTTCTTAATATATATATAGTATATATATACTTATAGATATAGCCTATATAGTATGTATATATATTCAGCATATATAATAGGTATACATATATGTATATATGTATTTACATAAATATAAAGGAAAAAGAAAATGCAGAAAATAAAATACATATATTCATGATATAATAAATAATATATATATACATATATATGCATATGCATATATATACATATAATTAGAAATGAAATGACATACATATATACATAATAGGTAATATATACATATATAGATATATAGATATATATATATTTATATATATATTTTTTCATATATATATATATATATAAAAGAAAGAGGAAAAATGCTGAAATTTAAATGTACATATATATTTAATATCATAATAATATAATATACTTTATAATATATATATATATCATATACATAAATATATAGATATAAATATATATATAAAAAAATAAAAAAATGCAGGAATTAAGTATATAATAATAAATGAAAAGCATAATATATATATATATATATATATATATATATATATATATATATATATATATATATATATATATATATATATATATATATATATATATATACATATATATCATATATGTATATATATAATTATACTATATATAAATAAGTATATATATATATATATAGTGATATATATATATATAAGAAAGAAAAATAAAAGACATATATATAAATGATAATAATATATATATATATATATACACTGTATATATATATATATTCTGTATGTAATAATAATAGAATAATTAAATAATAATATATATTATTTATATATATATACATATAGAATATATATATAAATATATATACATATGTATATATACTACATATATATATAATAAAAAAACAGAATAAATAAATAGAAAAATAGAAATTAAAAGGTGCATAAATACATAATATACATATATATACATATATACTGTATTTAATACATATATAGTAATATATATATATAATTATATAATTATATATATATACTTAAATATATACATAGATATATATATATATATATATTTAAATAATAATAAAAATAAAAATAAAAATAAAAATGCAGAAATGAATACATATGTATATACTGTATATTTACAGTATTTATAATATTAATATTACTATAATATTAATTACATATAATAGTATATATTAATATATATATATATATATATTAATATATATAAATAAATACATATATATACACAAATATATACATATATACATACATATAGGAATTATTATGTATTTTCGTATAGTATAGGTATATTATACCTGACAGGTGGCAGGGGGGTCCACGGCGGGTCGCCGGCGGGAGGACGGCGGCGGAGTCGACGGCGGCTGGCCGGAGGGTCGCCTGCAACAGCAGCAGCAGTTAACAGCAGCAACAGTGGTGGTGGCTTGCGGGGGCTGCTGCGGCCGTGGCGGTGGCGGAGGGGGTGGTGCAGGCGGGGGGTTCGGTGGAGGGGACGTCGGTGAGTACTCCGGTGGGGGTGGCGGAGGTCAGAGGCGGTGGTGGCGGTAGTATGAAGAGGTCGGGGAGGGTGCTCGGTGCTGTGGTCGAGGGTCGGGGAGGTTGGTGTGGCAGAGCTAGCGGCGGTGGGGGTGGTCGTGGGGCGGTGGAAGTCGGTCGGGATGGTGGAGGAGGTGGTGGCGAGTCGGGTGGTGGTGGTGGTGGGGGTGCTCGGTGGTCGGAGGCGGTGGTGGAAGTGGTTCGGGTGGTGGTGGCTGTGGGTGTTGGTGGAGTTGGCTTGTGGGGGCTGCCGGCGGCGGAGCGGCCGGCTAGGGCGGGGCTCCGGTGGTCGGGGAGGAGGGAAGGGAGGTGGCGAGGGGTTGGGCAGGGGTCCGGTGGGCGGAGGGTGGCCGGAGAGGGTGTGGAGTGAGTTTGCATGGGGGGGGGGGTGCTCGGGTTTATATAGGGTTGGGGGAGTGGCATAGGGTGTAAATAGAGGGAAGTCTAGGGGTATTTTGGGTATTTAGGTTTTTGGATATTTTTAGCGGCCAAAAAGATATTTATTTGGGTCCCACATGACACGTGTGCGGTCCACATTCACCAGCCAATGAGGTGATGCCACCTCACTCTGGAAATTTGTATAAAAACCCCTGAAATTTCATAAATTACAAATAGGTCCCAAATTTGATATTTTGTGTAATTACGCAATTTGTCTGATAAATTATCCTGTTCCCAGAAAATACTAAAATGCTCAGAATTGAGAGAAAAAAGCTGTGGGAGGGTCCTGAGGGGGTGGGGGTGATTCTGGGCAGGGGCAGGGCCTGGTTTCTTTGGTGATACGGGTCATCGTATTTATTATTTAATAAATACTGCGCACGGTGTTCTATAATTATTTAGAGGCAGGTAGGGCCATAATTTTACTACGGTGCCAATATACTAATTGTAGTATATTCAAAGTAGAATATTAACGTATTTTTGTCTGGGTAAAACAGGTGCCTGTTGGTCCTTAATCTTTAGGGGTACAGAGATGGGCAAAAAGCAAGAAATAAATTAGGAATTAAATACAGACTTTTGAAACGATATTTGTGCGTCTCAAACGAGGCTCAAAATAAAGCATCTGTGAGTTGCACAAAATTCAGGAAAATAGTTTAACAAGTCTAGGGCAGGTATGTGAATTTTGTTTGATAAATACAGCTAGTGTAATGCTCTAATTAATTATGTGAAGTACAGGTGCACAATCAATAGGATATGTAAACAAAATAAAAAATAAAAAGTTACAGAAATTCTAATTAGCTAAAATTAATCCTAAATTACTGAAATCTGGTCGAGGGAGTTTACAGATAGTACAAGATATACCCCATAGGCCAATCACATTATTTGGTGACTATCTTTCATAATTGATTAAGGGCATATCACATATGATATAATTGGTGTTAAAGTTTTGAGGATTGAATGACATGAGAAAATAAATTGAGAAATATTTTTCTTAAATGTAAAAGCCTTATGTGATAGATGGATAAATTCTAAGTTGGGTAGAAATTGCATTATTAAACTTGAGGAGAATTCTTTTAGATTGTGATCAAGTAGGATTAGATTGAGAGATTAAGTCTTTTTAAATGTGGAGAATTTTAAAAGAAAGATTAAGATAATGAGGATTTAACGAATTTTAAAATCTTGATATTGCAGACCAAATATTTATACTTTGAGCACATGATTTAAATTTTGAATATTGAAGGATGAATCATCGATTTAAATTTTTAGGATAAATATAGAATTTTAGACTTGAACAACTGGTGAATTAGATTTAAATTTTAAAATTTGATGATTTGAATTAAAAGTTTAATTTTGATTGTTGTGTCACCTATTTAAAATATTGAGGATGTAAATTGAGTTTAAATATTTGAAGAGTACAAAATTCTTAATTTGAGAATAGGAATAAGATTTGATTAGAATTGTTTATTGTTCAAGGTCTAGAGGAGATTATGATAGTTGGAAATGGTGATATAAATTTTGATGTGGGATGTCATATAGACTTGAGTTAGATTTGAATGTTGAAAAAAAAAATCGAGAAGAGATTACGACAGGTTGAATTTTGATTTAAACAGTGGTTATCTTAATTTTGAAGTGATCGCGATAGATTTGAATAGATTTTTGTTATTTAAATTTTTGGAAGAGATTGCGATTGACGTACCTTATGTATGAATGTGAAGGATTTAACAGATTATGCCTTATTTTAATTTCGAGAACGAAATTGTTTTAAGTTGGGTAGATTGTAAACTCCCTCACCCAAAATAGGTATTTTGTATATTTTATATTATTATAGATGTTGAATTTATTTAGAGTATTCTCTTAGTTAATTAGAAAATAATTTTTTTTTAGTATATTTACTTATATAAATATTCATTTAGAATTATTTTTAGGCTATTTTAGATTATTGAGATTTTTCCATAAATTTTAGTTAATTAAAAATTAGTAACACTAATTTTTAAGAACTTTAAAGAATTTATTTTATGTTCAAACTTAATTAAAAATATCCCAAAATTTTATTTTAGGTTCTAAATAATAAAATATATTTTCTAGAATTTTTTGGGAATTTTTTGATTATTTTTAGCATTTATTTTGAGTTAATTATGTAAAACTGAATTAAAAACTAATTTTTGAAAAAAAACCCAAAAAGTAATTAATTCTGCCCAGTCAGCAAACAGGGGGCCCACCTGTCAGCCTCCAGCAGTGAACAGTGCTGGGCCCGCCTGTCAGTGACCGCTGAGTGGGTGCGAGCCGAGCCGAGCCGACCTCGAGCCGAGCCGAGACCGAGTTCGACTCGGACTCAGCTGAGCCGAGCCGCATCGAACTGCGGCCGTTCGATCTGGACGGGGCTGCACGGATGGCTACCATGTGGCGCGCTGTGAGCCGCGGCTGCACTTTCTCTCTCCTCTCTATATATATAATAGTTTAGATATTAATTTCTAGGGTTTTTTCTTCAGCCGATTTTTGGAGAATTGTCATCTAGGGTTCCTTCATCTTCTAGAAGCCATTGCGCATAGCTTTGGACTCCAAATGAGGCCTAGTTTTTTTTGTTAGAACGATATTGAGGTTAGATTTCTGTTTATATAATTTATTTTACGAAATTATGAGTATTAAATTCTGAAAAATTCGTAGAGTATAGCATGTCCAAAAAATAGACGTATTTCGATGTTTTCACGATTTCGGGAGAACCAGGAATCAGAATCATGAACCGTTTAAAGTTTCAGAAAGCTAATATCGAGATCATCGATATATATTTTTTCTAGAATTTAATTCGAAGTATTTACATACTGTTAATTCTGTAGAACTTCTAGGTTAGAATTTAACCATCGGTGCACGATACAAAATTTGTATGTGCCATAATTCCCAAAAGAATTTGAATTTGGACGAGCCGTAAATTCTAACATATTTTTGACGCTGAAATTTACAAGAAATTATGCATGAAAGTTGAGTTTGTGTCGGTTAACTTTTCGGTCAACATATCGCCTTGATTTGCGTGCCATGAGTCTCGAGTTGATAAAATTCAGTTTCTTTGGACAAAATTTAGGAATTAACATAAAAATCAGAATAATAAGATTAAAATAGGATTTTAGAGTAATTATTCCAGAATTAAATAAATTAAAATAAATTATCTTTTGACGTGATAAATTTATAATACATAGGCTATTTGGACTGTGACTTGGACTCTGATTCATACCAGCAGCAGGACCCCAGGCAAGATACCTTGCCAAATTATTTACAGTACTTTGCATGCTATTTATATTTCTTTTTATTTATTTTATTTTTGTATAGTTCTTGCATGTGTAGTTTTTCTCCAGTCATTACTATGTATTAGATATGTTGACAAACACATGGCACCTAGTATCATGAGAGGACAATCATTAGGCGTATGGGCTTTTAACCACTCTGGTAAACCGTACTATATAGTTCGCACTATGGGCGTGTGTCGCGCTGGTCGCTACCCCAGAGGTATGTCGATTTCTGTAGAGTCGCACTGGTCGTTACTCCAGAGGTATGTCGATTTCTGATGTTCTAGACGGATGTGTGAGTTGTGAGGCTTAGATCGAGTAGACTACCCTTGCCCATACGTCGAAAAGTTGTCCTCATTTGCATTCATATAGATTGTCTTGTACAGCGTACTTATTTATTTTCAAAACATATGCATGTTTACTGTATTCAAATTGGCTCGTATTTTCTGTATCTTGTTACGTCCCTCTGAGGACCTGGTCCGCTGCCAGGTGTATCTTTTCTTGAGTATTTGCAGGAGCGCAGATTTGGATGGTTACATGTGATCCGAGGATGTCTTCTCTTCGAGCTGTGATGGATAGCTGGTATTCTTATATTGTGTTGTGGTGTTGTACTCATATTGTATTTGCTCTTATATTCGAGTTGGTAGTGGATTTGTTTCCATCCAACTATCATCCTTAGATACTTCTTATTGAGATCTAGTTTCATAGATACTGGTTATTTATTTCTATATAATTTTGGTGGATGAGATTTAGATTTTACCCTGTGACTTGTATTACATTTTATACCACTTGTGGATTTTATATTCATATTACAGCGTACGTATGGATTGGTTTTCATATATTGGAGTTGCCATATCCATGCGGCTGGCATGCTTACGTGTCCTAGTCCTACGTATTTTTGGTACTGGGGCGTGACAACCCATGATATTATTTTCTCTAGAATAATGCACTTGTGCTATTCTCATGACGAGAAGATATCACATTCATAATTTCTCCTAGGAGGACACGGTTCCGGTGTCCCACGTACTGTTAGAGGAAGGCTAAATCTTGTGCACAAGTTCTCCATTACAAATGTGTATGCTCTAGATATAAAACATATGATGCATGGTAATAAAAAACTAAAAGAATGTAATATGAACACCATTCATACTTCACATTTCCCGAGTCTCTACTCGTTATTCACACCCCCATTTCAGGGTTATCATAATTGACAATACGGTTGTCCCAAACCACTACTAGATATACAACGATCATAAACCATTTTCATCTACTCAATGGTCCCAAACCATTTCCATAACCTTTTCCATATGAAAGCTCATAATACAACGTCACTAAATTTTATGCATTGAAAAGTCTACTATTTCATCCTCGTACGTAAGTGCACCAACAATTTACAAATTCAGTATTTAAATCAACATAAAAAACAAGCAAATGGCTTCTTTTATCTTTCTCTCTTATTAGAGTATCAACAATTGTAAAAGCGTTACAAAGGAAATAAAGAAAATTCTTTTTATTAGGCATGAAGATAAAGGAAAAGAAGGATCAATGCAACTCACCATTTGACGAATTGCCATTTTGTCCCGATCATGTAGATACCGAAATAATTATTTCATAAAAATCTGAATCCAACTAGACTATTCAAGCCAACAAGTCAACACAATGATATCGTATGGAGCGGAGCATTACATAATATACCATATAAAAAATGCTTCATCCTCGAAACTTTAAAGAAAAAACTTATCCCACTTTATCAATTGAATCAGTTCTGATTTTACGTCCCAAGTTGACTCTTCGACTAGATAACTACGCAAAAGTATGTGATTAGATACAACTTATTTTAAGAATATCTTCTCCTTTTGTCCAATAATTGTACAAGTTCTTCGGTACACAAAAAATTTACCTGCAGCTATATTTGGTCAGAGCCCATAACTTAATTTGGATCATGCACATACTTTCAAAATTGAGAGAGATGAAAAATATCGTGCACTAGCTTCAGCCAATGCCAGTGGTAATGCGATCCAATAGACTACACGTACAACTCTCTCTCTCTCTCTCAATCTAATGAGACCAACACTTTCGGGCTTAACTTACCCTTGTAACCAAATTTTATAACTTTTCTTTTGCATGGGTGTTTCTTCAACACATATGATCGTCCCCATAATTTTCACATTATTCAAGAACAATAGTTGCATCTCATCTTTACATTTTTATGTCGATGCTTCATTATACTATTTACGCCATGCACTTGCACACATGAACTCAAACGAGTTTTTGCACCGTCTTATCATTCTTATCAAATTTTTGAACACGTCGCGTATAGATCTTAAATACAACTCTAGCATAGTGTTTCTCTCATATTTATTTAATACGTAAGAACCCTTTTATGTCATAGCCAATTTTTTCGAATATCTTGTATACCCAAGCTTCGTTTCAACCATTCTCGAAGTTTCACCAACATCCTGTCAGTCCAGCATAACCATAATATTTTGCCACTATCGATAGTATGCCTCACATGGAACTATTCTTCTTAAGATTACTAAGTGAGATTCCACTAGTGAACCTGAGCTGCAGACACACAAGCTCCGAGAAAAATCAGACGAAAGCAAATCCACCCAGGCACCATACTAACTATATTCTAAATCAAACGGACATAAGCCAAAACCAACTATATATAATTTTCATATATAGAACCATCTCTTTTGTAGACACTACTAAAATACACTATTTTAGTGAAGAAATTATCCGTCGCTAAAATATATTTTTTTGTCGCTATTTGATTTTAGTGACGGATTAACGACGAAAATATTCCGTCAAAATAACTAACGTCGCTACAAATTTTTTGTCGCTAGTTCATCGCTCAATTGACGGATTAGCGACGGACTGGGCGACATAAAACCAGTGACAGATCAGCGACGTACTAATTACGTCGCTAAACTTTATGACTACTTACCGACGGATTATATGAGCCAAAATTTTCAGAAGGTTTCGCACATTCAGGGCTTATAGTGTTCATCGCTAATCCGTCACTCTCCGTGACGGATTAGCTACAGATTTTAGCGACAGATTCTGATACATGTTTGGCACATTTGTGTGTATCAGACGTTTTAGCGACAAAAATTTTTGTCGCTGGGAAGTCACTGTCCTGAGAATTTTCATATTTTTCGTCGAAAATGCGTCGTTGACCTGAGAATTTCTAGATTTTTTGTCGCTATTACGTCGCCCGTCCGTCGCTAAAGTAATGTTTTTCCCATAAATCAATTTTTGCTGAGCATATACCTGTTATACATTCGCCAATTTCCACACAAATAAATTTCACACAAGCAAATTTCACACAAACTAATAAAACCCATACAAACATGGACAAATTTTATATATACGTTGAAATAATAAAGTAGAGTAATCCAAACATGTACAAATAAATGTTATACAATCCTACAAAGTCAAATAAATACAATCAAGTCAAAAAATACAGCCAACTAAAAAAATCCCACAAACTCAAAAAAATCAATCAAGTCGACGGTGAAGGCGGATGCGGCTGTCTACTAGCCATGTAATGTGCCACAACCATACCGATGATATCCTATAGATCATCAGGAGCAACGACAGATAGAGTAGTGGCAGGAGCTGTCAAAAGAGCTGGAGGACCCATCGTTGCCATCGGAGGAGCTGGAGCCGTCGGAGTAGTTGGAGGACCCAACGTAGTAGCCGTCGGAGGAGCCGTCGTAGTAGTCGTCGGAGGAGAAGATTCTGTAGCATCTCGAGTGTCTATCAACTGTCGGACTAGTCCATGTAGCTCATGCATAATCGTCGTGAGATACTCCAGAGACATCGCACCAGAAGGAACGCTTGTCACGCCCCAGTCCCAAAATACGTAGGACTAGGAATACGTAACATGCCAGCTACGCATTCGACCAGACTCTGGTCCGACTCGAATACATATAAGCTGTATTATAATGGTCACTATCTAAATAATCAAGTAAATATGAATATCTATGCCTCAATCCACAATGAACATAATATACAAGAATGAGCTACATGTGCTAAAGTCGGCCGCCCAGTAACACACAAACTCGAATAGACTCGAGAAAGAAATATGTGTCTATAAAACTTGGCTACATAAGTAGATGAATAAACAATATGAATAAATAACCATAACTCTGATAGATATGATATAAGTACCTGGTACCAATGCCTGCAAGACAAGAAACTCCATCAGCAACTTCCAAAGGCTCCATAACCGTCTATGCTGCAAAAATTGGCAAGTGACCAGGTCCTCAGAGGGATGTAACAAGGTATAAGAAACAACATGCCAAAAGTAAAACAGTATAATGCCACATACTCAAGGGTAAACTACTGTAACCAACTATGTGATATGCAAAAGAGAGTATGGTATCGTACCCCAGGCTGGTACTCACGAAAGATCCCAATGGACACTTCTGTAATCTAACAGTATACTCAAAGCTCCGTGTGTGGGAACCAGGAGGAAGATGTATATATATAATATAATACTTTAGATTCCGCATAGGGAACCTAAATCCTAATTCACATAAATAGTAATAGTAAAATATGCCCAGGGCACGATGAAGACTCTTCTCACCCAATGTAACCTCACGTCACATGTCCATAATACGCAAGATCATGACCTCTAGCTAGTGCAATGAGTCATAATAATATCCATATAATATGCAAGTCTTATGTCACGAATCCTGTAAGCCTGTACAGAATCACCATGAATAACTCAAGAAAAATTTTGTCACATGAAATAGTGTCAAGTGTCCTAGGGTATGGCGTACTTGGTAAAGCAAGCACGTAAAAATATGATCATGGAATCAACTCTCTAAGTGACGTTACTCGACTCCACGTACGGCGTCGACATCCGAATCTTGTTCGAACGCTAATCAACGTCTCACGGTCCTAAGATAAACACACACATCAACCATATAAAATAACTATAATAACTAAATAATATAATAAAAGGCAAAGAACTGTAATACATCATGGCAAGGTACACATGTCTGGGTTCTGAACTCCGTCAACTGCTCTTAGAAAAGTGGAATCTGCATGTAAACCTCTGGATGCTGAAACAAACACCACCACTGTTCTCAGAATACTAGAAATATCTAGGATTGACTATCCATAAGTCCAATTTGGACACAGGGGCAAAATTGACAGTTTTGGGTCAAAGCGGGGTCCACAGGTGGCCCACTTCGCACCGTAAAATGTGCCAAAGACAAAGTTCTCCAAATTTGTCCCACTCAGTGTCTACGAGTCCAGAACAATGATACAAACCTAATAGAATATCCAAAACTGAATTTCGATGAGCCGATCACGAAATCGTCATTCAGGTGGAACCGTAGGGCCCACAAAATGGCGTGTCGTTAACGTTCTCAGAATCGAATCAAACTTGGGTCACAGGACCAGCGTACTTCGAATCTGATGGCACAAGTTTGTTGCACAACGACAAGCACACACGAAGTTATGGCGAGTGTCAGAACAGGCCGATACGGTATTTTTTGACGGATACGCGTTAATTTCGGTGTGCACGCACATCCAAATTAAGTTCCGCAAAATCTCACACGTCCGTATTTATATTACGCGCCTTTCGATGCAACTCGTACACGAAGTTGCCTCGTTTGGCGGGATGTACCCCGTATTACAAGATTTTAGGTATTTTAAAAATAAGTTTTTTGGTCGTTTTGGAACACGAATAATTTAACCATTATAGCAAACTAATTAAAACTAAAAGAACAGTAAAAACTTGGTAATATTGTGAAGAAGTCCCTTCAATTATATTTTGAAATAATTAACGAGTTGGTAGAGAACTGGACATGAACAGGGGTACTTGGACTGAATTTCTGAACTATTTTCGAACAGTTTTTCGGACAACTTTCGGACGATTTTTCGATCAAACTCGGGTGCCTAAATTCGTTCCACTTGAAGGAAATCCTAGAGAGTTACGTTGTGAACATGCCAGCGAATACGGGACGCAAATCGGACGAGCGAGGAGGGGCGGAGGCTGCGCGCGAAGGAGGGGCCGCAAGGCGCTATGCGTGTGCGCACGGGGGGGGGGGGTGTGGGCGGACGTGCTGTTCCGGCACGGCGGTGCTGGCGGTGGTCGGCGGCTGGCGGTCGGAGGTGGCGGGGCTGTGATGATGGGTTAGGGTTAGGGTTTAGTTTACACACACACACACACACACACACACACACACACACATATATATATATATATATATATATATATATAGATATATATATGAGGGGAGGAGAATTGCTGCTGTACGTGGAAAATGGAGGAAGGTTTAATGGGTTTCGGGTTAGCTAATGGGGTAGGGTTAGGTTTAGGGTTTTATTTCTTTATATATATATATATATATATATATATATATATATATATATATATATATATATATATATATATATATATATATATATATATATAGCCACTAAAAATAGTTTTAGACCTCAATAAATTCTAGAAAAATTATACAATGCACTACTAATAGTTGTACACCCAAAATATTTTTTTTGTATAATATTAATAATTAATTAAATGCACATAACTATAAATCCATGAATATTATATATTATAATTAGCCAAAAAGAAATAAAATTTTCTCCCTTAATCACAATAATTTCAGAATACCTATATTAATAAATAAAAATATAATTTTAGAAAATCAGGGTGCTTACAACGCCGGAGACGGGCACTGGTGGAGTTGGAGTAGCCATCGGAGGAGCTCTGGAAAAAATTGACGACATCGATGCTAATGATCCGGTACCTTACACGCTGTCGCCTTTTCCTCTTCCGACAGCTTGTACCCACTGATCGCTTCTCTCAGTCAACATACTGCTCTCAGCGTCCCCCCTCTAACGTCTCATACTTCTTCTATATTTATTTATATAAATAGGTTTAGAGTTAAAAAATTTAGAGTTATATGTGCTATATTTGATTTTGGTTAGAGTATCATATTAGATACCAGATATCATAGTATATGTATATAATTTGAGTTATATTTGCTATATTTAATTTCCATGATATCTTAAAGTAGGATATTAACCAAGGTTCAAAGTATCGGAATCAAAATCGGTATCGGGCCATTCCTATGAGGTTTGAAGTAAATTGAATAAAATTATAATTTTAAGTATTTATAGTATTACAGTGTTGTTTCTTAAAATATGATATTAACAAAGGTGCATAATTTTAAGTATTTAAAGTATTATTTCTTAGTATTTTTGAAATTGAATGACCTAGAGTTGACCTAGTTTAACTGTTTAACCTAGAAACCTAGAATCTAATTAAATTATAAAAATAATCTAATTAAATTGACAAAATTTTATAAAGACAACTTACATATGCTTTGGCGGGCCCACCCATCTTACTATCTTCCCATCCTTCTTTATTTTGTCTGCCCGCTGGAAGTTTGCTGGAAAGTCGACGGTCTTGGGGTCTTTTCTGGCTCTGGCGGCCTCGTCGCACTGTAAATATTAAGCAATTAATAAATAAGCAAAAAAAAAAAAATTAGAATTACAAAAAAAATTGATCTAGCGAAAATTTTTAATACTAACCATCCGTCAAAAATACTCGACGGTCGGAATAGATCCACCAGTATGGAGACCACCCTTAACACGGGTAGCCTTCGCCTTCGCACACTTGGCCTTGTAGGCCGGGGTTTCCATCATCTTCTTCATCTCCTCCCAGTACACTGCCAAATATGTCCAATTAGCGACATTTCTAGCGACGTTTAGTTATGATGTCGCTATATTTTACGAATTTAGCGATGTTATTTTATAACGTCACAAGACGCCGTTGTTAGCGACTATCTGCGACAATCCACGACTATAAATAATATTATGGAATAAGATGTCACAAACTGTCGCCAGATGTCGCTATTATTTTTATTATAGCGACTTTAGTTTTCATACGCCGCTAAATATTATAAAATCTCTGACTTTTAGCGACGTCACTTTATGGCGTCGCTAACATTTTCATATAGGTTATAAACGTTCATTTTTTTCCATCTCTCCAAAAAATTTCCAAATAATTTGAGCTCCTGCGCGCGACCTTCCTCCGTGACCCCCTTTGGCTCCACAGCTTCGGCGCCGACCGTGCTTCCCCTCCGACCCCGGACTCCACCTAGCTTGTCCTCCTCCGCCACCAAGTCCTCCTCCTCTCCGGGCTCCTCCTCCACCGAGCTCCTTTTCCTCCTCCTCTTCTCCGGACACCCCCTCCCCGGTCAACCCCTCCTCTCCGGCCACCCCTCTTAGGTAAATCCTAACCCTAACTCGGACACACACACATACAGACACAAGTGCGGACACACTAACACACACGGACACACATACACGCGGACACACACATGCAATCATACTAACACACGCGGACACTAACCCTAATATGGACACGAACACACTAACACACTCGGACACATGCACACGCGGACACACGCGGACACACACACACATACACACTAACACACGCGGACACTAACCCTAATATGGATATAGACACACTAACACACGGGGACACACACACACGCGTGCGGACACACGCGGACATACACACAGGGGGACACACTAACACACGCGGACACTAACCCTAATACGGACACAGACACTAACCCTAGTAGTGGTGTCCTAGTGTCCACAATTGGATACTTAGTGTTCGTATCATGATACACCATGATACGTATGGCTAGATTTGATAATTTGGGTGTTTTTGTGTCTCATTGTGTCAATTACTATATATTATATTAGATCTATTATTCTATAGGTTTCATATCAATTCTATATATATTTTGGTGTTATAATTGATATTGGTGTTGTTTATTTGGTATCATGGTGTATTTGTGTTGATACTTGATTGTATCATGAGATTTGGGTATGTGTTTATTTGCATATAGTGAGGTGTATCATGTGTAATTATATATATATATATATATATATATATATATATATATATATATATATATATATATATATATATATATATATATATATATATATATATATAACTGTGTATATTTGTGTCTAAGTGTAGAATGTACCACTTGAGCACATGAGTGTTAGTAAGTTGTGTTGTAGATGGGTGTGTTGATGAGTAGGTGTTCCTGTGAAGAAATGGTGTCAAATTGGTGTGTGTATGTTGTATTATATTTGGAGAGTGGTGTTGAGTTAGATGTGAAGGACTGTGTGGTTCAGGGTTGCAGTTTTGGAGGCAAGAGGGAGTGTTTAGACTGCAGCAAGTAGCAGTATCGGCTGCAATTGCAGCTGTATCTGCTTCAAACTGTAGCATATTGCAGTGCATGGGGTACCATTGTAACAACATCAGCTATAACTACAAGGTGTTGTAGTGGGGGGGATGTATTCGGTAAGGGGAGAGCTCAGAGTCCCTGCAGTAAGGACTGCAATATGGGGCAGTTCTTGCAGCTATGTCCAGCAGATGTAAGTGTGAGTGACAGCAGCAGCCTGGGGCGACCTGAGCAGTAGGTTGCACACCACAGTAGATAACAACAACAAATACTGTGGACAACAACCCCATGTTGCAGTACAGAGCAAGTAACAACAGATTTTAGCAACTAGGTTAGGTAGAGAATAGTGAGGGTAAGGGAAATATACCAAGTATGAAGATACTTGGGCTATGTTTCTATATAAGTACCAAGGTATTTGTGTAAACTCCCTCGACCAGATTTCACTATTTTAAAATCATTTTTAGCAAATTAAAATTTATTGCAATATTTTATTTATTTATATCCTATTGATTGTGCACCTGTCCATTACACAATTAATTAGAG